>OU452313.1:21810000-22244726 GCA_911728475.2 Pterostichus madidus | reverse complement strand
AATTACAATTAATAATGAGTTGTCATACTGATACTCATTGTTATTACTAATATGTTTGCTGGTTGGTCAATAACTTCTAAACCAAGTAAACTAAAAAAAATATTGTTCATATAAGAGTTATAGGGTATACATGGAACCACAAAATGTTTACGGTTTAGAAGTTATAACGAAATGAAATTTTGAATTAAAAATATCTTCGAAACTAAAAAAGATATTAAAGTGCGGTTTAGACGAGTGTATTTCTCGTCTTTCAATTAACATATAATGAATTTTTGAAAATAAAAAAAAAAAATAAAAAAGTGTATTTTTTCAATTGTAAATAACTTTTAAACCAAGCGAGCTAGAAAAAAATTATTGAAATATAAATTGTTGAGAATTTTTAGGCGCATCGATTGGTAGTAATATTGACAGAAAAAATGTTTCTAGTTTAGAAGTTATAGCAAAAAGAAGTTTTGAATTTAAAATATCTGTAAAACCGATTTAGATAGAGAAAATTTGTTCAAATACCAATTATAGGGAATTTAATGGTAAACAACTTATATTTGAAAGTTTTTTTTTATATCTTTATTCGTTTAGAAGATATTGAATATTATATAGATTGTTAGCAGTACGCATCTCAATATTGACAAGAAAATTTTGTCAAATACATTTAAATAGTTATTTTTGTATTATATATGGATGCAGTTGATTGTTCTTGAATGTTTATTAATAAAATAACAATGAATGCAACAATAAATTAGATTACAACAATGGAATGACAACAATATAAAAATAGAAATGTTATGTAAAAAATATATATAATTGGTTATTCGTTTAAAGTTTAAAATAAAAAAAAATACTTATACGATGTATATATACATATACTTTCTTGCATAAGTAGGACAAAACAAAGTCCCATACGTCAAGCTATTTACTTCAGAAATGAATTTAAAGAAATTACAATTAATTATAGATACAAAAATATCTGACAGAAGAGAACAGGGATAGTACGTCGATAGGAATTTTACAACTATATTGTATACATATATGTTGTTTGGTGTCAAATGTGTTGTCTGATGTCAGGTTCTGAACAATATACAACATAGTATGGCATTATTGGGAATGAAAATTGAACAATGCATAACACATACGTTCGGGTCCATGCACGGCGTTAAACAGTTGATGTGTGTAAAGTAGCCTAATTGTATTTGCCTTCAAATACATATACATTATTCGTGGGAAGTGTAGTATAATTTAGTAAAGATATTTCAAAAATATTGCCAGTGTGCTCGTGCCATTTGGCTCAACTTTCCCGATTGACACATAACGCAAGAAAATCTATGTCAGTGGTGTCTAAGGAGTATTACGCAGTGTCAAATTTAGGTTAGGTATTTAATGGAATATAATCTTAACAGATCTATCTCTGTTTTCTTTTAATATTTAATAAAGTCTATAACTAAAAATATTATCTTAAAATTAACTGTTACCTATTTATTAAACGTTGCAGATTTATCATCATATTCCCTGAATTACATATATCTGTAAGAACTTGAAGATCATAATAATAATTAATATTTTTTTATCAATATTTTGTCAATATGATATCGTACCTTATAAATCTGTACTGCAACACTTCCCAGATTATGTACCGAATACCGAGATGAGCATCTGTTGGTTCACTTAATTTTTTTTATAAAAGTGTTACTTTTCTAATGACTTAGTATCATTCGTGCAGGAGTATTAAATTTTTATCATATCTCTTCATTTCTAAAATAACAAAGACAGTTTTTAATAATAGGTTATTATCTTATTGTCATTTCAATAACCTTTTATGAAATTTTAATTTCTTAACATTAGGTTTAAAAAGAATAAACGTATACCTTGTTCACATAATAGAACACATCCTTTTGGCTACTATATTTGCAATCTCATAGAGACAAGATTATTTCATCAACCAGCTTACCTTACAATCAGTCAGAAAGTCAATAAAATATCATCTAATACTCAGAAAGCGGGTAATGGTAAATGATATGAGAACTGAGCACTCACTACATTCTTCTATGTGGACATTTACAAAACGAACTGTTTCATTACTATCGTTACGAAATAATTACAATTAATAATGAGTTGTCATACTGATACTCATTGTTATTACTAATATGTTTGCTGGTTGGTCAATAACTTCTAAACCAAGTAAACTAGAAAAAATATTGTTCATATAAGAGTTATAGGGTATACATGGAACCACAAAATGTTTACGGTTTAGAAGTTATAACGAAATGAAATTTTGAATTAAAAATATCTTCGAAACTAAAAAAGATATTAAAGTGCGGTTTAGACGAGTGTATTTCTCGTCTTTCAATTAACATATAATGAATTTTTGAAAATAAAAAAAAAAAATAAAAAAGTGTATTTTTTCAATTGTAAATAACTTTTAAACCAAGCGAGCTAGAAAAAAATTATTGAAATATAAATTGTTGAGAATTTTTAGGCGCATCGATTGGTAGTAATATTGACAGAAAAAATGTTTCTAGTTTAGAAGTTATAGCAAAAAGAAGTTTTGAATTTAAAATATCTGTAAAACCGATTTAGATAGAGAAAATTTGTTCAAATACCAATTATAGGGAATTTAATGGTAAACAACTTATATTTGAAAGTTTTTTTTTATATCTTTATTCGTTTAGAAGATATTGAATATTATATAGATTGTTAGCAGTACGCATCTCAATATTGACAAGAAAATTTTGTCAAATACATTTAAATAGTTATTTTTGTATTATATATGGATGCAGTTGATTGTTCTTGAATGTTTATTAATAAAATAACAATGAATGCAACAATAAATTAGATTACAACAATGGAATGACAACAATATAAAAATAGAAATGTTATGTAAAAAATATATATAATTGGTTATTCGTTTAAAGTTTAAAATAAAAAAAAATACTTATACGATGTATATATACATATACTTTCTTGCATAAGTAGGACAAAACAAAGTCCCATACGTCAAGCTATTTACTTCAGAAATGAATTTAAAGAAATTACAATTAATTATAGATACAAAAATATCTGACAGAAGAGAACAGGGATAGTACGTCGATAGGAATTTTACAACTATATTGTATACATATATGTTGTTTGGTGTCAAATGTGTTGTCTGATGTCAGGTTCTGAACAATATACAACATAGTATGGCATTATTGGGAATGAAAATTGAACAATGCATAACACATACGTTCGGGTCCATGCACGGCGTTAAACAGTTGATGTGTGTAAAGTAGCCTAATTGTATTTGCCTTCAAATACATATACATTATTCGTGGGAAGTGTAGTATAATTTAGTAAAGATATTTCAAAAATATTGCCAGTGTGCTCGTGCCATTTGGCTCAACTTTCCCGATTGACACATAACGCAAGAAAATCTATGTCAGTGGTGTCTAAGGAGTATTACGCAGTGTCAAATTTAGGTTAGGTATTTAATGGAATATAATCTTAACAGATCTATCCCTGTTTTCTTTTAATATTTAATAAAGTCTATAACTAAAAATATTATCTTAAAATTAACTGTTACCTATTTATTAAACGTTGCAGATTTATCATCATATTCCCTGAATTACATATATCTGTAAGAACTTGAAGATCATAATAATAATTAATATTTTTTTATCAATATTTTGTCAATATGATATCGTACCTTATAAATCTGTACTGCAACACTTCCCAGATTATGTACCGAATACCGAGATGAGCATCTGTTGGTTCACTTAATTTTTTTTATAAAAGTGTTACTTTTCTAATGACTTAGTATCATTCGTGCAGGAGTATTAAATTTTTATCATATCTCTTCATTTCTAAAATAACAAAGACAGTTTTTAATAATAGGTTATTATCTTATTGTCATTTCAATAACCTTTTATGAAATTTTAATTTCTTAACATTAGGTTTAAAAAGAATAAACGTATACCTTGTTCACATAATAGAACACATCCTTTTGGCTACTATATTTGCAATCTCATAGAGACAAGATTATTTCATCAACCAGCTTACCTTACAATCAGTCAGAAAGTCAATAAAATATCATCTAATACTCAGAAAGCGGGTAATGGTAAATGATATGAGAACTGAACACTCACTACATTCTTCTATGTGGACATTTACAAAACGAACTGTTTCATTACTATCGTTACGAAATAATTACAATTAATAATGAGTTGTCATACTGATACTCATTGTTATTACTAATATGTTTGCTGGTTGGTCAATAACTTCTAAACCAAGTAAACTAGAAAAAATATTGTTCATATAAGAGTTATAGGGTATACATGGAACCACAAAATGTTTACGGTTTAGAAGTTATAACGAAATGAAATTTTGAATTAAAAATATCTTCGAAACTAAAAAAGATATTAAAGTGCGGTTTAGACGAGTGTATTTCTCGTCTTTCAATTAACATATAATGAATTTTTGAAAATAAAAAAAAAAAATAAAAAAGTGTATTTTTTCAATTGTAAATAACTTTTAAACCAAGCGAGCTAGAAAAAAATTATTGAAATATAAATTGTTGAGAATTTTTAGGCGCATCGATTGGTAGTAATATTGACAGAAAAAATGTTTCTAGTTTAGAAGTTATAGCAAAAAGAAGTTTTGAATTTAAAATATCTGTAAAACCGATTTAGATAGAGAAAATTTGTTCAAATACCAATTATAGGGAATTTAATGGTAAACAACTTATATTTGAAAGTTTTTTTTTATATCTTTATTCGTTTAGAAGATATTGAATATTATATAGATTGTTAGCAGTACGCATCTCAATATTGACAAGAAAATTTTGTCAAATACATTTAAATAGTTATTTTTGTATTATATATGGATGCAGTTGATTGTTCTTGAATGTTTATTAATAAAATAACAATGAATGCAACAATAAATTAGATTACAACAATGGAATGACAACAATATAAAAATAGAAATGTTATGTAAAAAATATATATAATTGGTTATTCGTTTAAAGTTTAAAATAAAAAAAAATACTTATACGATGTATATATACATATACTTTCTTGCATAAGTAGGACAAAACAAAGTCCCATACGTCAAGCTATTTACTTCAGAAATGAATTTAAAGAAATTACAATTAATTATAGATACAAAAATATCTGACAGAAGAGAACAGGGATAGTACGTCGATAGGAATTTTACAACTATATTGTATACATATATGTTGTTTGGTGTCAAATGTGTTGTCTGATGTCAGGTTCTGAACAATATACAACATAGTATGGCATTATTGGGAATGAAAATTGAACAATGCATAACACATACGTTCGGGTCCATGCACGGCGTTAAACAGTTGATGTGTGTAAAGTAGCCTAATTGTATTTGCCTTCAAATACATATACATTATTCGTGGGAAGTGTAGTATAATTTAGTAAAGATATTTCAAAAATATTGCCAGTGTGCTCGTGCCATTTGGCTCAACTTTCCCGATTGACACATAACGCAAGAAAATCTATGTCAGTGGTGTCTAAGGAGTATTACGCAGTGTCAAATTTAGGTTAGGTATTTAATGGAATATAATCTTAACAGATCTATCTCTGTTTTCTTTTAATATTTAATAAAGTCTATAACTAAAAATATTATCTTAAAATTAACTGTTACCTATTTATTAAACGTTGCAGATTTATCATCATATTCCCTGAATTACATATATCTGTAAGAACTTGAAGATCATAATAATAATTAATATTTTTTTATCAATATTTTGTCAATATGATATCGTACCTTATAAATCTGTACTGCAACACTTCCCAGATTATGTACCTAATACCGAGATGAGCATCTGTTGGTTCACTTAATTTTTTTTATAAAAGTGTTACTTTTCTAATGACTTAGTATCATTCGTGCAGGAGTATTAAATTTTTATCATATCTCTTCATTTCTAAAATAACAAAGACAGTTTTTAATAATAGGTTATTATCTTATTGTCATTTCAATAACCTTTTATGAAATTTTAATTTCTTAACATTAGGTTTAAAAAGAATAAACGTATACCTTGTTCACATAATAGAACACATCCTTTTGGCTACTATATTTGCAATCTCATAGAGACAAGATTATTTCATCAACCAGCTTACCTTACAATCAGTCAGAAAGTCAATAAAATATCATCTAATACTCAGAAAGCGGGTAATGGTAAATGATATGAGAACTGAGCACTCACTACATTCTTCTATGTGGACATTTACAAAACGAACTGTTTCATTACTATCGTTACGAAATAATTACAATTAATAATGAGTTGTCATACTGATACTCATTGTTATTACTAATATGTTTGCTGGTTGGTCAATAACTTCTAAACCAAGTAAACTAGAAAAAATATTGTTCATATAAGAGTTATAGGGTATACATGGAACCACAAAATGTTTACGGTTTAGAAGTTATAACGAAATTAAATTTTGAATTAAAAATATCTTCGAAACTAAAAAAGATATTAAAGTGCGGTTTAGACGAGTGTATTTCTCGTCTTTCAATTAACATATAATGAATTTTTGAAAATAAAAAAAAAAAATAAAAAAGTGTATTTTTTCAATTGTAAATAACTTTTAAACCAAGCGAGCTAGAAAAAAATTATTGAAATATAAATTGTTGAGAATTTTTAGGCGCATCGATTGGTAGTAATATTGACAGAAAAAATGTTTCTAGTTTAGAAGTTATAGCAAAAAGAAGTTTTGAATTTAAAATATCTGTAAAACCGATTTAGATAGAGAAAATTTGTTCAAATACCAATTATAGGGAATTTAATGGTAAACAACTTATATTTGAAAGTTTTTTTTTATATCTTTATTCGTTTAGAAGATATTGAATATTATATAGATTGTTAGCAGTACGCATCTCAATATTGACAAGAAAATTTTGTCAAATACATTTAAATAGTTATTTTTGTATTATATATGGATGCAGTTGATTGTTCTTGAATGTTTATTAATAAAATAACAATGAATGCAACAATAAATTAGATTACAACAATGGAATGACAACAATATAAAAATAGAAATGTTATGTAAAAAATATATATAATTGGTTATTCGTTTAAAGTTTAAAATAAAAAAAAATACTTATACGATGTATATATACATATACTTTCTTGCATAAGTAGGACAAAACAAAGTCCCATACGTCAAGCTATTTACTTCAGAAATGAATTTAAAGAAATTACAATTAATTATAGATACAAAAATATCTGACAGAAGAGAACAGGGATAGTACGTCGATAGGAATTTTACAACTATATTATATACATATATGTTGTTTGGTGTCAAATGTGTTGTCTGATGTCAGGTTCTGAACAATATACAACATAGTATGGCATTATTGGGAATGAAAATTGAACAATGCATAACACATACGTTCGGGTCCATGCACGGCGTTAAACAGTTGATGTGTGTAAAGTAGCCTAATTGTATTTGCCTTCAAATACATATACATTATTCGTGGGAAGTGTAGTATAATTTAGTAAAGATATTTCAAAAATATTGCCAGTGTGCTCGTGCCATTTGGCTCAACTTTCCCGATTGACACATAACGCAAGAAAATCTATGTCAGTGGTGTCTAAGGAGTATTACGCAGTGTCAAATTTAGGTTAGGTATTTAATGGAATATAATCTTAACAGATCTATCCCTGTTTTCTTTTAATATTTAATAAAGTCTATAACTAAAAATATTATCTTAAAATTAACTGTTACCTATTTATTAAACGTTGCAGATTTATCATCATATTCCCTGAATTACATATATCTGTAAGAACTTGAAGATAATAATAATAATTAATATTTTTTTATCAATATTTTGTCAATATGATATCGTACCTTATAAATCTGTACTGCAACACTTCCCAGATTATGTACCGAATACCGAGATGAGCATCTGTTGGTTCACTTAATTTTTTTTATAAAAGTGTTACTTTTCTAATGACTTAGTATCATTCGTGCAGGAGTATTAAATTTTTATCATATCTCTTCATTTCTAAAATAACAAAGACAGTTTTTAATAATAGGTTATTATCTTATTGTCATTTCAATAACCTTTTATGAAATTTTAATTTCTTAACATTAGGTTTAAAAAGAATAAACGTATACCTTGTTCACATAATAGAACACATCCTTTTGGCTACTATATTTGCAATCTCATAGAGACAAGATTATTTCATCAACCAGCTTACCTTACAATCAGTCAGAAAGTCAATAAAATATCATCTAATACTCAGAAAGCGGGTAATGGTAAATGATATGAGAACTGAGCACTCACTACATTCTTCTATGTGGACATTTACAAAACGAACTGTTTCATTACTATCGTTACGAAATAATTACAATTAATAATGAGTTGTCATACTGATACTCATTGTTATTACTAATATGTTTGCTGGTTGGTCAATAACTTCTAAACCAAGTAAACTAGAAAAAATATTGTTCATATAAGAGTTATAGGGTATACATGGAACCACAAAATGTTTACGGTTTAGAAGTTATAACGAAATGAAATTTTGAATTAAAAATATCTTCGAAACTAAAAAAGATATTAAAGTGCGGTTTAGACGAGTGTATTTCTCGTCTTTCAATTAACATATAATGAATTTTTGAAAATAAAAAAAAAAAATAAAAAAGTGTATTTTTTCAATTGTAAATAACTTTTAAACCAAGCGAGCTAGAAAAAAATTATTGAAATATAAATTGTTGAGAATTTTTAGGCGCATCGATTGGTAGTAATATTGACAGAAAAAATGTTTCTAGTTTAGAAGTTATAGCAAAAAGAAGTTTTGAATTTAAAATATCTGTAAAACCGATTTAGATAGAGAAAATTTGTTCAAATACCAATTATAGGGAATTTAATGGTAAACAACTTATATTTGAAAGTTTTTTTTTATATCTTTATTCGTTTAGAAGATATTGAATATTATATAGATTGTTAGCAGTACGCATCTCAATATTGACAAGAAAATTTTGTCAAATACATTTAAATAGTTATTTTTGTATTATATATGGATGCAGTTGATTGTTCTTGAATGTTTATTAATAAAATAACAATGAATGCAACAATAAATTAGATTACAACAATGGAATGACAACAATATAAAAATAGAAATGTTATGTAAAAAATATATATAATTGGTTATTCGTTTAAAGTTTAAAATAAAAAAAAATACTTATACGATGTATATATACATATACTTTCTTGCATAAGTAGGACAAAACAAAGTCCCATACGTCAAGCTATTTACTTCAGAAATGAATTTAAAGAAATTACAATTAATTATAGATACAAAAATATCTGACAGAAGAGAACAGGGATAGTACGTCGATAGGAATTTTACAACTATATTATATACATATATGTTGTTTGGTGTCAAATGTGTTGTCTGATGTCAGGTTCTGAACAATATACAACATAGTATGGCATTATTGGGAATGAAAATTGAACAATGCATAACACATACGTTCGGGTCCATGCACGGCGTTAAACAGTTGATGTGTGTAAAGTAGCCTAATTGTATTTGCCTTCAAATACATATACATTATTCGTGGGAAGTGTAGTATAATTTAGTAAAGATATTTCAAAAATATTGCCAGTGTGCTCGTGCCATTTGGCTCAACTTTCCCGATTGACACATAACGCAAGAAAATCTATGTCAGTGGTGTCTAAGGAGTATTACGCAGTGTCAAATTTAGGTTAGGTATTTAATGGAATATAATCTTAACAGATCTATCTCTGTTTTCTTTTAATATTTAATAAAGTCTATAACTAAAAATATTATCTTAAAATTAACTGTTACCTATTTATTAAACGTTGCAGATTTATCATCATATTCCCTGAATTACATATATCTGTAAGAACTTGAAGATAATAATAATAATTAATATTTTTTTATCAATATTTTGTCAATATGATATCGTACCTTATAAATCTGTACTGCAACACTTCCCAGATTATGTACCGAATACCGAGATGAGCATCTGTTGGTTCACTTAATTTTTTTTATAAAAGTGTTACTTTTCTAATGACTTAGTATCATTCGTGCAGGAGTATTAAATTTTTATCATATCTCTTCATTTCTAAAATAACAAAGACAGTTTTTAATAATAGGTTATTATCTTATTGTCATTTCAATAACCTTTTATGAAATTTTAATTTCTTAACATTAGGTTTAAAAAGAATAAACGTATACCTTGTTCACATAATAGAACACATCCTTTTGGCTACTATATTTGCAATCTCATAGAGACAAGATTATTTCATCAACCAGCTTACCTTACAATCAGTCAGAAAGTCAATAAAATATCATCTAATACTCAGAAAGCGGGTAATGGTAAATGATATGAGAACTGAGCACTCACTACATTCTTCTATGTGGACATTTACAAAACGAACTGTTTCATTACTATCGTTACGAAATAATTACAATTAATAATGAGTTGTCATACTGATACTCATTGTTATTACTAATATGTTTGCTGGTTGGTCAATAACTTCTAAACCAAGTAAACTAGAAAAAATATTGTTCATATAAGAGTTATAGGGTATACATGGAACCACAAAATGTTTACGGTTTAGAAGTTATAACGAAATGAAATTTTGAATTAAAAATATCTTCGAAACTAAAAAAGATATTAAAGTGCGGTTTAGACGAGTGTATTTCTCGTCTTTCAATTAACATATAATGAATTTTTGAAAATAAAAAAAAAAAATAAAAAAGTGTATTTTTTCAATTGTAAATAACTTTTAAACCAAGCGAGCTAGAAAAAAATTATTGAAATATAAATTGTTGAGAATTTTTAGGCGCATCGATTGGTAGTAATATTGACACAAAAAATGTTTCTAGTTTAGAAGTTATAGCAAAAAGAAGTTTTGAATTTAAAATATCTGTAAAACCGATTTAGATAGAGAAAATTTGTTCAAATACCAATTATAGGGAATTTAATGGTAAACAACTTATATTTGAAAGTTTTTTTTTATATCTTTATTCGTTTAGAAGATATTGAATATTATATAGATTGTTAGCAGTACGCATCTCAATATTGACAAGAAAATTTTGTCAAATACATTTAAATAGTTATTTTTGTATTATATATGGATGCAGTTGATTGTTCTTGAATGTTTATTAATAAAATAACAATGAATGCAACAATAAATTAGATTACAACAATGGAATGACAACAATATAAAAATAGAAATGTTATGTAAAAAATATATATAATTGGTTATTCGTTTAAAGTTTAAAATAAAAAAAAATACTTATACGATGTATATATACATATACTTTCTTGCATAAGTAGGACAAAACAAAGTCCCATACGTCAAGCTATTTACTTCAGAAATGAATTTAAAGAAATTACAATTAATTATAGATACAAAAATATCTGACAGAAGAGAACAGGGATAGTACGTCGATAGGAATTTTACAACTATATTATATACATATATGTTGTTTGGTGTCAAATGTGTTGTCTGATGTCAGGTTCTGAACAATATACAACATAGTATGGCATTATTGGGAATGAAAATTGAACAATGCATAACACATACGTTCGGGTCCATGCACGGCGTTAAACAGTTGATGTGTGTAAAGTAGCCTAATTGTATTTGCCTTCAAATACATATACATTATTCGTGGGAAGTGTAGTATAATTTAGTAAAGATATTTCAAAAATATTGCCAGTGTGCTCGTGCCATTTGGCTCAACTTTCCCGATTGACACATAACGCAAGAAAATCTATGTCAGTGGTGTCTAAGGAGTATTACGCAGTGTCAAATTTAGGTTAGGTATTTAATGGAATATAATCTTAACAGATCTATCTCTGTTTTCTTTTAATATTTAATAAAGTCTATAACTAAAAATATTATCTTAAAATTAACTGTTACCTATTTATTAAACGTTGCAGATTTATCATCATATTCCCTGAATTACATATATCTGTAAGAACTTGAAGATCATAATAATAATTAATATTTTTTTATCAATATTTTGTCAATATGATATCGTACCTTATAAATCTGTACTGCAACACTTCCCAGATTATGTACCGAATACCGAGATGAGCATCTGTTGGTTCACTTAATTTTTTTTATAAAAGTGTTACTTTTCTAATGACTTAGTATCATTCGTGCAGGAGTATTAAATTTTTATCATATCTCTTTATTTCTAAAATAACAAAGACAGTTTTTAATAATAGGTTATTATCTTATTGTCATTTCAATAACCTTTTATGAAATTTTAATTTCTTAACATTAGGTTTAAAAAGAATAAACGTATACCTTGTTCACATAATAGAACACATCCTTTTGGCTACTATATTTGCAATCTCATAGAGACAAGATTATTTCATCAACCAGCTTACCTTACAATCAGTCAGAAAGTCAATAAAATATCATCTAATACTCAGAAAGCGGGTAATGGTAAATGATATGAGAACTGAGCACTCACTACATTCTTCTATGTGGACATTTACAAAACGAACTGTTTCATTACTATCGTTACGAAATAATTACAATTAATAATGAGTTGTCATACTGATACTCATTGTTATTACTAATATGTTTGCTGGTTGGTCAATAACTTCTAAACCAAGTAAACCAGAAAAAATATTGTTCATATAAGAGTTATAGGGTATACATGGAACCACAAAATGTTTACGGTTTAGAAGTTATAACGAAATGAAATTTTGAATTAAAAATATCTTCGAAACTAAAAAAGATATTAAAGTGCGGTTTAGACGAGTGTATTTCTCGTCTTTCAATTAACATATAATGAATTTTTGAAAATAAAAAAAAAAAATAAAAAAGTGTATTTTTTCAATTGTAAATAACTTTTAAACCAAGCGAGCTAGAAAAAAATTATTGAAATATAAATTGTTGAGAATTTTTAGGCGCATCGATTGGTAGTAATATTGACAGAAAAAATGTTTCTAGTTTAGAAGTTATAGCAAAAAGAAGTTTTGAATTTAAAATATCTGTAAAACCGATTTAGATAGAGAAAATTTGTTCAAATACCAATTATAGGGAATTTAATGGTAAACAACTTATATTTGAAAGTTTTTTTTTATATCTTTATTCGTTTAGAAGATATTGAATATTATATAGATTGTTAGCAGTACGCATCTCAATATTGACAAGAAAATTTTGTCAAATACATTTAAATAGTTATTTTTGTATTATATATGGATGCAGTTGATTGTTCTTGAATGTTTATTAATAAAATAACAATGAATGCAACAATAAATTAGATTACAACAATGGAATGACAACAATATAAAAATAGAAATGTTATGTAAAAAATATATATAATTGGTTATTCGTTTAAAGTTTAAAATAAAAAAAAATACTTATACGATGTATATATACATATACTTTCTTGCATAAGTAGGACAAAACAAAGTCCCATACGTCAAGCTATTTACTTCAGAAATGAATTTAAAGAAATTACAATTAATTATAGATACAAAAATATCTGACAGAAGAGAACAGGGATAGTACGTCGATAGGAATTTTACAACTATATTGTATACATATATGTTGTTTGGTGTCAAATGTGTTGTCTGATGTCAGGTTCTGAACAATATACAACATAGTATGGCATTATTGGGAATGAAAATTGAACAATGCATAACACATACGTTCGGGTCCATGCACGGCGTTAAACAGTTGATGTGTGTAAAGTAGCCTAATTGTATTTGCCTTCAAATACATATACATTATTCGTGGGAAGTGTAGTATAATTTAGTAAAGATATTTCAAAAATATTGCCAGTGTGCTCGTGCCATTTGGCTCAACTTTCCCGATTGACACATAACGCAAGAAAATCTATGTCAGTGGTGTCTAAGGAGTATTACGCAGTGTCAAATTTAGGTTAGGTATTTAATGGAATATAATCTTAACAGATCTATCCCTGTTTTCTTTTAATATTTAATAAAGTCTATAACTAAAAATATTATCTTAAAATTAACTGTTACCTATTTATTAAACGTTGCAGATTTATCATCATATTCCCTGAATTACATATATCTGTAAGAACTTGAAGATCATAATAATAATTAATATTTTTTTATCAATATTTTGTCAATATGATATCGTACCTTATAAATCTGTACTGCAACACTTCCCAGATTATGTACCGAATACCGAGATGAGCATCTGTTGGTTCACTTAATTTTTTTTATAAAAGTGTTACTTTTCTAATGACTTAGTATCATTCGTGCAGGAGTATTAAATTTTTATCATATCTCTTCATTTCTAAAATAACAAAGACAGTTTTTAATAATAGGTTATTATCTTATTGTCATTTCAATAACCTTTTATGAAATTTTAATTTCTTAACATTAGGTTTAAAAAGAATAAACGTATACCTTGTTCACATAATAGAACACATCCTTTTGGCTACTATATTTGCAATCTCATAGAGACAAGATTATTTCATCAACCAGCTTACCTTACAATCAGTCAGAAAGTCAATAAAATATCATCTAATACTCAGAAAGCGGGTAATGGTAAATGATATGAGAACTGAGCACTCACTACATTCTTCTATGTGGACATTTACAAAACGAACTGTTTCATTACTATCGTTACGAAATAATTACAATTAATAATGAGTTGTCATACTGATACTCATTGTTATTACTAATATGTTTGCTGGTTGGTCAATAACTTCTAAACCAAGTAAACTAGAAAAAATATTGTTCATATAAGAGTTATAGGGTATACATGGAACCACAAAATGTTTACGGTTTAGAAGTTATAACGAAATGAAATTTTGAATTAAAAATATCTTCGAAACTAAAAAAGATATTAAAGTGCGGTTTAGACGAGTGTATTTCTCGTCTTTCAATTAACATATAATGAATTTTTGAAAATAAAAAAAAAAAATAAAAAAGTGTATTTTTTCAATTGTAAATAACTTTTAAACCAAGCGAGCTAGAAAAAAATTATTGAAATATAAATTGTTGAGAATTTTTAGGCGCATCGATTGGTAGTAATATTGACACAAAAAATGTTTCTAGTTTAGAAGTTATAGCAAAAAGAAGTTTTGAATTTAAAATATCTGTAAAACCGATTTAGATAGAGAAAATTTGTTCAAATACCAATTATAGGGAATTTAATGGTAAACAACTTATATTTGAAAGTTTTTTTTTATATCTTTATTCGTTTAGAAGATATTGAATATTATATAGATTGTTAGCAGTACGCATCTCAATATTGACAAGAAAATTTTGTCAAATACATTTAAATAGTTATTTTTGTATTATATATGGATGCAGTTGATTGTTCTTGAATGTTTATTAATAAAATAACAATGAATGCAACAATAAATTAGATTACAACAATGGAATGACAACAATATAAAAATAGAAATGTTATGTAAAAAATATATATAATTGGTTATTCGTTTAAAGTTTAAAATAAAAAAAAATACTTATACGATGTATATATACATATACTTTCTTGCATAAGTAGGACAAAACAAAGTCCCATACGTCAAGCTATTTACTTCAGAAATGAATTTAAAGAAATTACAATTAATTATAGATACAAAAATATCTGACAGAAGAGAACAGGGATAGTACGTCGATAGGAATTTTACAACTATATTGTATACATATATGTTGTTTGGTGTCAAATGTGTTGTCTGATGTCAGGTTCTGAACAATATACAACATAGTATGGCATTATTGGGAATGAAAATTGAACAATGCATAACACATACGTTCGGGTCCATGCACGGCGTTAAACAGTTGATGTGTGTAAAGTAGCCTAATTGTATTTGCCTTCAAATACATATACATTATTCGTGGGAAGTGTAGTATAATTTAGTAAAGATATTTCAAAAATATTGCCAGTGTGCTCGTGCCATTTGGCTCAACTTTCCCGATTGACACATAACGCAAGAAAATCTATGTCAGTGGTGTCTAAGGAGTATTACGCAGTGTCAAATTTAGGTTAGGTATTTAATGGAATATAATCTTAACAGATCTATCTCTGTTTTCTTTAAATATTTAATAAAGTCTATAACTAAAAATATTATCTTAAAATTAACTGTTACCTATGTATTAAACGTTGCAGATTTATCATCATATTCCCTGAATTACATATATCTGTAAGAACTTGAAGATCATAATAATAATTAATATTTTTTTATCAATATTTTGTCAATATGATATCGTACCTTATAAATCTGTACTGCAACACTTCCCAGATTATGTACCGAATACCGAGATGAGCATCTGTTGGTTCACTTAATTTTTTTTATAAAAGTGTTACTTTTCTAATGACTTAGTATCATTCGTGCAGGAGTATTAAATTTTTATCATATCTCTTTATTTCTAAAATAACAAAGACAGTTTTTAATAATAGGTTATTATCTTATTGTCATTTCAATAACCTTTTATGAAATTTTAATTTCTTAACATTAGGTTTAAAAAGAATAAACGTATACCTTGTTCACATAATAGAACACATCCTTTTGGCTACTATATTTGCAATCTCATAGAGACAAGATTATTTCATCAACCAGCTTACCTTACAATCAGTCAGAAAGTCAATAAAATATCATCTAATACTCAGAAAGCGGGTAATGGTAAATGATATGAGAACTGAGCACTCACTACATTCTTCTATGTGGACATTTACAAAACGAACTGTTTCATTACTATCGTTACGAAATAATTACAATTAATAATGAGTTGTCATACTGATACTCATTGTTATTACTAATATGTTTGCTGGTTGGTCAATAACTTCTAAACCAAGTAAACCAGAAAAAATATTGTTCATATAAGAGTTATAGGGTATACATGGAACCACAAAATGTTTACGGTTTAGAAGTTATAACGAAATGAAATTTTGAATTAAAAATATCTTCGAAACTAAAAAAGATATTAAAGTGCGGTTTAGACGAGTGTATTTCTCGTCTTTCAATTAACATATAATGAATTTTTGAAAATAAAAAAAAAAAATAAAAAAGTGTATTTTTTCAATTGTAAATAACTTTTAAACCAAGCGAGCTAGAAAAAAATTATTGAAATATAAATTGTTGAGAATTTTTAGGCGCATCGATTGGTAGTAATATTGACAGAAAAAATGTTTCTAGTTTAGAAGTTATAGCAAAAAGAAGTTTTGAATTTAAAATATCTGTAAAACCGATTTAGATAGAGAAAATTTGTTCAAATACCAATTATAGGGAATTTAATGGTAAACAACTTATATTTGAAAGTTTTTTTTTATATCTTTATTCGTTTAGAAGATATTGAATATTATATAGATTGTTAGCAGTACGCATCTCAATATTGACAAGAAAATTTTGTCAAATACATTTAAATAGTTATTTTTGTATTATATATGGATGCAGTTGATTGTTCTTGAATGTTTATTAATAAAATAACAATGAATGCAACAATAAATTAGATTACAACAATGGAATGACAACAATATAAAAATAGAAATGTTATGTAAAAAATATATATAATTGGTTATTCGTTTAAAGTTTAAAATAAAAAAAAATACTTATACGATGTATATATACATATACTTTCTTGCATAAGTAGGACAAAACAAAGTCCCATACGTCAAGCTATTTACTTCAGAAATGAATTTAAAGAAATTACAATTAATTATAGATACAAAAATATCTGACAGAAGAGAACAGGGATAGTACGTCGATAGGAATTTTACAACTATATTGTATACATATATGTTGTTTGGTGTCAAATGTGTTGTCTGATGTCAGGTTCTGAACAATATACAACATAGTATGGCATTATTGGGAATGAAAATTGAACAATGCATAACACATACGTTCGGGTCCATGCACGGCGTTAAACAGTTGATGTGTGTAAAGTAGCCTAATTGTATTTGCCTTCAAATACATATACATTATTCGTGGGAAGTGTAGTATAATTTAGTAAAGATATTTCAAAAATATTGCCAGTGTGCTCGTGCCATTTGGCTCAACTTTCCCGATTGACACATAACGCAAGAAAATCTATGTCAGTGGTGTCTAAGGAGTATTACGCAGTGTCAAATTTAGGTTAGGTATTTAATGGAATATAATCTTAACAGATCTATCTCTGTTTTCTTTTAATATTTAATAAAGTCTATAACTAAAAATATTATCTTAAAATTAACTGTTACCTATTTATTAAACGTTGCAGATTTATCATCATATTCCCTGAATTACATATATCTGTAAGAACTTGAAGATCATAATAATAATTAATATTTTTTTATCAATATTTTGTCAATATGATATCGTACCTTATAAATCTGTACTGCAACACTTCCCAGATTATGTACCGAATACCGAGATGAGCATCTGTTGGTTCACTTAATTTTTTTTATAAAAGTGTTACTTTTCTAATGACTTAGTATCATTCGTGCAGGAGTATTAAATTTTTATCATATCTCTTTATTTCTAAAATAACAAAGACAGTTTTTAATAATAGGTTATTATCTTATTGTCATTTCAATAACCTTTTATGAAATTTTAATTTCTTAACATTAGGTTTAAAAAGAATAAACGTATACCTTGTTCACATAATAGAACACATCCTTTTGGCTACTATATTTGCAATCTCATAGAGACAAGATTATTTCATCAACCAGCTTACCTTACAATCAGTCAGAAAGTCAATAAAATATCATCTAATACTCAGAAAGCGGGTAATGGTAAATGATATGAGAACTGAGCACTCACTACATTCTTCTATGTGGACATTTACAAAACGAACTGTTTCATTACTATCGTTACGAAATAATTACAATTAATAATGAGTTGTCATACTGATACTCATTGTTATTACTAATATGTTTGCTGGTTGGTCAATAACTTCTAAACCAAGTAAACCAGAAAAAATATTGTTCATATAAGAGTTATAGGGTATACATGGAACCACAAAATGTTTACGGTTTAGAAGTTATAACGAAATGAAATTTTGAATTAAAAATATCTTCGAAACTAAAAAAGATATTAAAGTGCGGTTTAGACGAGTGTATTTCTCGTCTTTCAATTAACATATAATGAATTTTTGAAAATAAAAAAAAAAAATAAAAAAGTGTATTTTTTCAATTGTAAATAACTTTTAAACCAAGCGAGCTAGAAAAAAATTATTGAAATATAAATTGTTGAGAATTTTTAGGCGCATCGATTGGTAGTAATATTGACAGAAAAAATGTTTCTAGTTTAGAAGTTATAGCAAAAAGAAGTTTTGAATTTAAAATATCTGTAAAACCGATTTAGATAGAGAAAATTTGTTCAAATACCAATTATAGGGAATTTAATGGTAAACAACTTATATTTGAAAGTTTTTTTTTATATCTTTATTCGTTTAGAAGATATTGAATATTATATAGATTGTTAGCAGTACGCATCTCAATATTGACAAGAAAATTTTGTCAAATACATTTAAATAGTTATTTTTGTATTATATATGGATGCAGTTGATTGTTCTTGAATGTTTATTAATAAAATAACAATGAATGCAACAATAAATTAGATTACAACAATGGAATGACAACAATATAAAAATAGAAATGTTATGTAAAAAATATATATAATTGGTTATTCGTTTAAAGTTTAAAATAAAAAAAAATACTTATACGATGTATATATACATATACTTTCTTGCATAAGTAGGACAAAACAAAGTCCCATACGTCAAGCTATTTACTTCAGAAATGAATTTAAAGAAATTACAATTAATTATAGATACAAAAATATCTGACAGAAGAGAACAGGGATAGTACGTCGATAGGAATTTTACAACTATATTGTATACATATATGTTGTTTGGTGTCAAATGTGTTGTCTGATGTCAGGTTCTGAACAATATACAACATAGTATGGCATTATTGGGAATGAAAATTGAACAATGCATAACACATACGTTCGGGTCCATGCACGGCGTTAAACAGTTGATGTGTGTAAAGTAGCCTAATTGTATTTGCCTTCAAATACATATACATTATTCGTGGGAAGTGTAGTATAATTTAGTAAAGATATTTCAAAAATATTGCCAGTGTGCTCGTGCCATTTGGCTCAACTTTCCCGATTGACACATAACGCAAGAAAATCTATGTCAGTGGTGTCTAAGGAGTATTACGCAGTGTCAAATTTAGGTTAGGTATTTAATGGAATATAATCTTAACAGATCTATCTCTGTTTTCTTTTAATATTTAATAAAGTCTATAACTAAAAATATTATCTTAAAATTAACTGTTACCTATTTATTAAACGTTGCAGATTTATCATCATATTCCCTGAATTACATATATCTGTAAGAACTTGAAGATAATAATAATAATTAATATTTTTTTATCAATATTTTGTCAATATGATATCGTACCTTATAAATCTGTACTGCAACACTTCCCAGATTATGTACCGAATACCGAGATGAGCATCTGTTGGTTCACTTAATTTTTTTTATAAAAGTGTTACTTTTCTAATGACTTAGTATCATTCGTGCAGGAGTATTAAATTTTTATCATATCTCTTCATTTCTAAAATAACAAAGACAGTTTTTAATAATAGGTTATTATCTTATTGTCATTTCAATAACCTTTTATGAAATTTTAATTTCTTAACATTAGGTTTAAAAAGAATAAACGTATACCTTGTTCACATAATAGAACACATCCTTTTGGCTACTATATTTGCAATCTCATAGAGACAAGATTATTTCATCAACCAGCTTACCTTACAATCAGTCAGAAAGTCAATAAAATATCATCTAATACTCAGAAAGCGGGTAATGGTAAATGATATGAGAACTGAGCACTCACTACATTCTTCTATGTGGACATTTACAAAACGAACTGTTTCATTACTATCGTTACGAAATAATTACAATTAATAATGAGTTGTCATACTGATACTCATTGTTATTACTAATATGTTTGCTGGTTGGTCAATAACTTCTAAACCAAGTAAACTAGAAAAAATATTGTTCATATAAGAGTTATAGGGTATACATGGAACCACAAAATGTTTACGGTTTAGAAGTTATAACGAAATGAAATTTTGAATTAAAAATATCTTCGAAACTAAAAAAGATATTAAAGTGCGGTTTAGACGAGTGTATTTCTCGTCTTTCAATTAACATATAATGAATTTTTGAAAATAAAAAAAAAAAATAAAAAAGTGTATTTTTTCAATTGTAAATAACTTTTAAACCAAGCGAGCTAGAAAAAAATTATTGAAATATAAATTGTTGAGAATTTTTAGGCGCATCGATTGGTAGTAATATTGACAGAAAAAATGTTTCTAGTTTAGAAGTTATAGCAAAAAGAAGTTTTGAATTTAAAATATCTGTAAAACCGATTTAGATAGAGAAAATTTGTTCAAATACCAATTATAGGGAATTTAATGGTAAACAACTTATATTTGAAAGTTTTTTTTTATATCTTTATTCGTTTAGAAGATATTGAATATTATATAGATTGTTAGCAGTACGCATCTCAATATTGACAAGAAAATTTTGTCAAATACATTTAAATAGTCATTTTTGTATTATATATGGATGCAGTTGATTGTTCTTGAATGTTTATTAATAAAATAACAATGAATGCAACAATAAATTAGATTACAACAATGGAATGACAACAATATAAAAATAGAAATGTTATGTAAAAAATATATATAATTGGTTATTCGTTTAAAGTTTAAAATAAAAAAAAATACTTATACGATGTATATATACATATACTTTCTTGCATAAGTAGGACAAAACAAAGTCCCATACGTCAAGCTATTTACTTCAGAAATGAATTTAAAGAAATTACAATTAATTATAGATACAAAAATATCTGACAGAAGAGAACAGGGATAGTACGTCGATAGGAATTTTACAACTATATTGTATACATATATGTTGTTTGGTGTCAAATGTGTTGTCTGATGTCAGGTTCTGAACAATATACAACATAGTATGGCATTATTGGGAATGAAAATTGAACAATGCATAACACATACGTTCGGGTCCATGCACGGCGTTAAACAGTTGATGTGTGTAAAGTAGCCTAATTGTATTTGCCTTCAAATACATATACATTATTCGTGGGAAGTGTAGTATAATTTAGTAAAGATATTTCAAAAATATTGCCAGTGTGCTCGTGCCATTTGGCTCAACTTTCCCGATTGACACATAACGCAAGAAAATCTATGTCAGTGGTGTCTAAGGAGTATTACGCAGTGTCAAATTTAGGTTAGGTATTTAATGGAATATAATCTTAACAGATCTATCTCTGTTTTCTTTTAATATTTAATAAAGTCTATAACTAAAAATATTATCTTAAAATTAACTGTTACCTATTTATTAAACGTTGCAGATTTATCATCATATTCCCTGAATTACATATATCTGTAAGAACTTGAAGATCATAATAATAATTAATATTTTTTTATCAATATTTTGTCAATATGATATCGTACCTTATAAATCTGTACTGCAACACTTCCCAGATTATGTACCGAATACCGAGATGAGCATCTGTTGGTTCACTTAATTTTTTTTATAAAAGTGTTACTTTTCTAATGACTTAGTATCATTCGTGCAGGAGTATTAAATTTTTATCATATCTCTTCATTTCTAAAATAACAAAGACAGTTTTTAATAATAGGTTATTATCTTATTGTCATTTCAATAACCTTTTATGAAATTTTAATTTCTTAACATTAGGTTTAAAAAGAATAAACGTATACCTTGTTCACATAATAGAACACATCCTTTTGGCTACTATATTTGCAATCTCATAGAGACAAGATTATTTCATCAACCAGCTTACCTTACAATCAGTCAGAAAGTCAATAAAATATCATCTAATACTCAGAAAGCGGGTAATGGTAAATGATATGAGAACTGAACACTCACTACATTCTTCTATGTGGACATTTACAAAACGAACTGTTTCATTACTATCGTTACGAAATAATTACAATTAATAATGAGTTGTCATACTGATACTCATTGTTATTACTAATATGTTTGCTGGTTGGTCAATAACTTCTAAACCAAGTAAACTAGAAAAAATATTGTTCATATAAGAGTTATAGGGTATACATGGAACCACAAAATGTTTACGGTTTAGAAGTTATAACGAAATGAAATTTTGAATTAAAAATATCTTCGAAACTAAAAAAGATATTAAAGTGCGGTTTAGACGAGTGTATTTCTCGTCTTTCAATTAACATATAATGAATTTTTGAAAATAAAAAAAAAATATAAAAAAGTGTATTTTTTCAATTGTAAATAACTTTTAAACCAAGCGAGCTAGAAAAAAATTATTGAAATATAAATTGTTGAGAATTTTTAGGCGCATCGATTGGTAGTAATATTGACAGAAAAAATGTTTCTAGTTTAGAAGTTATAGCAAAAAGAAGTTTTGAATTTAAAATATCTGTAAAACCGATTTAGATAGAGAAAATTTGTTCAAATACCAATTATAGGGAATTTAATGGTAAACAACTTATATTTGAAAGTTTTTTTTTATATCTTTATTCGTTTAGAAGATATTGAATATTATATAGATTGTTAGCAGTACGCATCTCAATATTGACAAGAAAATTTTGTCAAATACATTTAAATAGTTATTTTTGTATTATATATGGATGCAGTTGATTGTTCTTGAATGTTTATTAATAAAATAACAATGAATGCAACAATAAATTAGATTACAACAATGGAATGACAACAATATAAAAATAGAAATGTTATGTAAAAAATATATATAATTGGTTATTCGTTTAAAGTTTAAAATAAAAAAAAATACTTATACGATGTATATATACATATACTTTCTTGCATAAGTAGGACAAAACAAAGTCCCATACGTCAAGCTATTTACTTCAGAAATGAATTTAAAGAAATTACAATTAATTATAGATACAAAAATATCTGACAGAAGAGAACAGGGATAGTACGTCGATAGGAATTTTACAACTATATTGTATACATATATGTTGTTTGGTGTCAAATGTGTTGTCTGATGTCAGGTTCTGAACAATATACAACATAGTATGGCATTATTGGGAATGAAAATTGAACAATGCATAACACATACGTTCGGGTCCATGCACGGCGTTAAACAGTTGATGTGTGTAAAGTAGCCTAATTGTATTTGCCTTCAAATACATATACATTATTCGTGGGAAGTGTAGTATAATTTAGTAAAGATATTTCAAAAATATTGCCAGTGTGCTCGTGCCATTTGGCTCAACTTTCCCGATTGACACATAACGCAAGAAAATCTATGTCAGTGGTGTCTAAGGAGTATTACGCAGTGTCAAATTTAGGTTAGGTATTTAATGGAATATAATCTTAACAGATCTATCCCTGTTTTCTTTTAATATTTAATAAAGTCTATAACTAAAAATATTATCTTAAAATTAACTGTTACCTATTTATTAAACGTTGCAGATTTATCATCATATTCCCTGAATTACATATATCTGTAAGAACTTGAAGATCATAATAATAATTAATATTTTTTTATCAATATTTTGTCAATATGATATCGTACCTTATAAATCTGTACTGCAACACTTCCCAGATTATGTACCGAATACCGAGATGAGCATCTGTTGGTTCACTTAATTTTTTTTATAAAAGTGTTACTTTTCTAATGACTTAGTATCATTCGTGCAGGAGTATTTAATTTTTATCATATCTCTTCATTTCTAAAATAACAAAGACAGTTTTTAATAATAGGTTATTATCTTATTGTCATTTCAATAACCTTTTATGAAATTTTAATTTCTTAACATTAGGTTTAAAAAGAATAAACGTATACCTTGTTCACATAATAGAACACATCCTTTTGGCTACTATATTTGCAATCTCATAGAGACAAGATTATTTCATCAACCAGCTTACCTTACAATCAGTCAGAAAGTCAATAAAATATCATCTAATACTCAGAAAGCGGGTAATGGTAAATGATATGAGAACTGAGCACTCACTACATTCTTCTATGTGGACATTTACAAAACGAACTGTTTCATTACTATCGTTACGAAATAATTACAATTAATAATGAGTTGTCATACTGATACTCATTGTTATTACTAATATGTTTGCTGGTTGGTCAATAACTTCTAAACCAAGTAAACTAGAAAAAATATTGTTCATATAAGAGTTATAGGGTATACATGGAACCACAAAATGTTTACGGTTTAGAAGTTATAACGAAATGAAATTTTGAATTAAAAATATCTTCGAAACTAAAAAAGATATTAAAGTGCGGTTTAGACGAGTGTATTTCTCGTCTTTCAATTAACATATAATGAATTTTTGAAAATAAAAAAAAAAAATAAAAAAGTGTATTTTTTCAATTGTAAATAACTTTTAAACCAAGCGAGCTAGAAAAAAATTATTGAAATATGAATTGTTGAGAATTTTTAGGCGCATCGATTGGTAGTAATATTGACAGAAAAAATGTTTCTAGTTTAGAAGTTATAGCAAAAAGAAGTTTTGAATTTAAAATATCTGTAAAACCGATTTAGATAGAGAAAATTTGTTCAAATACCAATTATAGGGAATTTAATGGTAAACAACTTATATTTGAAAGTTTTTTTTTATATCTTTATTCGTTTAGAAGATATTGAATATTATATAGATTGTTAGCAGTACGCATCTCAATATTGACAAGAAAATTTTGTCAAATACATTTAAATAGTTATTTTTGTATTATATATGGATGCAGTTGATTGTTCTTGAATGTTTATTAATAAAATAACAATGAATGCAACAATAAATTAGATTACAACAATGGAATGACAACAATATAAAAATAGAAATGTTATGTAAAAAATATATATAATTGGTTATTCGTTTAAAGTTTAAAATAAAAAAAAATACTTATACGATGTATATATACATATACTTTCTTGCATAAGTAGGACAAAACAAAGTCCCATACGTCAAGCTATTTACTTCAGAAATGAATTTAAAGAAATTACAATTAATTATAGATACAAAAATATCTGACAGAAGAGAACAGGGATAGTACGTCGATAGGAATTTTACAACTATATTGTATACATATATGTTGTTTGGTGTCAAATGTGTTGTCTGATGTCAGGTTCTGAACAATATACAACATAGTATGGCATTATTGGGAATGAAAATTGAACAATGCATAACACATACGTTCGGGTCCATGCACGGCGTTAAACAGTTGATGTGTGTAAAGTAGCCTAATTGTATTTGCCTTCAAATACATATACATTATTCGTGGGAAGTGTAGTATAATTTAGTAAAGATATTTCAAAAATATTGCCAGTGTGCTCGTGCCATTTGGCTCAACTTTCCCGATTGACACATAACGCAAGAAAATCTATGTCAGTGGTGTCTAAGGAGTATTACGCAGTGTCAAATTTAGGTTAAGTATTTAATGGAATATAATCTTAACAGATCTATCTCTGTTTTCTTTTAATATTTAATAAAGTCTATAACTAAAAATATTATCTTAAAATTAACTGTTACCTATTTATTAAACGTTGCAGATTTATCATCATATTCCCTGAATTACATATATCTGTAAGAACTTGAAGATCATAATAATAATTAATATTTTTTTATCAATATTTTGTCAATATGATATCGTACCTTATAAATCTGTACTGCAACACTTCCCAGATTATGTACCGAATACCGAGATGAGCATCTGTTGGTTCACTTAATTTTTTTTATAAAAGTGTTACTTTTCTAATGACTTAGTATCATTCGTGCAGGAGTATTAAATTTTTATCATATCTCTTCATTTCTAAAATAACAAAGACAGTTTTTAATAATAGGTTATTATCTTATTGTCATTTCAATAACCTTTTATGAAATTTTAATTTCTTAACATTAGGTTTAAAAAGAATAAACGTATACCTTGTTCACATAATAGAACACATCCTTTTGGCTACTATATTTGCAATCTCATAGAGACAAGATTATTTCATCAACCAGCTTACCTTACAATCAGTCAGAAAGTCAATAAAATATCATCTAATACTCAGAAAGCGGGTAATGGTAAATGATATGAGAACTGAGCACTCACTACATTCTTCTATGTGGACATTTACAAAACGAACTGTTTCATTACTATCGTTACGAAATAATTACAATTAATAATGAGTTGTCATACTGATACTCATTGTTATTACTAATATGTTTGCTGGTTGGTCAATAACTTCTAAACCAAGTAAACCAGAAAAAATATTGTTCATATAAGAGTTATAGGGTATACATGGAACCACAAAATGTTTACGGTTTAGAAGTTATAACGAAATGAAATTTTGAATTAAAAATATCTTCGAAACTAAAAAAGATATTAAAGTGCGGTTTAGACGAGTGTATTTCTCGTCTTTCAATTAACATATAATGAATTTTTGAAAATAAAAAAAAAAAATAAAAAAGTGTATTTTTTCAATTGTAAATAACTTTTAAACCAAGCGAGCTAGAAAAAAATTATTGAAATATAAATTGTTGAGAATTTTTAGGCGCATCGATTGGTAGTAATATTGACAGAAAAAATGTTTCTAGTTTAGAAGTTATAGCAAAAAGAAGTTTTGAATTTAAAATATCTGTAAAACCGATTTAGATAGAGAAAATTTGTTCAAATACCAATTATAGGGAATTTAATGGTAAACAACTTATATTTGAAAGTTTTTTTTTATATCTTTATTCGTTTAGAAGATATTGAATATTATATAGATTGTTAGCAGTACGCATCTCAATATTGACAAGAAAATTTTGTCAAATACATTTAAATAGTTATTTTTGTATTATATATGGATGCAGTTGATTGTTCTTGAATGTTTATTAATAAAATAACAATGAATGCAACAATAAATTAGATTACAACAATGGAATGACAACAATATAAAAATAGAAATGTTATGTAAAAAATATATATAATTGGTTATTCGTTTAAAGTTTAAAATAAAAAAAAATACTTATACGATGTATATATACATATACTTTCTTGCATAAGTAGGACAAAACAAAGTCCCATACGTCAAGCTATTTACTTCAGAAATGAATTTAAAGAAATTACAATTAATTATAGATACAAAAATATCTGACAGAAGAGAACAGGGATAGTACGTCGATAGGAATTTTACAACTATATTGTATACATATATGTTGTTTGGTGTCAAATGTGTTGTCTGATGTCAGGTTCTGAACAATATACAACATAGTATGGCATTATTGGGAATGAAAATTGAACAATGCTTAACACATACGTTCGGGTCCATGCACGGCGTTAAACAGTTGATGTGTGTAAAGTAGCCTAATTGTATTTGCCTTCAAATACATATACATTATTCGTGGGAAGTGTAGTATAATTTAGTAAAGATATTTCAAAAATATTGCCAGTGTGCTCGTGCCATTTGGCTCAACTTTCCCGATTGACACATAACGCAAGAAAATCTATGTCAGTGGTGTCTAAGGAGTATTACGCAGTGTCAAATTTAGGTTAGGTATTTAATGGAATATAATCTTAACAGATCTATCTCTGTTTTCTTTTAATATTTAATAAAGTCTATAACTAAAAATATTATCTTAAAATTAACTGTTACCTATTTATTAAACGTTGCAGATTTATCATCATATTCCCTGAATTACATATATCTGTAAGAACTTGAAGATCATAATAATAATTAATATTTTTTTATCAATATTTTGTCAATATGATATCGTACCTTATAAATCTGTACTGCAACACTTCCCAGATTATGTACCGAATACCGAGATGAGCATCTGTTGGTTCACTTAATTTTTTTTATAAAAGTGTTACTTTTCTAATGACTTAGTATCATTCGTGCAGGAGTATTAAATTTTTATCATATCTCTTCATGTCTAAAATAACAAAGACAGTTTTTAATAATAGGTTATTATCTTATTGTCATTTCAATAACCTTTTATGAAATTTTAATTTCTTAACATTAGGTTTAAAAAGAATAAACGTATACCTTGTTCACATAATAGAACACATCCTTTTGGCTACTATATTTGCAATCTCATAGAGACAAGATTATTTCATCAACCAGCTTACCTTACAATCAGTCAGAAAGTCAATAAAATATCATCTAATACTCAGAAAGCGGGTAATGGTAAATGATATGAGAACTGAGCACTCACTACATTCTTCTATGTGGACATTTACAAAACGAACTGTTTCATTACTATCGTTACGAAATAATTACAATTAATAATGAGTTGTCATACTGATACTCATTGTTATTACTAATATGTTTGCTGGTTGGTCAATAACTTCTAAACCAAGTAAACTAGAAAAAATATTGTTCATATAAGAGTTATAGGGTATACATGGAACCACAAAATGTTTACGGTTTAGAAGTTATAACGAAATGAAATTTTGAATTAAAAATATCTTCGAAACTAAAAAAGATATTAAAGTGCGGTTTAGACGAGTGTATTTCTCGTCTTTCAATTAACATATAATGAATTTTTGAAAATAAAAAAAAAAAAATAAAAAAGTGTATTTTTTCAATTGTAAATAACTTTTAAACCAAGCGAGCTAGAAAAAAATTATTGAAATATAAATTGTTGAGAATTTTTAGGCGCATCGATTGGTAGTAATATTGACAGAAAAAATGTTTCTAGTTTAGAAGTTATAGCAAAAAGAAGTTTTGAATTTAAAATATCTGTAAAACCGATTTAGATAGAGAAAATTTGTTCAAATACCAATTATAGGGAATTTAATGGTAAACAACTTATATTTGAAAGTTTTTTTTTATATCTTTATTCGTTTAGAAGATATTGAATATTATATAGATTGTTAGCAGTACGCATCTCAATATTGACAAGAAAATTTTGTCAAATACATTTAAATAGTTATTTTTGTATTATATATGGATGCAGTTGATTGTTCTTGAATGTTTATTAATAAAATAACAATGAATGCAACAATAAATTAGATTACAACAATGGAATGACAACAATATAAAAATAGAAATGTTATGTAAAAAATATATATAATTGGTTATTCGTTTAAAGTTTAAAATAAAAAAAAATACTTATACGATGTATATATACATATACTTTCTTGCATAAGTAGGACAAAACAAAGTCCCATACGTCAAGCTATTTACTTCAGAAATGAATTTAAAGAAATTACAATTAATTATAGATACAAAAATATCTGACAGAAGAGAACAGGGATAGTACGTCGATAGGAATTTTACAACTATATTGTATACATATATGTTGTTTGGTGTCAAATGTGTTGTCTGATGTCAGGTTCTGAACAATATACAACATAGTATGGCATTATTGGGAATGAAAATTGAACAATGCATAACACATACGTTCGGGTCCATGCACGGCGTTAAACAGTTGATGTGTGTAAAGTAGCCTAATTGTATTTGCCTTCAAATACATATACATTATTCGTGGGAAGTGTAGTATAATTTAGTAAAGATATTTCAAAAATATTGCCAGTGTGCTCGTGCCATTTGGCTCAACTTTCCCGATTGACACATAACGCAAGAAAATCTATGTCAGTGGTGTCTAAGGAGTATTACGCAGTGTCAAATTTAGGTTAGGTATTTAATGGAATATAATCTTAACAGATCTATCTCTGTTTTCTTTTAATATTTAATAAAGTCTATAACTAAAAATATTATCTTAAAATTAACTGTTACCTATTTATTAAACGTTGCAGATTTATCATCATATTCCCTGAATTACATATATCTGTAAGAACTTGAAGATCATAATAATAATTAATATTTTTTTATCAATATTTTGTCAATATGATATCGTACCTTATAAATCTGTACTGCAACACTTCCCAGATTATGTACCGAATACCGAGATGAGCATCTGTTGGTTCACTTAATTTTTTTTATAAAAGTGTTACTTTTCTAATGACTTAGTATCATTCGTGCAGGAGTATTAAATTTTTATCATATCTCTTCATTTCTAAAATAACAAAGACAGTTTTTAATAATAGGTTATTATCTTATTGTCATTTCAATAACCTTTTATGAAATTTTAATTTCTTAACATTAGGTTTAAAAAGAATAAACGTATACCTTGTTCACATAATAGAACACATCCTTTTGGCTACTATATTTGCAATCTCATAGAGACAAGATTATTTCATCAACCAGCTTACCTTACAATCAGTCAGAAAGTCAATAAAATATCATCTAATACTCAGAAAGCGGGTAATGGTAAATGATATGAGAACTGAGCACTCACTACATTCTTCTATGTGGACATTTACAAAACGAACTGTTTCATTACTATCGTTACGAAATAATTACAATTAATAATGAGTTGTCATACTGATACTCATTGTTATTACTAATATGTTTGCTGGTTGGTCAATAACTTCTAAACCAAGTAAACTAGAAAAAATATTGTTCATATAAGAGTTATAGGGTATACATGGAACCACAAAATGTTTACGGTTTAGAAGTTATAACGAAATGAAATTTTGAATTAAAAATATCTTCGAAACTAAAAAAGATATTAAAGTGCGGTTTAGACGAGTGTATTTCTCGTCTTTCAATTAACATATAATGAATTTTTGAAAATAAAAAAAAAATATAAAAAAGTGTATTTTTTCAATTGTAAATAACTTTTAAACCAAGCGAGCTAGAAAAAAATTATTGAAATATAAATTGTTGAGAATTTTTAGGCGCATCGATTGGTAGTAATATTGACAGAAAAAATGTTTCTAGTTTAGAAGTTATAGCAAAAAGAAGTTTTGAATTTAAAATATCTGTAAAACCGATTTAGATAGAGAAAATTTGTTCAAATACCAATTATAGGGAATTTAATGGTAAACAACTTATATTTGAAAGTTTTTTTTTATATCTTTATTCGTTTAGAAGATATTGAATATTATATAGATTGTTAGCAGTACGCATCTCAATATTGACAAGAAAATTTTGTCAAATACATTTAAATAGTTATTTTTGTATTATATATGGATGCAGTTGATTGTTCTTGAATGTTTATTAATAAAATAACAATGAATGCAACAATAAATTAGATTACAACAATGGAATGACAACAATATAAAAATAGAAATGTTATGTAAAAAATATATATAATTGGTTATTCGTTTAAAGTTTAAAATAAAAAAAAATACTTATACGATGTATATATACATATACTTTCTTGCATAAGTAGGACAAAACAAAGTCCCATACGTCAAGCTATTTACTTCAGAAATGAATTTAAAGAAATTACAATTAATTATAGATACAAAAATATCTGACAGAAGAGAACAGGGATAGTACGTCGATAGGAATTTTACAACTATATTATATACATATATGTTGTTTGGTGTCAAATGTGTTGTCTGATGTCAGGTTCTGAACAATATACAACATAGTATGGCATTATTGGGAATGAAAATTGAACAATGCATAACACATACGTTCGGGTCCATGCACGGCGTTAAACAGTTGATGTGTGTAAAGTAGCCTAATTGTATTTGCCTTCAAATACATATACATTATTCGTGGGAAGTGTAGTATAATTTAGTAAAGATATTTCAAAAATATTGCCAGTGTGCTCGTGCCATTTGGCTCAACTTTCCCGATTGACACATAACGCAAGAAAATCTATGTCAGTGGTGTCTAAGGAGTATTACGCAGTGTCAAATTTAGGTTAGGTATTTAATGGAATATAATCTTAACAGATCTATCTCTGTTTTCTTTTAATATTTAATAAAGTCTATAACTAAAAATATTATCTTAAATTAACTGTTACCTATTTATTAAACGTTGCAGATTTATCATCATATTCCCTGAATTACATATATCTGTAAGAACTTGAAGATCATAATAATAATTAATATTTTTTTATCAATATTTTGTCAATATGATATCGTACCTTATAAATCTGTACTGCAACACTTCCCAGATTATGTACCGAATACCGAGATGAGCATCTGTTGGTTCACTTAATTTTTTTTATAAAAGTGTTACTTTTCTAATGACTTAGTATCATTCGTGCAGGAGTATTAAATTTTTATCATATCTCTTCATTTCTAAAATAACAAAGACAGTTTTTAATAATAGGTTATTATCTTATTGTCATTTCAATAACCTTTTATGAAATTTTAATTTCTTAACATTAGGTTTAAAAAGAATAAACGTATACCTTGTTCACATAATAGAACACATCCTTTTGGCTACTATATTTGCAATCTCATAGAGACAAGATTATTTCATCAACCAGCTTACCTTACAATCAGTCAGAAAGTCAATAAAATATCATCTAATACTCAGAAAGCGGGTAATGGTAAATGATATGAGAACTGAGCACTCACTACATTCTTCTATGTGGACATTTACAAAACGAACTGTTTCATTACTATCGTTACGAAATAATTACAATTAATAATGAGTTGTCATACTGATACTCATTGTTATTACTAATATGTTTGCTGGTTGGTCAATAACTTCTAAACCAAGTAAACTAGAAAAAATATTGTTCATATAAGAGTTATAGGGTATACATGGAACCACAAAATGTTTACGGTTTAGAAGTTATAACGAAATGAAATTTTGAATTAAAAATATCTTCGAAACTAAAAAAGATATTAAAGTGCGGTTTAGACGAGTGTATTTCTCGTCTTTCAATTAACATATAATGAATTTTTGAAAATAAAAAAAAAAAAATAAAAAAGTGTATTTTTTCAATTGTAAATAACTTTTAAACCAAGCGAGCTAGAAAAAAATTATTGAAATATAAATTGTTGAGAATTTTTAGGCGCATCGATTGGTAGTAATATTGACAGAAAAAATGTTTCTAGTTTAGAAGTTATAGCAAAAAGAAGTTTTGAATTTAAAATATCTGTAAAACCGATTTAGATAGAGAAAATTTGTTCAAATACCAATTATAGGGAATTTAATGGTAAACAACTTATATTTGAAGTTTTTTTTTATATCTTTATTCGTTTAGAAGATATTGAATATTATATAGATTGTTAGCAGTACGCATCTCAATATTGACAAGAAAATTTTGTCAAATACATTTAAATAGTTATTTTTGTATTATATATGGATGCAGTTGATTGTTCTTGAATGTTTATTAATAAAATAACAATGAATGCAACAATAAATTAGATTACAACAATGGAATGACAACAATATAAAAATAGAAATGTTATGTAAAAAATATATATAATTGGTTATTCGTTTAAAGTTTAAAATAAAAAAAAATACTTATACGATGTATATATACATATACTTTCTTGCATAAGTAGGACAAAACAAAGTCCCATACGTCAAGCTATTTACTTCAGAAATGAATTTAAAGAAATTACAATTAATTATAGATACAAAAATATCTGACAGAAGAGAACAGGGATAGTACGTCGATAGGAATTTTACAACTATATTATATACATATATGTTGTTTGGTGTCAAATGTGTTGTCTGATGTCAGGTTCTGAACAATATACAACATAGTATGGCATTATTGGGAATGAAAATTGAACAATGCATAACACATACGTTCGGGTCCATGCACGGCGTTAAACAGTTGATGTGTGTAAAGTAGCCTAATTGTATTTGCCTTCAAATACATATACATTATTCGTGGGAAGTGTAGTATAATTTAGTAAAGATATTTCAAAAATATTGCCAGTGTGCTCGTGCCATTTGGCTCAACTTTCCCGATTGACACATAACGCAAGAAAATCTATGTCAGTGGTGTCTAAGGAGTATTACGCAGTGTCAAATTTAGGTTAGGTATTTAATGGAATATAATCTTAACAGATCTATCTCTGTTTTCTTTTAATATTTAATAAAGTCTATAACTAAAAATATTATCTTAAAATTAACTGTTACCTATTTATTAAACGTTGCAGATTTATCATCATATTCCCTGAATTACATATATCTGTAAGAACTTGAAGATCATAATAATAATTAATATTTTTTTATCAATATTTTGTCAATATGATATCGTACCTTATAAATCTGTACTGCAACACTTCCCAGATTATGTACCGAATACCGAGATGAGCATCTGTTGGTTCACTTAATTTTTTTTATAAAAGTGTTACTTTTCTAATGACTTAGTATCATTCGTGCAGGAGTATTAAATTTTTATCATATCTCTTCATTTCTAAAATAACAAAGACAGTTTTTAATAATAGGTTATTATCTTATTGTCATTTCAATAACCTTTTATGAAATTTTAATTTCTTAACATTAGGTTTAAAAAGAATAAACGTATACCTTGTTCACATAATAGAACACATCCTTTTGGCTACTATATTTGCAATCTCATAGAGACAAGATTATTTCATCAACCAGCTTACCTTACAATCAGTCAGAAAGTCAATAAAATATCATCTAATACTCAGAAAGCGGGTAATGGTAAATGATATGAGAACTGAACACTCACTACATTCTTCTATGTGGACATTTACAAAACGAACTGTTTCATTACTATCGTTACGAAATAATTACAATTAATAATGAGTTGTCATACTGATACTCATTGTTATTACTAATATGTTTGCTGGTTGGTCAATAACTTCTAAACCAAGTAAACTAGAAAAAATATTGTTCATATAAGAGTTATAGGGTATACATGGAACCACAAAATGTTTACGGTTTAGAAGTTATAACGAAATGAAATTTTGAATTAAAAATATCTTCGAAACTAAAAAAGATATTAAGTGCGGTTTAGACGAGTGTATTTCTCGTCTTTCAATTAACATATAATGAATTTTTGAAAATAAAAAAAAAAAATAAAAAAGTGTATTTTTTCAATTGTAAATAACTTTTAAACCAAGCGAGCTAGAAAAAAATTATTGAAATATAAATTGTTGAGAATTTTTAGGCGCATCGATTGGTAGTAATATTGACAGAAAAAATGTTTCTAGTTTAGAAGTTATAGCAAAAAGAAGTTTTGAATTTAAAATATCTGTAAAACCGATTTAGATAGAGAAAATTTGTTCAAATACCAATTATAGGGAATTTAATGGTAAACAACTTATATTTGAAAGTTTTTTTTTATATCTTTATTCGTTTAGAAGATATTGAATATTATATAGATTGTTAGCAGTACGCATCTCAATATTGACAAGAAAATTTTGTCAAATACATTTAAATAGTTATTTTTGTATTATATATGGATGCAGTTGATTGTTCTTGAATGTTTATTAATAAAATAACAATGAATGCAACAATAAATTAGATTACAACAATGGAATGACAACAATATAAAAATAGAAATGTTATGTAAAATATATATATAATTGGTTATTCGTTTAAAGTTTAAAATAAAAAAAAATACTTATACGATGTATATATACATATACTTTCTTGCATAAGTAGGACAAAACAAAGTCCCATACGTCAAGCTATTTACTTCAGAAATGAATTTAAAGAAATTACAATTAATTATAGATACAAAAAATCTGACAGAAGAGAACAGGGATAGTACGTCGATAGGAATTTTACAACTATATTGTATACATATATGTTGTTTGGTGTCAAATGTGTTGTCTGATGTCAGGTTCTGAACAATATACAACATAGTATGGCATTATTGGGAATGAAAATTGAACAATGCATAACACATACGTTCGGGTCCATGCACGGCGTTAAACAGTTGATGTGTGTAAAGTAGCCTAATTGTATTTGCCTTCAAATATACATTATTCGTGGGAAGTGTAGTATAATTTAAGTAAAGATATTTCAAAAATATTGCCAGTGTGCTCGTGCCATTTGGCTCAACTTTCCCGATTGACACATAACGCAAGAAAATCTATGTCAGTGGTGTCTAAGGAGTATTACGCAGTGTCAAATTTAGGTTAGGTATTTAATGGAATATAATCTTAACAGATCTATCTCTGTTTTCTTTTAATATTTAATAAAGTCTATAACTAAAAATATTATCTTAAAATTAACTGTTACCTATTTATTAAACGTTGCAGATTTATCATCTATTCCCTGAATTACATATATCTGTAAGAACTTGAGATCATAATAATAATTAATATTTTTTTATCAATATTTTGTCAATATGATATCGTACCTTATAAATCTGTACTGCAACACTTCCCAGATTATGTACCGAATACCGAGATGAGCATCTGTTGGTTCACTTAATTTTTTTATAAAAGTGTTACTTTTCTAATGACTTAGTATCATTCGTGCAGGAGTATTAAATTTTTATCATATCTCTTCATTTCTAAAATAACAAAGACAGTTTTTTAATAATAGGTTATTATCTTATTGTCATTTCAATAACCTTTTATGAAATTTTAATTTCTTAACATTAGGTTTAAAAAGAATAAACGTATACCTTGTTCACATAATAGAACACATCCTTTTGGCTACTATATTTGCAATCTCATAGAGACAGATTATTTCATCAACCAGCTTACCTTACAATCAGTCAGAAGTCAATAAAATATCATCTAATACTCAGAAAGCGGGTAATGGTAAATGATATGAGAACTGAGCACTCACTACATTCTTCTATGTGGACATTTACAAAACGAACTGTTTCATTACTATCGGTTACGAAATAATTACAATTAATAATGAGTAGTCATACTGATACTCATTGTTATTACTAATATGTTTGCTGGTTGGTCCAATAACTTCTAAACCAAGTAAACCAGAAAAAATATTGTTCATATAAGAGTTATAGGGCATACATGGAACCACAAAATGTTTACGGTTTAGAAGTTATAACGAAATGAAATTTTGAATTAAAAATACTCTTCGAACTAAAAAAGATATTAAAGTGCGGTTTAGACGAGTGTATTTCTCGTCTTTCAATTAACATATAATGAATTTTTGAAAATAAAAAAAAAAAAATAAAAAAAGTGTATTTTTTCAATTGTAAATAACTTTTAAAACCAAGCGAGCTAGAAAAAAATTATTGAAATATAAATTGTTGAGAATTTTTAGGCGCATCGATTGGTAGTAATATTGACAGAAAAAATGTTTCTAGTTTAGAAGTTATAGCAAAAAGAAGTTTTGAATTTAAAATATCTGTAAAAACCGATTTAGATAGAGAAAATTTGTTCAAATACCAATTATAGGGAATTAATGGTAAACAACTTATATTTGAAAGTTTTTTTTTTATATCTTATTCGTTTAGAAGATATTGAATATTATATAGATTGTTAGCAGTACGCATCTCAATATTGACAAGAAAATTTTGTCAAATACATTTAAATAGTTATTTTTGTATTATATATGGATGCAGTTGATTGTTCTTGAATGTTTATTAATAAAATAACAATGAATGCAACAATAAATTAGATTACAACAATGGAATGACACCATATAAAAATAGAATGTTATGTAAAAAATATATATAATTGGTTATTCGTTTAAAAGTTTAAAATAAAAAAAAATACTTATACGATGTATATTACATATACTTTCTTGCATAAGTAGGACAAAACAAAGTCCCATACGTCAAGCTATTTACTTCAGAAATGAATTTAAAGAAATTACAATTAATTATAGATACAAAAATATCTGACAGAAGAGAACAGGGATAGTACGTCGATAGGAATTTTACAACTATATTGTATACATATATGTTGTTTGGTGTCAAATGTGTTGTCTGATGTCAGGTTCTGAACAATATACAACATAGTATGGCATTATTGGGAATGAAAATTGAACAATGCATAACACATACGTTCGGGTCCATGCACGGCGTTAAACAGTTGATGTGTGTAAAGTAGCCTAATTGTATTTGCCTTCAAATACATATACATTATTCGTGGGAAGTGTAGTATAATTTAGTAAAGATATTTCAAAAATATTGCCAGTGTGCTCGTGCCATTTGGCTCAACTTTCCCGATTGACACATAACGCTTGGCTCAACTTTCCCGATTGACACATAACGCAAGAAAATCTATGTCAGTGGTGTCTAAGGAGTATTACGCAGTGTCAAATTTAGGTTAGGTATTTAATGGAATATAATCTTAACAGATCTATCTCTGTTTTCTTTTAATATTTAATAAAGTCTATAACTAAAAAATATTATCTTAAAATTAACTGTTACCTATTTATTAAACGTTGCAGATTTATCATCATATTCCCTGAATTACATATATCTGTAAGAACTTGAAGATCATAATAATAATTAATATTTTTTTTATCAATATTTTGTCAATATGATATCGTACCTTATAAATCTGTACTGCAACACTTCCCAGATTATGTACCGAATACCGAGATGAGCATCTGTTGGTTCACTTAATTTTTTTTATAAAAGTGTTACTTTTTCTAATGACTTAGTATCATTCGTGCAGGAGTATTAAATTTTTATCATATCTCTTCATTTCTAAAATAACAAAGACAGTTTTTAATAATAGGTTATTATCTTATTGTCATTTCAATAACCTTTTATGAAATTTTAATTTCTTAACATTAGGTTTAAAAAGAATAAACGTATACCTTGTTCACATAATAGAACACATCCTTTTGGCTACTATATTTTGCAATCTCATAGAGACAAGATTATTTCATCAACCAGCTTACCTTACAATCAGTCAGAAAGTCAATAAAATATCATCTAATACTCAGAAAGCGGGTAATGGTAAATGATATGAGAACTGAGCACTCACTACATTCTTCTATGTGGACATTTACAAAACGAACTGTTTCATTACTATCGTTACGAAATAATTACAATTAATAATGAGTTGTCATACTGATACTCATTGTTATTACTAATATGTTTGCTGGTTGGTCAATAACTTCTAAACCAAGTAAACTAGAAAAAATATTGTTCATATAAGAGTTATAGGGTATACATGGAACCACAAAATGTTTACGGTTTAGAAGTTATAACGAAATGAAATTTTGAATTAAAAATATCTTCGAAACTAAAAAAGATATTAAAGTGCGGTTTAGACGAGTGTATTTCTCGTCTTTCAATTAACATATAATGAATTTTTGAAAATAAAAAAAAAAATATAAAAAAAGTGTATTTTTTTCAATTGTAAATAACTTTAAAACCAAGCGAGCTAGAAAAAAATTATTGAAATATAAATTGTTGAGAATTTTTTAGGCGCATCGATTGGTAGTAATATTGACAGAAAAAATGTTTCTAGTTTAGAAGTTATAGCAAAAAGAAGTTTTGAATTTAAAATATCTGTAAAACCGATTTAGATAGAGAAAAATTTGTTCAAATACCAATTATAGGGAATTTAATGGTAAACAACTTATATTTGAAAGTTTTTTTTTATATCTTTATTCGTTTAGAAGATATTGAATATTATATAGATTGTTAGCAGTACGCATCTCAATATTGACAAGAAAATTTTGTCAAATACATTTAAATAGTTATTTTTTGTATTATATATGGATGCAGTTGATTGTTCTTGAATGTTTATTAATAAAATAACAATGAATGCAACAATAAATTAGATTACAACAATGGAATGACAACAATATAAAAAATAGAAATGTTATGTAAAATATATATAATTGGTTATTCGTTTAAAGTTTAAAATAAAAAAAAATACTTATACGATGTATATATACATATACTTTCTTGCATAAGTAGGACAAAACAAAGTCCCATACGTCAAGCTATTTACTTCAGAAATGAATTTAAAGAAATTACAATTAATTATAGATACAAAAATATCTGACAGAAGAGAACAGGGATAGTACGTCGATAGGAATTTTACAACTATATTGTATACATATATGTTGTTTGGTGTCAAATGTGTTGTCTGATGTCAGGTTCTGAACAATATACAACATAGTATGGCATTATTGGGAATGAGAAATTGAACAATGCATAACACATACGTTCGGGTCCATGCACGGCGTTAAACAGTGATGTGTGTAAAGTAGCCCTAATTGTATTTGCCTTCAAATACATATACATTATTCGTGGGAAGTGTAGTATAATTTAGTAAAGATATTTCAAAAATATTGCCAGTGTGCTCGTGCCATTTGGCTCAACTTTCCCGATTGACACATAACGCAAGAAAATCTATGTCAGTGGTGTCTAAGGAGTATTACGCAGTGTCAAATTTAGGTTAGGTATTTAATGGAATATAATCTTAACAGATCTATCTCTGTTTTCTTTTAATATTTAATAAAGTCTATAACTAAAAATATTATCTTAAAATTAACTGTTACCTATTTATTAAACGTTGCAGATTTATCATCATATTCCCTGAATTACATATATCTGTAAGAACTTGAAGATCATAATAATAATTAATATTTTTTTTTATCAATATTTTGTCAATATGATATCGTACCTTATAAATCTGTACTGCAACACTTCCCAGATTATGTACCGAATACCGAGATGAGCATCTGTTGGTTCACTTAATTTTTTTTATAAAAGTGTTACTTTTCTAATGACTTAGTATCATTCGTGCAGGAGTATTAAATTTTTATCATATCTCTTTCATTTCTAAAATAACAAAGACAGTTTTTAATAATAGGTTATTATCTTATTGTCATTTCAATAACCTTTTATGAAATTTTAATTTCTTAACATTAGGTTTAAAAAAGAATAAACGTATACCTTGTTCACATAATAGAACACATCCTTTTGGCTACTTATATTTGCAATCTCATAGAGACAAGATTATTTCATCAACCAGCTTACCTTACAATCAGTCAGAAAGTCAATAAAATATCATCTAATATCTCAGAAAGCGGGTAATGGTAAATGATATGAGAACTGAGCACTCACTACATTCTTCTTATGTGGACATTTACAAAACGAACTGTTTCATTACTATCGTTACGAAATAATTACAATTAATAATGAGTTGTCATACTGATACTCATTGTTATTACTAATATGTTTGCTGGTTGGTCAATAACTTCTAAACCAAGTAAACTAGAAAAAAATATTGTTCATATAAGAGTATAGAGGGTATACATGGAACCACAAAATGTTTACGGTTTAGAAGTTATAACGAAATGAAATTTTGAATTAAAAATATCTTCGAAACTAAAAAAGATATTAAAGTGCGGTTTAGACGAGTGTATTTCTCGTCTTTCAATTAACATATAATGAATTTTTGAAAATAAAAAAAAAAATATAAAAAAGTGTATTTTTTCAATTGTAAATAACTTTTTAAACCAAGCGAGCTAGAAAAAAATTATTGAAATATAAATTGTTGAGAATTTTTAGGCGCATCGATTGGTAGTAATATTGACAGGAAAAAATGTTTCTAGTTTAGAAGTTATAGCAAAAAGAAGTTTTGAATTTAAAATATCTGTAGAAACCGATTTAGATAGAGAAAATTTGTTCAAATACCAATTATAGGGAATTTAATGGTAAACAACTTATATTTGAAAAGTTTTTTTTTTTATATCTTTATTCGTTTAGAAGATATTGAATATTATATAGATTGTTAGCAGTACGCATCTCAATATTGACAAGAAAATTTTTGTCAAATACATTTAAATAGTTATTTTTGTATTATATATGGATGCAGTTGATTGTTCTTGAATGTTTATTAATAAAATAACAATGAATGCAACAATAAATTAGATTACAACAATGGAATGACAACAATATAAAAATAGAAATGTTATGTAAAAAATATATATAATTGGTTATTCGTTTAAAGTTTAAAAATAAAAAAAAATACTTATACGATGTATATATACATATACTTTCTTGCATAAGTAGGACAAAACAAAGTCCCATACGTCAAGCTATTTACTTCAGAAATGAATTTAAAGAAATTACAATTAATTATAGATACAAAAATATCTGACAGAAGAGAACAGGGATAGTACGTCGATAGGAATTTTTACAACTATATTGTATACATATATGTTGTTTGGTGTCAAATGTGTTGTCTGATGTCAGTTCTGAACAATATACAACATAGTATGGCATTATTGGGAATGAAAATTGAACAATGCATAACACATACGTTCGGGTCCATGCGGGGCGTTAAACAGTTGATGTGTGTAAAGTAGCCTAATTGTATTTGCCTTCAAATACATATACATTATTCGTGGGAAGTGTAGTATAATTTAGTAAAGATATTTCAAAAATATTGCCAGTGTGCTCGTGCCATTTGGCTCAACTTTCCCGATTGACACATAACGCAAGAAAATCTATGTCAGTGGTGTCTAAGGAGTATTACGCAGTGTCAAATTTAGGTTAGGTATTTAATGGAATATAATCTTAACAGATCTATCTCTGTTTTCTTTTAATATTTAATAAAGTCTATAACTAAAAAATATTATCTTAAAATTAACTGTTACCTATTTATTAAACGTTGCAGATTTATCATCATATTCCCTGAATTACATATATCTGTAAGAACTTGAAGATCATAATAATAATTTAATATTTTTTTATCAATATTTTGTCAATATGATATCGTACCTTATAAATCTGTACTGCAACACTTCCCAGATTATGTACCGAATACCGAGATGAGCATCTGTTGGTTCACTTAATTTTTTTTATAAAAGTGTTACTTTTCTAATGACTTAGTATCATTCGTGCAGGAGTATTAAATTTTTATCATATCTCTTCATTTCTAAAAATAACAAAGACAGTTTTTAATAATAGGTTATTATCTTATTGTCATTTCAATAACCTTTTATGAAATTTTAATTTCTTAACATTAGGTTTAAAAAAGAATAAACGTATACCTTGTTCACATAATAGAACACATCCTTTTGGCTACTATATTTGCAATCTCATAGAGACAAGATTATTTCATCAACCAGCTTACCTTACAATCAGTCAGAAAGTCAATAAAATATCATCTAATACTCAGAAAGCGGGTAATGGTAAATGATATGAGAACTGAGCACTCACTACATTCTTCTATGTGGACATTTACAAAACGAACTGTTTCATTACTATCGTTACGAAATAATTACAATTAATAATGAGTTGTCATACTGATACTCATTGTTATTACTAATATGTTTGCTGGTTGGTCAATAACTTCTAAACCAAGTAAACTAGAAAAAATATTGTTCATATAAGAGTTATAGGGTATACATGGAACCACAAAATGTTTACGGTTTAGAAGTTATAACGAAATGAAATTTTGAATTAAAAATATCTTCGAAACTAAAAAAGATATTAAAGTGCGGTTTAGACGAGTGTATTTCTCGTCTTTCAATTAACATATAATGAATTTTTGAAAATAAAAAAAAAATATAAAAAAGTGTATTTTTTCAATTGTAAATAACTTTTAAACCAAGCGAGCTAGAAAAAAATTATTGAAATATAAATTGTTGAGAATTTTTAGGCGCATCGATTGGTAGTAATATTGACAGAAAAAATGTTTCTAGTTTAGAAGTTATAGCAAAAAGAAGTTTTGAATTTAAAATATCTGTAAAACCGATTTAGATAGAGAAAATTTGTTCAAATACCAATTATAGGGAATTTAATGGTAAACAACTTATATTTGAAAGTTTTTTTTTATATCTTTATTCGTTTAGAAGATATTGAATATTATATAGATTGTTAGCAGTACGCATCTCAATATTGACAAGAAAATTTTGTCAAATACATTTAAATAGTTATTTTTGTATTATATATGGATGCAGTTGATTGTTCTTGAATGTTTATTAATAAAATAACAATGAATGCAACAATAAATTAGATTACAACAATGGAATGACAACAATATAAAAATAGAAATGTTATGTAAAAAATATATATAATTGGTTATTCGTTTAAAGTTTAAAATAAAAAAAAATACTTATACGATGTATATATACATATACTTTCTTGCATAAGTAGGACAAAACAAAGTCCCATACGTCAAGCTATTTACTTCAGAAATGAATTTAAAGAAATTACAATTAATTATAGATACAAAAATATCTGACAGAAGAGAACAGGGATAGTACGTCGATAGGAATTTTACAACTATATTGTATACATATATGTTGTTTGGTGTCAAATGTGTTGTCTGATGTCAGGTTCTGAACAATATACAACATAGTATGGCATTATTGGGAATGAAAATTGAACAATGCATAACACATACGTTCGGGTCCATGCACGGCGTTAAACAGTTGATGTGTGTAAAGTAGCCTAATTGTATTTGCCTTCAAATACATATACATTATTCGTGGGAAGTGTAGTATAATTTAGTAAAGATATTTCAAAAATATTGCCAGTGTGCTCGTGCCATTTGGCTCAACTTTCCCGATTGACACATAACGCAAGAAAATCTATGTCAGTGGTGTCTAAGGAGTATTACGCAGTGTCAAATTTAGGTTAGGTATTTAATGGAATATAATCTTAACAGATCTATCTCTGTTTTCTTTTAATATTTAATAAAGTCTATAACTAAAAATATTATCTTAAAATTAACTGTTACCTATTTATTAAACGTTGCAGATTTATCATCATATTCCCTGAATTACATATATCTGTAAGAACTTGAAGATCATAATAATAATTAATATTTTTTTATCAATATTTTGTCAATATGATATCGTACCTTATAAATCTGTACTGCAACACTTCCCAGATTATGTACCGAATACCGAGATGAGCATCTGTTGGTTCACTTAATTTTTTTTATAAAAGTGTTACTTTTCTAATGACTTAGTATCATTCGTGCAGGAGTATTAAATTTTTATCATATCTCTTCATTTCTAAAATAACAAAGACAGTTTTTAATAATAGGTTATTATCTTATTGTCATTTCAATAACCTTTTATGAAATTTTAATTTCTTAACATTAGGTTTAAAAAGAATAAACGTATACCTTGTTCACATAATAGAACACATCCTTTTGGCTACTATATTTGCAATCTCATAGAGACAAGATTATTTCATCAACCAGCTTACCTTACAATCAGTCAGAAAGTCAATAAAATATCATCTAATACTCAGAAAGCGGGTAATGGTAAATGATATGAGAACTGAGCACTCACTACATTCTTCTATGTGGACATTTACAAAACGAACTGTTTCATTACTATCGTTACGAAATAATTACAATTAATAATGAGTTGTCATACTGATACTCATTGTTATTACTAATATGTTTGCTGGTTGGTCAATAACTTCTAAACCAAGTAAACTAGAAAAAATATTGTTCATATAAGAGTTATAGGGTATACATGGAACCACAAAATGTTTACGGTTTAGAAGTTATAACGAAATGAAATTTTGAATTAAAAATATCTTCGAAACTAAAAAAGATATTAAAGTGCGGTTTAGACGAGTGTATTTCTCGTCTTTCAATTAACATATAATGAATTTTTGAAAATAAAAAAAAAAAATAAAAAAGTGTATTTTTTCAATTGTAAATAACTTTTAAACCAAGCGAGCTAGAAAAAAATTATTGAAATATAAATTGTTGAGAATTTTTAGGCGCATCGATTGGTAGTAATATTGACAGAAAAAATGTTTCTAGTTTAGAAGTTATAGCAAAAAGAAGTTTTGAATTTAAAATATCTGTAAAACCGATTTAGATAGAGAAAATTTGTTCAAATACCAATTATAGGGAATTTAATGGTAAACAACTTATATTTGAAAGTTTTTTTTTATATCTTTATTCGTTTAGAAGATATTGAATATTATATAGATTGTTAGCAGTACGCATCTCAATATTGACAAGAAAATTTTGTCAAATACATTTAAATAGTTATTTTTGTATTATATATGGATGCAGTTGATTGTTCTTGAATGTTTATTAATAAAATAACAATGAATGCAACAATAAATTAGATTACAACAATGGAATGACAACAATATAAAAATAGAAATGTTATGTAAAAAATATATATAATTGGTTATTCGTTTAAAGTTTAAAATAAAAAAAAATACTTATACGATGTATATATACATATACTTTCTTGCATAAGTAGGACAAAACAAAGTCCCATACGTCAAGCTATTTACTTCAGAAATGAATTTAAAGAAATTACAATTAATTATAGATACAAAAATATCTGACAGAAGAGAACAGGGATAGTACGTCGATAGGAATTTTACAACTATATTGTATACATATATGTTGTTTGGTGTCAAATGTGTTGTCTGATGTCAGGTTCTGAACAATATACAACATAGTATGGCATTATTGGGAATGAAAATTGAACAATGCATAACACATACGTTCGGGTCCATGCACGGCGTTAAACAGTTGATGTGTGTAAAGTAGCCTAATTGTATTTGCCTTCAAATACATATACATTATTCGTGGGAAGTGTAGTATAATTTAGTAAAGATATTTCAAAAATATTGCCAGTGTGCTCGTGCCATTTGGCTCAACTTTCCCGATTGACACATAACGCAAGAAAATCTATGTCAGTGGTGTCTAAGGAGTATTACGCAGTGTCAAATTTAGGTTAGGTATTTAATGGAATATAATCTTAACAGATCTATCTCTGTTTTCTTTTAATATTTAATAAAGTCTATAACTAAAAATATTATCTTAAAATTAACTGTTACCTATTTATTAAACGTTGCAGATTTATCATCATATTCCCTGAATTACATATATCTGTAAGAACTTGAAGATCATAATAATAATTAATATTTTTTTATCAATATTTTGTCAATATGATATCGTACCTTATAAATCTGTACTGCAACACTTCCCAGATTATGTACCGAATACCGAGATGAGCATCTGTTGGTTCACTTAATTTTTTTTATAAAAGTGTTACTTTTCTAATGACTTAGTATCATTCGTGCAGGAGTATTAAATTTTTATCATATCTCTTCATTTCTAAAATAACAAAGACAGTTTTTAATAATAGTGTTGATGACACTCACACACTCGCAATGAGGACGCCGTGAGGGAGAAACAATGAAACAACCACTATTTCTTTTCGAGCCTTTGGAACTCGTTATTTTGTTTGTTTATTTGAAATACAGAAATATACACTATACAGTAATGATGTAGTGATACTCTTTTGATAAAAATGATACTAGCGTGATACCAGTTATCTTTCTCGGTACCTAATTGTTACAGTCTTATTCCTCCCTAGGCCTCACCCCTCCACCGGGCAAGCACCCTTCTGGTTCGCTACCCCCTCCCTAGTATACATTTTAAAAATAAACCAGGGATACCCAAACTTGTACATCTCGAACATGCCGCGCGCCTTGAAAGAACCTCTTTCAATTTTGTCTCTAACATATTCTTATCTATATATACAGTATTACATACATATTTATTTACAGTATTCTATCTACAAGCTTAACATTAATATTGTTCAAATAAATCTAAATGGTTTCTGTACACATAGGTTTATCATTTGTCTAAAGGTAGAACACATACTTGTTTAATGGCTCTTTTCACTAGCCCACTAGCTGTACGCACTGTAACTACGCGCACTACGCCATCGGGACCTGGATGTAGCTGCTGGACTCGGCCTAACCTCCACTTTAGCGGAGGCAAGTTTTCCTCCCGAAGCACCACCATGGCGCCCACCTCAGCTGCCGGAGCTGCCGTCTTCACTTTCCACTTGGGCCGATTCTGAAGCTGCGTCAAGTAATCGGTTGACCACCTCTTCCAGAAGTGCTGGCGCATGTATTCTATGTGTTGCCATCTGGATAACCTGCCTACTTTTGTGTCCAGCAGGTTTGGTTCAACCGGAGCCGTCGGTGACTCGCCAATTAGGAAATGTCCAGGGGTTAATATGGTTAGGTCATTTGGATCGTTGGTAAGGGGAGTCAAGGGTCGAGAGTTCAGGACCGCTTCTACACATACTAAAAATGTATACATCTCCTCATAAGTGAATTGTACATTCCCCGCGACTTTATGTAAATGACCCTTTACTGATTTAACACCGGCTTCCCATATACCACCAAAATGAGGTGATCTGGGTGGTATGAAGTGCCATGTTATATTTAATTTTGCTAGCTCTGCCGCTAATTCGCTTGGAAGATCTTTCTGAGCAAGATGACTTAATTGTTTTAATTCTCGCTCAGCTCCGACAAAGTTAGTCGCATTATCGGAATATATATTTAGAATCATACCGCGTCTTGCAATGAATCGCTTTAAAGAATTTAAAAATGCTTCCGTTGTCAAATTAGTAACTAATTCTAAGTGTATGGCTTTAGTTGCCATACATACGAACAGTGCAACGTAACCTTTAATTGTCTTGCTCCCTCGACCGGAAGTAGTTTTCAATGTAAGTGGACCCGCGTAATCAATTCCACTGTTTATGAATGGTCTTGCAGGTTGCACCCGAACCGATGGTAGATTACCCATTTGATATTCGTTTGTTTTTGGTTTTGTTTTGAAACATCTTATACACTTAAAAATAATGTTTTTTACAGTTTGTTGTCCTTATAATGGCCAATAACCACGTCTAAGCGAATCAAGTGTCAATTTAGTTCCGGCATGCAGCATGCGCACATGCTCGCGTTTAATTAATAAATTTGTTATATGATTTTTTGATGGCAATAAAATTGGAAATTTTTTATCATATGGAATTAAAGCATTACATATGCGACCTCCAACGCGTAATATTTCATTTTCATCTAAAAATGGATTTAATGACAGGATTCTGCTCTTTTTTTGAACTGTACCAGTTTTCTTTAAGTCATTTAGTTCCTGGGCGAACGCATTTTGTTGTGTTATTTTAATTATAGTTTGATTTGCTTGATTAATTTCTTTTACTGTTAATGGACCTATTTGTTTGGTTGATTTAGGTTGGCAATTATAAATAAATCTTTTGCAATATGCAATTACTCTACTTAATTTATTGTAACTTGAATATTTTTCCAAAATATTTATATCGCTATTCTGTATTGTTATTAAATTAACGCTACGTAGTTCCGATAATTGAACATTATTAAGTGTTTCAAGTTCAGGCCAGTTCCCGCTTGTTTCTTTGAGCCAATGAGGACCGTATTTCCAGAGATCTGATGAGTTTAAATAGCTAGGCGAGACACCGCGAGAAATTAGATCAGCTGGATTCTCATTGGAACGTACATGCAACCAACTGGATGAATTAGTCAATGATTGTATTTCTCCTACTCTATTTGCAATGAATGTTTTTAATACCCTGGGCGATGTTGCAATCCATGCGAGCGTTATCATAGAATCCGTCCAATAAAACTGATGACTTATATCTATATTCAGTATTTCGATTACTCTACTAGCTAACCGCGCCCCTAGCAGGGCGCCGCACAATTCTAACCGCGGTAACGTGATTGATTTTAATGGCGCTACTCGTGATTTTGCACATATTAACTGACTATTAATATTGCCCCCTTGTGAAACACGAAGATATACACAAGCTCCGTATGCTCGCTCGGAAGCATCGCAAAACGTGTGCAATTCGTATCGTTGGTTTATGTCATAATATGGTATAATTTTCCGTGGTATCTCAATGGCTGTTATTTCCGAAATCTGAGTAACAAATTCCCGAAACCTTGTATAAACGTCCATGGGAACCGCTTCGTCCCAATCTAATTTTAAAATCCACAGTCTTTGCAATAGAATTTTTGCCGTTATTATAAGTGGTCCAATTAACCCTAGTGGATCAAACAGTTGTGATGTTATACTAAGTATTACTCTCTTTGTAACTTTGCTTGGTAATTTAATATCTTGAACAGTGAATTTTAAAACATCTTTCCCGAAATCCCAGATTAGCCCTAATGTTTTAGTTTCTGTTGTTTCACTTAAAGGAATATCTGCATTAGAACCGTGTAAATTCGGTGTAATTAATTCTGGAATATTTGAAGCCCATTTATGCAACTTGAATCCCCCCTTTGATAGAATCCTAATTAACTCATCTCGTATGTTACGCGCGCTCTTTAAATCATTCGTTCCCGTTAAAAGATCGTCGACATAGAAATTGTTTCTAATAATATCACTCGCCGCTGGTAACGCTGCCTCTTCTTCCATCGCTAATTGTTGCAAACATCTAACTGCAACGAATGGTGCAGACGCGGTTCCGTATGTCACGGTTTTTAATTGATACGTTTTTACTGGTTCTTGTGAATTTTCACGCCATAATATTTGCTGATATTTGTAATCTTTAGGCTCAATCAAGATTTGTCTATACATTTTAGATATGTCTGCAGATAATGCAATTTGATTAATTCTAAAATTTACGAGTATGTCAAACAAATCTCTTTGAATTTTGGGACCAACTAATAACGCGTCATTTAAACTGAAACCGGATGTAGTTTTCCAAGACGCGTCGAAAACAACGCGTAATTTCGTCGTTGTGCTTGCGGAATTTATTACAGCTTGGTGAGGCAAATAATACTCTGTTTCGTTTATTTGACAACCCGGATTTGTAACCTCTTGCATATGTGTAAGCCCCCCTTATTTAAAAGGAGAATTAACAAATAATTTATATGGGTTCTTGTCAGACCGGAGAAAGGACAAGTACTAGGGTTGTTGTAAATAAGTTTGTACTTACAATTTGTTTCAACAAATAACAAAGATTTATTCACACTTACTACATGGTTGGATTTGTCGAGTTCCTACTGAACTCTCGTATTGACTATCTGACTATCGACTATACTTCAGTGTCTGTGACTACTCAGTGTACTGCGTGACTGCGTGACTGTCGTTATAACTGACCTAACGCTACTATATATATCTAATTACAAAAGTACTAAGTCAGCAAATAGTTAGCTACTTACGTCAAAGAATAATATTTAGAATATTTGACCTCATTACACATGCTCTACTTTACTTAATTTTATTCACTAAGAATGTGCTGACTTTGACTTGTTACATTCCTCCCTTTTTCAAACAATTTGCTTCCTGCAAAGGGGCACAATTTACATATTACACAAAACATAATTTAACTATTATTTACTTGTTACATACCCTTTTTTTATACCTTAACTTTTACAAATTTTAAATTAAATATACATAAACACTAAAACACTTTTATCACTTGTACCAATCGAAAAATAGTCCAAATAAACACCACCATCGTCTTATGTTTATTTTATAACGCACAACACTAGAATAAAATTGAAGTTTATACCTCGCATCTCGTTCTTTCTTGTGGTTATTTGTGAATGTCGAATTTGGTTTGAATTTCTTCTTGTAGTACTGCTTATGTCGTCTAAATATCGAATCTCGTTTGCTCGTACTTCTTTTCATCTTTTGGCCATTTGTTGTGGAGTTCTTTAATTGATGTGGATTCTTCCTATCGTACTGTTTTCTTTGTTCTTTATTTCTCTGAAACTGTTTGCTGTTTTCGAACTTAATGCTGATCTGTCCAACTTCGTCATTTCCTATATTAACCGCTTGTGAAATTTCCTCAATACCCGTACCCTCTATTAAGCCATCATTTTTAACCCCTGATGCTTCTTTTTCCTCCCTATTTACCTCGTAAATTTCCGGAGCTTCCTTGATAACGGCGTCATTAGGTCTCTCTTCACTGCTACGGTCTTCTTCTGAACTCACTTGTTGGGAATCATCCTCATTCTTGTCTAATTCAGCAATATTTTCTCTTTCTCTTTCTTTAATTTGTTCACAAAGAATGTGCTGACTTTGACTTGTTACATATGGCCCCACTGCAAATACTCTTTTATGAAACCGGTGTATTGCAGCTTTAAACTTGGATTTTTGTTAAGTTTATTTTCTAGTGTCATAAAACGCCTAAGTGCAATTTCTCTTGAAAACCCTAAGTTATTAATATTCTCGTTGAAGGGCAATTGTGTAATAAAACGTCCCTCAGTATCTCTGTGATGGGTATTCTTAAAATGGTTCTCACAATCTTGTTCGTCTCTTGAAAGATATTTATTATTGTTTGCAGAGTAATTGTCAATTTCCCAGAATCTTTCTACCTGCGCCTGCAAGTTGTCGGACTCTATTGACATACAAGATTGTAATTTCCATTGCTCGCGTTCAATTGGTACTGTGCCGCCAAGAATCCATCCTAATAATGTTTTTTGTAGATATGGTTTGTTTTTTCCTAATTTAATCTGTCCATTACACAAGAGTTCCCAGAAATATTCTGCTCCTACCAGCATGTCAATTGGTAACGATAAATTAAAATTATTATCTGCTAATCTGATATTTTTAGGTATATCTAATATGTTATGATTAAAACTAATTAGCGGTAAATTTTCTGTTATAATTGGTAATATCAGACAAGTGATGACTTTTGTGAAGTTATTGTATCGCGATTTTATTGTTACTTCTACTGATCGATTTACATGTGTGCTGGCGTTGTTGATGCCTGATATAGGGAGAGTTATATTTTTAGTGGGTAGATTTAATATGTTGCTCATTTTTTTGTGATATAAAATTTGATTGAGACCCTGCATCTAAGAGGACGCGACAATCACGAACTCGGCCTTCTTTATCGGTAACATGTATCACTGCCGTTGATAGCAGGACTTGAGATGTGATAGTCATTTTATTAAATGAATGAGCAGTTATTGGCGATTCTTCGTTTGCAACCATTGATGCGGAAGTTGAAGAAGTTTCGGCTTGTGAAATAATGTTATTTGGTTTGTAATCCTTATCATGCAATAACGTGTGATGTTTGCGGTTACATATTCTACAAGTATTAATTGAGCGGCATTGAGTTACTGTATGATTTTTATTTAAACAATTACTACACAGATTTAAACGCTTTATTTCAGAGTATCGCGCTTTCGCTGACATTCCTAACAACTGGCTACACTGATTAATAAAGTGCGATTGATTGCATAGTGGACAGCTGTTTGGTTTTGTTTGGTTTACTGATGATTTATATGATGTCAATCTGAAGTTTTGACCAGAGGGCTTAGCTTGATTTGAGTTACCTTGTTTTTTATGATTATGTGACAGTGCTTCTAATGTTTGACATCTGTTGGAGATGAATGTTTCCAATTCAGCAAACGTAGGTATTCTACTATTTAATAACAATTCCCATTCGCGCAAAGTTGCAAAATCGAATTTACTTGTAATAATGTGAACTAGTAATACGTCCCAGTTCTCGACAGGAAGTTCTAAGTTTTTTAATTGCTCTAAATGCAGATTTACATTATCGTACAAAGCTCTAAGAGAACTGGCTGAATTTTTGATTACGAGTTGAAGATCGAATAATGCATTTACATGTGTTTTTACAATTAATCGCTTATTTTCATAACGAGACTTTAATGATTCCCTTGCTATTGCATAATTTGATTGTGATGGAGTTAAAGACTCAATAGCGTTGAATGCTTCTCCTTTTAGACACGATCTTAAATAGTGGAATTTTTGAACTTCTGTTAAATTGTTGTTTTCATGGATTAATGAATCAAATGTTTCAATAAACGTTATCCACTGATCATATTGACCCGTAAATTGTGGTAAATTTATTATTGGCAGATGAATATTTAATTTATTACTTGAATTTGTTGTGTTAGAATTATTTCGGTGTCCATTTTCACTGACAACTAAATCCGGTTTTAAGAATTTATTTTCAACCTCTGTTACTAATTTAAAAAAGGCATTTACAATATCTTCGCGGTATGCTACATGTTGTACGTTCTCATCTAAAATGTCAATTTTATCTTGAATTTGCTCAAACTCCGATAGAGTATTTTTAAAATGTTTGTAACGAATACTTAATTCGTTAAGATTTTGATCATCTTTATGTTGTTCAAAGTAATTTTTGAATCTAGTAATTTTAGCTTTGATTAAGCCACGAGCATCGGTTAAATTTTTCAATTCAGCCATATTAGGAGATGTACACAAATTTATGCGTATAGAAGATAGATTTATTGATAATGGATAGGAATTTGTGGCGAATCACTAACCTTGTTTTGGTAATGACGTTGTGTTGATAGCTGCACTTGTCGATTTTTGATGATGGTTGCTGTGTTTGACACCAGATCCGCTGATTGCACCACGCGAATCCGGCTCGAAGGACCATAAAATGTTGATGACACTCACACACTCGCAATGAGGACGCCGTGAGGGAGAAACAATGAAACAACCACTATTTCTTTTCGAGCCTTTGGAACTCGTTATTTTGTTTGTTTATTTGAAATACAGAAATATACACTATACAGTAATGATGTAGTGATACTCTTTTGATAAAAATGATACTAGCGTGATACCAGTTATCTTTCTCGGTACCTAATTGTTACAGTCTTATTCCTCCCTAGGCCTCACCCCTCCACCGGGCAAGCACCCTTCTGGTTCGCTACCCCCTCCCTAGTATACATTTTAAAAATAAACCAGGGATACCCAAACTTGTACATCTCGAACAAATAGGTTATTATCTTATTGTCATTTCAATAACCTTTTATGAAATTTTAATTTCTTAACATTAGGTTTAAAAAGAATAAACGTATACCTTGTTCACATAATAGAACACATCCTTTTGGCTACTATATTTGCAATCTCATAGAGACAAGATTATTTCATCAACCAGCTTACCTTACAATCAGTCAGAAAGTCAATAAAATATCATCTAATACTCAGAAAGCGGGTAATGGTAAATGATATGAGAACTGAGCACTCACTACATTCTTCTATGTGGACATTTACAAAACGAACTGTTTCATTACTATCGTTACGAAATAATTACAATTAATAATGAGTTGTCATACTGATACTCATTGTTATTACTAATATGTTTGCTGGTTGGTCAATAACTTCTAAACCAAGTAAACTAGAAAAAATATTGTTCATATAAGAGTTATAGGGTATACATGGAACCACAAAATGTTTACGGTTTAGAAGTTATAACGAAATGAAATTTTGAATTAAAAATATCTTCGAAACTAAAAAAGATATTAAAGTGCGGTTTAGACGAGTGTATTTCTCGTCTTTCAATTAACATATAATGAATTTTTGAAAATAAAAAAAAAAATCAAAAAGTGTATTTTTTCAATTCTAAATAACTTTTAAACCAAGCGAGCTAGAAAAAAATTATTGAAATATAAATTGTTGAGAATTTTTAGGCGCATCGATTGGTAGTAATATTGACAGAAAAAATGTTTCTAGTTTAGAAGTTATAGCAAAAAGAAGTTTTGAATTTAAAATATCTGTAAAACCGATTTAGATAGAGAAAATTTGTTCAAATACCGATTATAGGGAATTTAATGGTAAACAACTTATATTTGAAAGTTTTTTTTTATATCTTTATTCGTTTAGAAGATATTGAATATTATATAGATTGTTAGCAGTACGCATCTCAATATTGACAAGAAAATTTTGTCAAATACATTTAAATAGTTATTTTTGTATTATATATGGATGCAGTTGATTGTTCTTGAATGTTTATTAATAAAATAACAATGAATGCAACAATAAATTAGATTACAACAATGGAATGACAACAATATAAAAATAGAAATGTTATGTAAAATATATATAATTGGTTATTCGTTTAAAGTTTAAAATAAAAAAAAATACTTATACGATGTATATATACATATACTTTCTTGCATAAGTAGGACAAAACAAAGTCCCATACGTCAAGCTATTTACTTCAGAAATGAATTTAAAGAAATTACAATTAATTATAGATACAAAAATATCTGACAGAAGAGAACAGGGATAGTACGTCGATAGGAATTTTACAACTATATTGTATACATATATGTTGTTTGGTGTCAAATGTGTTGTCTGATGTCAGGTTCTGAACAATATACAACATAGTATGGCATTATTGGGAATGAAAATTGAACAATGCATAACACATACGTTCGGGTCCATGCACGGCGTTAAACAGTTGATGTGTGTAAAGTAGCCTAATTGTATTTGCCTTCAAATACATATACATTATTCGTGGGAAGTGTAGTATAACTTAGTAAAGATATTTCAAAAATATTGCCAGTGTGCTCGTGCCATTTGGCTCAACTTTCCCGATTGACACATAACGCAAGAAAATCTATGTCAGTGGTGTCTAAGGAGTATTACGCAGTGTCAAATTTAGGTTAGGTATTTAATGGAATATAATCTTAACAGATCTATCTCTGTTTTCTTTTAATATTTAATAAAGTCTATAACTAAAAATATTATCTTAAAATTAACTGTTACCTATTTATTAAACGTTGCAGATTTATCATCATATTCCCTGAATTACATATATCTGTAAGAACTTGAAGATCATAATAATAATTAGTATTTTTTTATCAATATTTTGTCAATATGATATCGTACCTTATAAATCTGTACTGCAACACTTCCCAGATTATGTACCGAATACCGAGATGAGCATCTGTTGGTTCACTTAATTTTTTTTATAAAAGTGTTACTTTTCTAATGACTTAGTATCATTCGTGCAGGAGTATTAAATTTTTATCATATCTCTTCATTTCTAAAATAACAAAGACAGTTTTTAATAATAGGTTATTATCTTATTGTCATTTCAATAACCTTTTATGAAATTTTAATTTCTTAACATTAGGTTTAAAAAGAATAAACGTATACCTTGTTCACATAATAGAACACATCCTTTTGGCTACTATATTTGCAATCTCATAGAGACAAGATTATTTCATCAACCAGCTTACCTTACAATCAGTCAGAAAGTCAATAAAATATCATCTAATACTCAGAAAGCGGGTAATGGTAAATGATATGAGAACTGAGCACTCACTACATTCTTCTATGTGGACATTTACAAAACGAACTGTTTCATTACTATCGTTACGAAATAATTACAATTAATAATGAGTTGTCATACTGATACTCATTGTTATTACTAATATGTTTGCTGGTTGGTCAATAACTTCTAAACCAAGTAAACTAGAAAAAATATTGTTCATATAAGAGTTATAGGGTATACATGGAACCACAAAATGTTTACGGTTTAGAAGTTATAACGAAATGAAATTTTGAATTAAAAATATCTTCTAAACCAAAAAAGATATTAAAGTGCGGTTTAGACGAGTGTATTTCTCGTCTTTCAATTAACATATAATGAATTTTTGAAAATAAAAAAAAAAATAAAAAAGTGTATTTTTTCAATTCTAAATAACTTTTAAACCAAGCGAGCTAGAAAAAAATTATTGAAATATAAATTGTTGAGAATTTTTAGGCGCATCGATTGGTAGTAATATTGACAGAAAAAATGTTTCTAGTTTAGAAGTTATAGCAAAAAGAAGTTTTGAATTTAAAATATCTGTAAAACCGATTTAGATAGAGAAAATTTGTTCAAATACCGATTATAGGGAATTTAATGGTAAACAACTTATATTTGAAAGTTTTTTTTTATATCTTTATTCGTTTAGAAGATATTGAATATTATATAGATTGTTAGCAGTACGCATCTCAATATTGACAAGAAAATTTTGTCAAATACATTTAAATAGTTATTTTTGTATTATATATGGATGCAGTTGATTGTTCTTGAATGTTTATTAATAAAATAACAATGAATGCAACAATAAATTAGATTACAACAATGGAATGACAACAATAAAAAAATAGAAATGTTATGTAAAATATATATAATTGGTTATTCGTTTAAAGTTTAAAATAAAAAAAAATACTTATACGATGTATATATACATATACTTTCTTGCATAAGTAGGACAAAACAAAGTCCCATACGTCAAGCTATTTACTTCAGAAATGAATTTAAAGAAATTACAATTAATTATAGATACAAAAATATCTGACAGAAGAGAACAGGGATAGTACGTCGATAGGAATTTTACAACTATATTGTATACATATATGTTGTTTGGTGTCAAATGTGTTGTCTGATGTCAGGTTCTGAACAATATACAACATAGTATGGCATTATTGGGAATGAAAATTGAACAATGCATAACACATACGTTCGGGTCCATGCACGGCGTTAAACAGTTGATGTGTGTAAAGTAGCCTAATTGTATTTGCCTTCAAATACATATACATTATTCGTGGGAAGTGTAGTATAACTTAGTAAAGATATTTCAAAAATATTGCCAGTGTGCTCGTGCCATTTGGCTCAACTTTCCCGATTGACACATAACGCAAGAAAATCTATGTCAGTGGTGTCTAAGGAGTATTACGCAGTGTCAAATTTAGGTTAGGTATTTAATGGAATATAATCTTAACAGATCTATCTCTGTTTTCTTTTAATATTTAATAAAGTCTATAACTAAAAATATTATCTTAAAATTAACTGTTACCTATTTATTAAACGTTGCAGATTTATCATCATATTCCCTGAATTACATATATCTGTAAGAACTTGAAGATCATAATAATAATTAGTATTTTTTTATCAATATTTTGTCAATATGATATCGTACCTTATAAATCTGTACTGCAACACTTCCCAGATTATGTACCGAATACCGAGATGAGCATCTGTTGGTTCACTTAATTTTTTTTATAAAAGTGTTACTTTTCTAATGACTTAGTATCATTCGTGCAGGAGTATTAAATTTTTATCATATCTCTTCATTTCTAAAATAACAAAGACAGTTTTTAATAATAGGTTATTATCTTATTGTCATTTCAATAACCTTTTATGAAATTTTAATTTCTTAACATTAGGTTTAAAAAGAATAAACGTATACCTTGTTCACATAATAGAACACATCCTTTTGGCTACTATATTTGCAATCTCATAGAGACAAGATTATTTCATCAACCAGCTTACCTTACAATCAGTCAGAAAGTCAATAAAATATCATCTAATACTCAGAAAGCGGGTAATGGTAAATGATATGAGAACTGAGCACTCACTACATTCTTCTATGTGGACATTTACAAAACGAACTGTTTCATTACTATCGTTACGAAATAATTACAATTAATAATGAGTTGTCATACTGATACTCATTGTTATTACTAATATGTTTGCTGGTTGGTCAATAACTTCTAAACCAAGTAAACTAGAAAAAATATTGTTCATATAAGAGTTATAGGGTATACATGGAACCACAAAATGTTTACGGTTTAGAAGTTATAACGAAATGAAATTTTGAATTAAAAATATCTTCGAAACCAAAAAAGATATTAAAGTGCGGTTTAGACGAGTGTATTTCTCGTCTTTCAATTAACATATAATGAATTTTTGAAAATAAAAAAAAAAATAAAAAAGTGTATTTTTTCAATTCTAAATAACTTTTAAACCAAGCGAGCTAGAAAAAAATTATTGAAATATAAATTGTTGAGAATTTTTAGGCGCATCGATTGGTAGTAATATTGACAGAAAAAATGTTTCTAGTTTAGAAGTTATAGCAAAAAGAAGTTTTGAATTTAAAATATCTGTAAAACCGATTTAGATAGAGAAAATTTGTTCAAATACCGATTATAGGGAATTTAATGGTAAACAACTTATATTTGAAAGTTTTTTTTTATATCTTTATTCGTTTAGAAGATATTGAATATTATATAGATTGTTAGCAGTACGCATCTCAATATTGACAAGAAAATTTTGTCAAATACATTTAAATAGTTATTTTTGTATTATATATGGATGCAGTTGATTGTTCTTGAATGTTTATTAATAAAATAACAATGAATGCAACAATAAATTAGATTACAACAATGGAATGACAACAATATAAAAATAGAAATGTTATGTAAAATATATATAATTGGTTATTCGTTTAAAGTTTAAAATAAAAAAAAATACTTATACGATGTATATATACATATACTTTCTTGCATAAGTAGGACAAAACAAAGTCCCATACGTCAAGCTATTTACTTCAGAAATGAATTTAAAGAAATTACAATTAATTATAGATACAAAAATATCTGACAGAAGAGAACAGGGATAGTACGTCGATAGGAATTTTACAACTATATTGTATACATATATGTTGTTTGGTGTCAAATGTGTTGTCTGATGTCAGGTTCTGAACAATATACAACATAGTATGGCATTATTGGGAATGAAAATTGAACAATGCATAACACATACGTTCGGGTCCATGCACGGCGTTAAACAGTTGATGTGTGTAAAGTAGCCTAATTGTATTTGCCTTCAAATACATATACATTATTCGTGGGAAGTGTAGTATAACTTAGTAAAGATATTTCAAAAATATTGCCAGTGTGCTCGTGCCATTTGGCTCAACTTTCCCGATTGACACATAACGCAAGAAAATCTATGTCAGTGGTGTCTAAGGAGTATTACGCAGTGTCAAATTTAGGTTAGGTATTTAATGGAATATAATCTTAACAGATCTATCTCTGTTTTCTTTTAATATTTAATAAAGTCTATAACTAAAAATATTATCTTAAAATTAACTGTTACCTATGTATTAAACGTTGCAGATTTATCATCATATTCCCTGAATTACATATATCTGTAAGAACTTGAAGATCATAATAATAATTAGTATTTTTTTATCAATATTTTGTCAATATGATATCGTACCTTATAAATCTGTACTGCAACACTTCCCAGATTATGTACCGAATACCGAGATGAGCATCTGTTGGTTCACTTAATTTTTTTTATAAAAGTGTTACTTTTCTAATGACTTAGTATCATTCGTGCAGGAGTATTAAATTTTTATCATATCTCTTCATTTCTAAAATAACAAAGACAGTTTTTAATAATAGGTTATTATCTTATTGTCATTTCAATAACCTTTTATGAAATTTTAATTTCTTAACATTAGGTTTAAAAAGAATAAACGTATACCTTGTTCACATAATAGAACACATCCTTTTGGCTACTATATTTGCAATCTCATAGAGACAAGATTATTTCATCAACCAGCTTACCTTACAATCAGTCAGAAAGTCAATAAAAGATCATCTAATACTCAGAAAGCGGGTAATGGTAAATGATATGAGAACTGAGCACTCACTACATTCTTCTATGTGGACATTTACAAAACGAACTGTTTCATTACTATCGTTACGAAATAATTACAATTAATAATGAGTTGTCATACTGATACTCATTGTTATTACTAATATGTTTGCTGGTTGGTCAATAACTTCTAAACCAAGTAAACTAGAAAAAATATTGTTCATATAAGAGTTATAGGGTATACATGGAACCACAAAATGTTTACGGTTTAGAAGTTATAACGAAATGAAATTTTGAATTAAAAATATCTTCGAAACCAAAAAAGATATTAAAGTGCGGTTTAGACGAGTGTATTTCTCGTCTTTCAATTAACATATAATGAATTTTTGAAAATAAAAAAAAAAATAAAAAAGTGTATTTTTTCAATTCTAAATAACTTTTAAACCAAGCGAGCTAGAAAAAAATTATTGAAATATAAATTGTTGAGAATTTTTAGGCGCATCGATTGGTAGTAATATTGACAGAAAAAATGTTTCTAGTTTAGAAGTTATAGCAAAAAGAAGTTTTGAATTTAAAATATCTGTAAAACCGATTTAGATAGAGAAAATTTGTTCAAATACCGATTATAGGGAATTTAATGGTAAACAACTTATATTTGAAAGTTTTTTTTTATATCTTTATTCGTTTAGAAGATATTGAATATTATATAGATTGTTAGCAGTACGCATCTCAATATTGACAAGAAAATTTTGTCAAATACATTTAAATAGTTATTTTTGTATTATATATGGATGCAGTTGATTGTTCTTGAATGTTTATTAATAAAATAACAATGAATGCAACAATAAATTAGATTACAACAATGGAATGACAACAATATAAAAATAGAAATGTTATGTAAAATATATATAATTGGTTATTCGTTTAAAGTTTAAAATAAAAAAAAAATACTTATACGATGTATATATACATATACTTTCTTGCATAAGTAGGACAAAACAAAGTCCCATACGTCAAGCTATTTACTTCAGAAATGAATTTAAAGAAATTACAATTAATTATAGATACAAAAATATCTGACAGAAGAGAACAGGGATAGTACGTCGATAGGAATTTTACAACTATATTGTATACATATATGTTGTTTGGTGTCAAATGTGTTGTCTGATGTCAGGTTCTGAACAATATACAACATAGTATGGCATTATTGGGAATGAAAATTGAACAATGCATAACACATACGTTCGGGTCCATGCACGGCGTTAAACAGTTGATGTGTGTAAAGTAGCCTAATTGTATTTGCCTTCAAATACATATACATTATTCGTGGGAAGTGTAGTATAACTTAGTAAAGATATTTCAAAAATATTGCCAGTGTGCTCGTGCCATTTGGCTCAACTTTCCCGATTGACACATAACGCAAGAAAATCTATGTCAGTGGTGTCTAAGGAGTATTACGCAGTGTCAAATTTAGGTTAGGTATTTAATGGAATATAATCTTAACAGATCTATCTCTGTTTTCTTTTAATATTTAATAAAGTCTATAACTAAAAATATTATCTTAAAATTAACTGTTACCTATTTATTAAACGTTGCAGATTTATCATCATATTCCCTGAATTACATATATCTGTAAGAACTTGAAGATCATAATAATAATTAGTATTTTTTTATCAATATTTTGTCAATATGATATCGTACCTTATAAATCTGTACTGCAACACTTCCCAGATTATGTACCGAATACCGAGATGAGCATCTGTTGGTTCACTTAATTTTTTTTATAAAAGTGTTACTTTTCTAATGACTTAGTATCATTCGTGCAGGAGTATTAAATTTTTATCATATCTCTTCATTTCTAAAATAACAAAGACAGTTTTTAATAATAGGTTATTATCTTATTGTCATTTCAATAACCTTTTATGAAATTTTAATTTCTTAACATTAGGTTTAAAAAGAATAAACGTATACCTTGTTCACATAATAGAACACATCCTTTTGGCTACTATATTTGCAATCTCATAGAGACAAGATTATTTCATCAACCAGCTTACCTTACAATCAGTCAGAAAGTCAATAAAAGATCATCTAATACTCAGAAAGCGGGTAATGGTAAATGATATGAGAACTGAGCACTCACTACATTCTTCTATGTGGACATTTACAAAACGAACTGTTTCATTACTATCGTTACGAAATAATTACAATTAATAATGAGTTGTCATACTGATACTCATTGTTATTACTAATATGTTTGCTGGTTGGTCAATAACTTCTAAACCAAGTAAACTAGAAAAAATATTGTTCATATAAGAGTTATAGGGTATACATGGAACCACAAAATGTTTACGGTTTAGAAGTTATAACGAAATGAAATTTTGAATTAAAAATATCTTCGAAACCAAAAAAGATATTAAAGTGCGGTTTAGACGAGTGTATTTCTCGTCTTTCAATTAACATATAATGAATTTTTAAAAATAAAAAAAAAAATAAAAAAGTGTATTTTTTCAATTCTAAATAACTTTTAAACCAAGCGAGCTAGAAAAAAATTATTGAAATATAAATTGTTGAGAATTTTTAGGCGCATCGATTGGTAGTAATATTGACACAAAAAATGTTTCTAGTTTAGAAGTTATAGCAAAAAGAAGTTTTGAATTTAAAATATCTGTAAAACCGATTTAGATAGAGAAAATTTGTTCAAATACCGATTATAGGGAATTTAATGGTAAACAACTTATATTTGAAAGTTTTTTTTTATATCTTTATTCGTTTAGAAGATATTGAATATTATATAGATTGTTAGCAGTACGCATCTCAATATTGACAAGAAAATTTTGTCAAATACATTTAAATAGTTATTTTTGTATTATATATGGATGCAGTTGATTGTTCTTGAATGTTTATTAATAAAATAACAATGAATGCAACAATAAATTAGATTACAACAATGGAATGACAACAATATAAAAATAGAAATGTTATGTAAAATATATATAATTGGTTATTCGTTTAAAGTTTAAAATAAAAAAAAATACTTATACGATGTATATATACATATACTTTCTTGCATAAGTAGGACAAAACAAAGTCCCATACGTCAAGCTATTTACTTCAGAAATGAATTTAAAGAAATTACAATTAATTATAGATACAAAAATATCTGACAGAAGAGAACAGGGATAGTACGTCGATAGGAATTTTACAACTATATTGTATACATATATGTTGTTTGGTGTCAAATGTGTTGTCTGATGTCAGGTTCTGAACAATATACAACATAGTATGGCATTATTGGGAATGAAAATTGAACAATGCATAACACATACGTTCGGGTCCATGCACGGCGTTAAACAGTTGATGTGTGTAAAGTAGCCTAATTGTATTTGCCTTCAAATACATATACATTATTCGTGGGAAGTGTAGTATAATTTAGTAAAGATATTTCAAAAATATTGCCAGTGTGCTCGTGCCATTTGGCTCAACTTTCCCGATTGACACATAACGCAAGAAAATCTATGTCAGTGGTGTCTAAGGAGTATTACGCAGTGTCAAATTTAGGTTAGGTATTTAATGGAATATAATCTTAACAGATCTATCTCTGTTTTCTTTTAATATTTAATAAAGTCTATAACTAAAAATATTATCTTAAAATTAACTGTTACCTATTTATTAAACGTTGCAGATTTATCATCATATTCCCTGAATTACATATATCTGTAAGAACTTGAAGATCATAATAATAATTAGTATTTTTTTATCAATATTTTGTCAATATGATATCGTACCTTATAAATCTGTACTGCAACACTTCCCAGATTATGTACCGAATACCGAGATGAGCATCTGTTGGTTCACTTAATTTTTTTTATAAAAGTGTTACTTTTCTAATGACTTAGTATCATTCGTGCAGGAGTATTAAATTTTTATCATATCTCTTCATTTCTAAAATAACAAAGACAGTTTTTAATAATAGGTTATTATCTTATTGTCATTTCAATAACCTTTTATGAAATTTTAATTTCTTAACATTAGGTTTAAAAAGAATAAACGTATACCTTGTTCACATAATAGAACACATCCTTTTGGCTACTATATTTGCAATCTCATAGAGACAAGATTATTTCATCAACCAGCTTACCTTACAATCAGTCAGAAAGTCAATAAAATATCATCTAATACTCAGAAAGCGGGTAATGGTAAATGATATGAGAACTGAGCACTCACTACATTCTTCTATGTGGACATTTACAAAACGAACTGTTTCATTACTATCGTTACGAAATAATTACAATTAATAATGAGTTGTCATACTGATACTCATTGTTATTACTAATATGTTTGCTGGTTGGTCAATAACTTCTAAACCAAGTAAACTAGAAAAAATATTGTTCATATAAGAGTTATAGGGTATACATGGAACCACAAAATGTTTACGGTTTAGAAGTTATAACGAAATGAAATTTTGAATTAAAAATATCTTCGAAACCAAAAAAGATATTAAAGTGCGGTTTAGACGAGTGTATTTCTCGTCTTTCAATTAACATATAATGAATTTTTGAAAATAAAAAAAAAAATAAAAAAGTGTATTTTTTCAATTCTAAATAACTTTTAAACCAAGCGAGCTAGAAAAAAATTATTGAAATATAAATTGTTGAGAATTTTTAGGCGCATCGATTGGTAGTAATATTGACAGAAAAAATGTTTCTAGTTTAGAAGTTATAGCAAAAAGAAGTTTTGAATTTAAAATATCTGTAAAACCGATTTAGATAGAGAAAATTTGTTCAAATACCGATTATAGGGAATTTAATGGTAAACAACTTATATTTGAAAGTTTTTTTTTATATCTTTATTCGTTTAGAAGATATTGAATATTATATAGATTGTTAGCAGTACGCATCTCAATATTGACAAGAAAATTTTGTCAAATACATTTAAATAGTTATTTTTGTATTATATATGGATGCAGTTGATTGTTCTTGAATGTTTATTAATAAAATAACAATGAATGCAACAATAAATTAGATTACAACAATGGAATGACAACAATATAAAAATAGAAATGTTATGTAAAAAATATATATAATTGGTTATTCGTTTAAAGTTTAAAATAAAAAAAAATACTTATACGATGTATATATACATATACTTTCTTGCATAAGTAGGACAAAACAAAGTCCCATACGTCAAGCTATTTACTTCAGAAATGAATTTAAAGAAATTACAATTAATTATAGATACAAAAATATCTGACAGAAGAGAACAGGGATAGTACGTCGATAGGAATTTTACAACTATATTGTATACATATATGTTGTTTGGTGTCAAATGTGTTGTCTGATGTCAGGTTCTGAACAATATACAACATAGTATGGCATTATTGGGAATGAAAATTGAACAATGCATAACACATACGTTCGGGTCCATGCACGGCGTTAAACAGTTGATGTGTGTAAAGTAGCCTAATTGTATTTGCCTTCAAATACATATACATTATTCGTGGGAAGTGTAGTATAATTTAGTAAAGATATTTCAAAAATATTGCCAGTGTGCTCGTGCCATTTGGCTCAACTTTCCCGATTGACACATAACGCAAGAAAATCTATGTCAGTGGTGTCTAAGGAGTATTACGCAGTGTCAAATTTAGGTTAGGTATTTAATGGAATATAATCTTAACAGATCTATCTCTGTTTTCTTTTAATATTTAATAAAGTCTATAACTAAAAATATTATCTTAAAATTAACTGTTACCTATTTATTAAACGTTGCAGATTTATCATCATATTCCCTGAATTACATATATCTGTAAGAACTTGAAGATCATAATAATAATTAGTATTTTTTTATCAATATTTTGTCAATATGATATCGTACCTTATAAATCTGTACTGCAACACTTCCCAGATTATGTACCGAATACCGAGATGAGCATCTGTTGGTTCACTTAATTTTTTTTATAAAAGTGTTACTTTTCTAATGACTTAGTATCATTCGTGCAGGAGTATTAAATTTTTATCATATCTCTTCATTTCTAAAATAACAAAGACAGTTTTTAATAATAGGTTATTATCTTATTGTCATTTCAATAACCTTTTATGAAATTTTAATTTCTTAACATTAGGTTTAAAAAGAATAAACGTATACCTTGTTCACATAATAGAACACATCCTTTTGGCTACTATATTTGCAATCTCATAGAGACAAGATTATTTCATCAACCAGCTTACCTTACAATCAGTCAGAAAGTCAATAAAAGATCATCTAATACTCAGAAAGCGGGTAATGGTAAATGATATGAGAACTGAGCACTCACTACATTCTTCTATGTGGACATTTACAAAACGAACTGTTTCATTACTATCGTTACGAAATAATTACAATTAATAATGAGTTGTCATACTGATACTCATTGTTATTACTAATATGTTTGCTGGTTGGTCAATAACTTCTAAACCAAGTAAACTAGAAAAAATATTGTTCATATAAGAGTTATAGGGTATACATGGAACCACAAAATGTTTACGGTTTAGAAGTTATAACGAAATGAAATTTTGAATTAAAAATATCTTCGAAACCAAAAAAGATATTAAAGTGCGGTTTAGACGAGTGTATTTCTCGTCTTTCAATTAACATATAATGAATTTTTGAAAATAAAAAAAAAAATAAAAAAGTGTATTTTTTCAATTCTAAATAACTTTTAAACCAAGCGAGCTAGAAAAAAATTATTGAAATATAAATTGTTGAGAATTTTTAGGCGCATCGATTGGTAGTAATATTGACAGAAAAAATGTTTCTAGTTTAGAAGTTATAGCAAAAAGAAGTTTTGAATTTAAAATATCTGTAAAACCGATTTAGATAGAGAAAATTTGTTCAAATACCGATTATAGGGAATTTAATGGTAAACAACTTATATTTGAAAGTTTTTTTTTATATCTTTATTCGTTTAGAAGATATTGAATATTATATAGATTGTTAGCAGTACGCATCTCAATATTGACAAGAAAATTTTGTCAAATACATTTAAATAGTTATTTTTGTATTATATATGGATGCAGTTGATTGTTCTTGAATGTTTATTAATAAAATAACAATGAATGCAACAATAAATTAGATTACAACAATGGAATGACAACAATATAAAAATAGAAATGTTATGTAAAAAATATATATAATTGGTTATTCGTTTAAAGTTTAAAATAAAAAAAAATACTTATACGATGTATATATACATATACTTTCTTGCATAAGTAGGACAAAACAAAGTCCCATACGTCAAGCTATTTACTTCAGAAATGAATTTAAAGAAATTACAATTAATTATAGATACAAAAATATCTGACAGAAGAGAACAGGGATAGTACGTCGATAGGAATTTTACAACTATATTGTATACATATATGTTGTTTGGTGTCAAATGTGTTGTCTGATGTCAGGTTCTGAACAATATACAACATAGTATGGCATTATTGGGAATGAAAATTGAACAATGCATAACACATACGTTCGGGTCCATGCACGGCGTTAAACAGTTGATGTGTGTAAAGTAGCCTAATTGTATTTGCCTTCAAATACATATACATTATTCGTGGGAAGTGTAGTATAATTTAGTAAAGATATTTCAAAAATATTGCCAGTGTGCTCGTGCCATTTGGCTCAACTTTCCCGATTGACACATAACGCAAGAAAATCTATGTCAGTGGTGTCTAAGGAGTATTACGCAGTGTCAAATTTAGGTTAGGTATTTAATGGAATATAATCTTAACAGATCTATCTCTGTTTTCTTTTAATATTTAATAAAGTCTATAACTAAAAATATTATCTTAAAATTAACTGTTACCTATTTATTAAACGTTGCAGATTTATCATCATATTCCCTGAATTACATATATCTGTAAGAACTTGAAGATCATAATAATAATTAGTATTTTTTTATCAATATTTTGTCAATATGATATCGTACCTTATAAATCTGTACTGCAACACTTCCCAGATTATGTACCGAATACCGAGATGAGCATCTGTTGGTTCACTTAATTTTTTTTATAAAAGTGTTACTTTTCTAATGACTTAGTATCATTCGTGCAGGAGTATTAAATTTTTATCATATCTCTTCATTTCTAAAATAACAAAGACAGTTTTTAATAATAGGTTATTATCTTATTGTCATTTCAATAACCTTTTATGAAATTTTAATTTCTTAACATTAGGTTTAAAAAGAATAAACGTATACCTTGTTCACATAATAGAACACATCCTTTTGGCTACTATATTTGCAATCTCATAGAGACAAGATTATTTCATCAACCAGCTTACCTTACAATCAGTCAGAAAGTCAATAAAAGATCATCTAATACTCAGAAAGCGGGTAATGGTAAATGATATGAGAACTGAGCACTCACTACATTCTTCTATGTGGACATTTACAAAACGAACTGTTTCATTACTATCGTTACGAAATAATTACAATTAATAATGAGTTGTCATACTGATACTCATTGTTATTACTAATATGTTTGCTGGTTGGTCAATAACTTCTAAACCAAGTAAACTAGAAAAAATATTGTTCATATAAGAGTTATAGGGTATACATGGAACCACAAAATGTTTACGGTTTAGAAGTTATAACGAAATGAAATTTTGAATTAAAAATATCTTCGAAACCAAAAAAGATATTAAAGTGCGGTTTAGACGAGTGTATTTCTCGTCTTTCAATTAACATATAATGAATTTTTGAAAATAAAAAAAAAAATAAAAAAGTGTATTTTTTCAATTCTAAATAACTTTTAAACCAAGCGAGCTAGAAAAAAATTATTGAAATATAAATTGTTGAGAATTTTTAGGCGCATCGATTGGTAGTAATATTGACAGAAAAAATGTTTCTAGTTTAGAAGTTATAGCAAAAAGAAGTTTTGAATTTAAAATATCTGTAAAACCGATTTAGATAGAGAAAATTTGTTCAAATACCGATTATAGGGAATTTAATGGTAAACAACTTATATTTGAAAGTTTTTTTTTATATCTTTATTCGTTTAGAAGATATTGAATATTATATAGATTGTTAGCAGTACGCATCTCAATATTGACAAGAAAATTTTGTCAAATACATTTAAATAGTTATTTTTGTATTATATATGGATGCAGTTGATTGTTCTTGAATGTTTATTAATAAAATAACAATGAATGCAACAATAAATTAGATTACAACAATGGAATGACAACAATATAAAAATAGAAATGTTATGTAAAAAATATATATAATTGGTTATTCGTTTAAAGTTTAAAATAAAAAAAAATACTTATACGATGTATATATACATATACTTTCTTGCATAAGTAGGACAAAACAAAGTCCCATACGTCAAGCTATTTACTTCAGAAATGAATTTAAAGAAATTACAATTAATTATAGATACAAAAATATCTGACAGAAGAGAACAGGGATAGTACGTCGATAGGAATTTTACAACTATATTGTATACATATATGTTGTTTGGTGTCAAATGTGTTGTCTGATGTCAGGTTCTGAACAATATACAACATAGTATGGCATTATTGGGAATGAAAATTGAACAATGCATAACACATACGTTCGGGTCCATGCACGGCGTTAAACAGTTGATGTGTGTAAAGTAGCCTAATTGTATTTGCCTTCAAATACATATACATTATTCGTGGGAAGTGTAGTATAATTTAGTAAAGATATTTCAAAAATATTGCCAGTGTGCTCGTGCCATTTGGCTCAACTTTCCCGATTGACACATAACGCAAGAAAATCTATGTCAGTGGTGTCTAAGGAGTATTACGCAGTGTCAAATTTAGGTTAGGTATTTAATGGAATATAATCTTAACAGATCTATCTCTGTTTTCTTTTAATATTTAATAAAGTCTATAACTAAAAATATTATCTTAAAATTAACTGTTACCTATTTATTAAACGTTGCAGATTTATCATCATATTCCCTGAATTACATATATCTGTAAGAACTTGAAGATCATAATAATAATTAGTATTTTTTTATCAATATTTTGTCAATATGATATCGTACCTTATAAATCTGTACTGCAACACTTCCCAGATTATGTACCGAATACCGAGATGAGCATCTGTTGGTTCACTTAATTTTTTTTATAAAAGTGTTACTTTTCTAATGACTTAGTATCATTCGTGCAGGAGTATTAAATTTTTATCATATCTCTTCATTTCTAAAATAACAAAGACAGTTTTTAATAATAGGTTATTATCTTATTGTCATTTCAATAACCTTTTATGAAATTTTAATTTCTTAACATTAGGTTTAAAAAGAATAAACGTATACCTTGTTCACATAATAGAACACATCCTTTTGGCTACTATATTTGCAATCTCATAGAGACAAGATTATTTCATCAACCAGCTTACCTTACAATCAGTCAGAAAGTCAATAAAATATCATCTAATACTCAGAAAGCGGGTAATGGTAAATGATATGAGAACTGAGCACTCACTACATTCTTCTATGTGGACATTTACAAAACGAACTGTTTCATTACTATCGTTACGAAATAATTACAATTAATAATGAGTTGTCATACTGATACTCATTGTTATTACTAATATGTTTGCTGGTTGGTCAATAACTTCTAAACCAAGTAAACTAGAAAAAATATTGTTCATATAAGAGTTATAGGGTATACATGGAACCACAAAATGTTTACGGTTTAGAAGTTATAACGAAATGAAATTTTGAATTAAAAATATCTTCGAAACCAAAAAAGATATTAAAGTGCGGTTTAGACGAGTGTATTTCTCGTCTTTCAATTAACATATAATGAATTTTTGAAAATAAAAAAAAAAATAAAAAAGTGTATTTTTTCAATTCTAAATAACTTTTAAACCAAGCGAGCTAGAAAAAAATTATTGAAATATAAATTGTTGAGAATTTTTAGGCGCATCGATTGGTAGTAATATTGACAGAAAAAATGTTTCTAGTTTAGAAGTTATAGCAAAAAGAAGTTTTGAATTTAAAATATCTGTAAAACCGATTTAGATAGAGAAAATTTGTTCAAATACCGATTATAGGGAATTTAATGGTAAACAACTTATATTTGAAAGTTTTTTTTTATATCTTTATTCGTTTAGAAGATATTGAATATTATATAGATTGTTAGCAGTACGCATCTCAATATTGACAAGAAAATTTTGTCAAATACATTTAAATAGTTATTTTTGTATTATATATGGATGCAGTTGATTGTTCTTGAATGTTTATTAATAAAATAACAATGAATGCAACAATAAATTAGATTACAACAATGGAATGACAACAATATAAAAATAGAAATGTTATGTAAAAAATATATATAATTGGTTATTCGTTTAAAGTTTAAAATAAAAAAAAATACTTATACGATGTATATATACATATACTTTCTTGCATAAGTAGGACAAAACAAAGTCCCATACGTCAAGCTATTTACTTCAGAAATGAATTTAAAGAAATTACAATTAATTATAGATACAAAAATATCTGACAGAAGAGAACAGGGATAGTACGTCGATAGGAATTTTACAACTATATTGTATACATATATGTTGTTTGGTGTCAAATGTGTTGTCTGATGTCAGGTTCTGAACAATATACAACATAGTATGGCATTATTGGGAATGAAAATTGAACAATGCATAACACATACGTTCGGGTCCATGCACGGCGTTAAACAGTTGATGTGTGTAAAGTAGCCTAATTGTATTTGCCTTCAAATACATATACATTATTCGTGGGAAGTGTAGTATAATTTAGTAAAGATATTTCAAAAATATTGCCAGTGTGCTCGTGCCATTTGGCTCAACTTTCCCGATTGACACATAACGCAAGAAAATCTATGTCAGTGGTGTCTAAGGAGTATTACGCAGTGTCAAATTTAGGTTAGGTATTTAATGGAATATAATCTTAACAGATCTATCTCTGTTTTCTTTTAATATTTAATAAAGTCTATAACTAAAAATATTATCTTAAAATTAACTGTTACCTATTTATTAAACGTTGCAGATTTATCATCATATTCCCTGAATTACATATATCTGTAAGAACTTGAAGATCATAATAATAATTAGTATTTTTTTATCAATATTTTGTCAATATGATATCGTACCTTATAAATCTGTACTGCAACACTTCCCAGATTATGTACCGAATACCGAGATGAGCATCTGTTGGTTCACTTAATTTTTTTTATAAAAGTGTTACTTTTCTAATGACTTAGTATCATTCGTGCAGGAGTATTAAATTTTTATCATATCTCTTCATTTCTAAAATAACAAAGACAGTTTTTAATAATAGGTTATTATCTTATTGTCATTTCAATAACCTTTTATGAAATTTTAATTTCTTAACATTAGGTTTAAAAAGAATAAACGTATACCTTGTTCACATAATAGAACACATCCTTTTGGCTACTATATTTGCAATCTCATAGAGACAAGATTATTTCATCAACCAGCTTACCTTACAATCAGTCAGAAAGTCAATAAAATATCATCTAATACTCAGAAAGCGGGTAATGGTAAATGATATGAGAACTGAGCACTCACTACATTCTTCTATGTGGACATTTACAAAACGAACTGTTTCATTACTATCGTTACGAAATAATTACAATTAATAATGAGTTGTCATACTGATACTCATTGTTATTACTAATATGTTTGCTGGTTGGTCAATAACTTCTAAACCAAGTAAACTAGAAAAAATATTGTTCATATAAGAGTTATAGGGTATACATGGAACCACAAAATGTTTACGGTTTAGAAGTTATAACGAAATGAAATTTTGAATTAAAAATATCTTCGAAACCAAAAAAGATATTAAAGTGCGGTTTAGACGAGTGTATTTCTCGTCTTTCAATTAACATATAATGAATTTTTGAAAATAAAAAAAAAAATAAAAAAGTGTATTTTTTCAATTCTAAATAACTTTTAAACCAAGCGAGCTAGAAAAAAATTATTGAAATATAAATTGTTGAGAATTTTTAGGCGCATCGATTGGTAGTAATATTGACAGAAAAAATGTTTCTAGTTTAGAAGTTATAGCAAAAAGAAGTTTTGAATTTAAAATATCTGTAAAACCGATTTAGATAGAGAAAATTTGTTCAAATACCGATTATAGGGAATTTAATGGTAAACAACTTATATTTGAAAGTTTTTTTTTATATCTTTATTCGTTTAGAAGATATTGAATATTATATAGATTGTTAGCAGTACGCATCTCAATATTGACAAGAAAATTTTGTCAAATACATTTAAATAGTTATTTTTGTATTATATATGGATGCAGTTGATTGTTCTTGAATGTTTATTAATAAAATAACAATGAATGCAACAATAAATTAGATTACAACAATGGAATGACAACAATATAAAAATAGAAATGTTATGTAAAAAATATATATAATTGGTTATTCGTTTAAAGTTTAAAATAAAAAAAAATACTTATACGATGTATATATACATATACTTTCTTGCATAAGTAGGACAAAACAAAGTCCCATACGTCAAGCTATTTACTTCAGAAATGAATTTAAAGAAATTACAATTAATTATAGATACAAAAATATCTGACAGAAGAGAACAGGGATAGTACGTCGATAGGAATTTTACAACTATATTGTATACATATATGTTGTTTGGTGTCAAATGTGTTGTCTGATGTCAGGTTCTGAACAATATACAACATAGTATGGCATTATTGGGAATGAAAATTGAACAATGCATAACACATACGTTCGGGTCCATGCACGGCGTTAAACAGTTGATGTGTGTAAAGTAGCCTAATTGTATTTGCCTTCAAATACATATACATTATTCGTGGGAAGTGTAGTATAATTTAGTAAAGATATTTCAAAAATATTGCCAGTGTGCTCGTGCCATTTGGCTCAACTTTCCCGATTGACACATAACGCAAGAAAATCTATGTCAGTGGTGTCTAAGGAGTATTACGCAGTGTCAAATTTAGGTTAGGTATTTAATGGAATATAATCTTAACAGATCTATCTCTGTTTTCTTTTAATATTTAATAAAGTCTATAACTAAAAATATTATCTTAAAATTAACTGTTACCTATTTATTAAACGTTGCAGATTTATCATCATATTCCCTGAATTACATATATCTGTAAGAACTTGAAGATCATAATAATAATTAGTATTTTTTTATCAATATTTTGTCAATATGATATCGTACCTTATAAATCTGTACTGCAACACTTCCCAGATTATGTACCGAATACCGAGATGAGCATCTGTTGGTTCACTTAATTTTTTTTATAAAAGTGTTACTTTTCTAATGACTTAGTATCATTCGTGCAGGAGTATTAAATTTTTATCATATCTCTTCATTTCTAAAATAACAAAGACAGTTTTTAATAATAGGTTATTATCTTATTGTCATTTCAATAACCTTTTATTAAATTTTAATTTCTTAACATTAGGTTTAAAAAGAATAAACGTATACCTTGTTCACATAATAGAACACATCCTTTTGGCTACTATATTTGCAATCTCATAGAGACAAGATTATTTCATCAACCAGCTTACCTTACAATCAGTCAGAAAGTCAATAAAATATCATCTAATACTCAGAAAGCGGGTAATGGTAAATGATATGAGAACTGAGCACTCACTACATTCTTCTATGTGGACATTTACAAAACGAACTGTTTCATTACTATCGTTACGAAATAATTACAATTAATAATGAGTTGTCATACTGATACTCATTGTTATTACTAATATGTTTGCTGGTTGGTCAATAACTTCTAAACCAAGTAAACTAGAAAAAATATTGTTCATATAAGAGTTATAGGGTATACATGGAACCACAAAATGTTTACGGTTTAGAAGTTATAACGAAATGAAATTTTGAATTAAAAATATCTTCGAAACCAAAAAAGATATTAAAGTGCGGTTTAGACGAGTGTATTTCTCGTCTTTCAATTAACATATAATGAATTTTTGAAAATAAAAAAAAAAATAAAAAAGTGTATTTTTTCAATTCTAAATAACTTTTAAACCAAGCGAGCTAGAAAAAAATTATTGAAATATAAATTGTTGAGAATTTTTAGGCGCATCGATTGGTAGTAATATTGACAGAAAAAATGTTTCTAGTTTAGAAGTTATAGCAAAAAGAAGTTTTGAATTTAAAATATCTGTAAAACCGATTTAGATAGAGAAAATTTGTTCAAATACCGATTATAGGGAATTTAATGGTAAACAACTTATATTTGAAAGTTTTTTTTTATATCTTTATTCGTTTAGAATATATTGAATATTATATAGATTGTTAGCAGTACGCATCTCAATATTGACAAGAAAATTTTGTCAAATACATTTAAATAGTTATTTTTGTATTATATATGGATGCAGTTGATTGTTCTTGAATGTTTATTAATAAAATAACAATGAATGCAACAATAAATTAGATTACAACAATGGAATGACAACAATATAAAAATAGAAATGTTATGTAAAATATATATAATTGGTTATTCGTTTAAAGTTTAAAATAAAAAAAAATACTTATACGATGTATATATACATATACTTTCTTGCATAAGTAGGACAAAACAAAGTCCCATACGTCAAGCTATTTACTTCAGAAATGAATTTAAAGAAATTACAATTAATTATAGATACAAAAATATCTGACAGAAGAGAACAGGGATAGTACGTCGATAGGAATTTTACAACTATATTGTATACATATATGTTGTTTGGTGTCAAATGTGTTGTCTGATGTCAGGTTCTGAACAATATACAACATAGTATGGCATTATTGGGAATGAAAATTGAACAATGCATAACACATACGTTCGGGTCCATGCACGGCGTTAAACAGTTGATGTGTGTAAAGTAGCCTAATTGTATTTGCCTTCAAATACATATACATTATTCGTGGGAAGTGTAGTATAATTTAGTAAAGATATTTCAAAAATATTGCCAGTGTGCTCGTGCCATTTGGCTCAACTTTCCCGATTGACACATAACGCAAGAAAATCTATGTCAGTGGTGTCTAAGGAGTATTACGCAGTGTCAAATTTAGGTTAGGTATTTAATGGAATATAATCTTAACAGATCTATCCCTGTTTTCTTTTAATATTTAATAAAGTCTATAACTAAAAATATTATCTTAAAATTAACTGTTACCTATTTATTAAACGTTGCAGATTTATCATCATATTCCCTGAATTACATATATCTGTAAGAACTTGAAGATCATAATAATAATTAATATTTTTTTATCAATATTTTGTCAATATGATATCGTACCTTATAAATCTGTACTGCAACACTTCCCAGATTATGTACCGAATACCGAGATGAGCATCTGTTGGTTCACTTAATTTTTTTTATAAAAGTGTTACTTTTCTAATGACTTAGTATCATTCGTGCAGGAGTATTAAATTTTTATCATATCTCTTCATTTCTAAAATAACAAAGACAGTTTTTAATAATAGGTTATTATCTTATTGTCATTTCAATAACCTTTTATGAAATTTTAATTTCTTAACATTAGGTTTAAAAAGAATAAACGTATACCTTGTTCACATAATAGAACACATCCTTTTGGCTACTATATTTGCAATCTCATAGAGACAAGATTATTTCATCAACCAGCTTACCTTACAATCAGTCAGAAAGTCAATAAAATATCATCTAATACTCAGAAAGCGGGTAATGGTAAATGATATGAGAACTGAGCACTCACTACATTCTTCTATGTGGACATTTACAAAACGAACTGTTTCATTACTATCGTTACGAAATAATTACAATTAATAATGAGTTGTCATACTGATACTCATTGTTATTACTAATATGTTTGCTGGTTGGTCAATAACTTCTAAACCAAGTAAACTAGAAAAAATATTGTTCATATAAGAGTTATAGGGTATACATGGAACCACAAAATGTTTACGGTTTAGAAGTTATAACGAAATGAAATTTTGAATTAAAAATATCTTCGAAACTAAAAAAGATATTAAAGTGCGGTTTAGACGAGTGTATTTCTCGTCTTTCAATTAACATATAATGAATTTTTGAAAATAAAAAAAAAAATAAAAAAGTGTATTTTTTCAATTGTAAATAACTTTTAAACCAAGCGAGCTAGAAAAAAATTATTGAAATATAAATTGTTGAGAATTTTTAGGCGCATCGATTGGTAGTAATATTGACAGAAAAAATGTTTCTAGTTTAGAAGTTATAGCAAAAAGAAGTTTTGAATTTAAAATATCTGTAAAACCGATTTAGATAGAGAAAATTTGTTCAAATACCGATTATAGGGAATTTAATGGTAAACAACTTATATTTGAAAGTTTTTTTTTATATCTTTATTCGTTTAGAAGATATTGAATATTATATAGATTGTTAGCAGTACGCATCTCAATATTGACAAGAAAATTTTGTCAAATACATTTAAATAGTTATTTTTGTATTATATATGGATGCAGTTGATTGTTCTTGAATGTTTATTAATAAAATAACAATGAATGCAACAATAAATTAGATTACAACAATGGAATGACAACAATATAAAAATAGAAATGTTATGTAAAATATATATAATTGGTTATTCGTTTAAAGTTTAAAATAAAAAAAAATACTTATACGATGTATATATACATATACTTTCTTGCATAAGTAGGACAAAACAAAGTCCCATACGTCAAGCTATTTACTTCAGAAATGAATTTAAAGAAATTACAATTAATTATAGATACAAAAATATCTGACAGAAGAGAACAGGGATAGTACGTCGATAGGAATTTTACAACTATATTGTATACATATATGTTGTTTGGTGTCAAATGTGTTGTCTGATGTCAGGTTCTGAACAATATACAACATAGTATGGCATTATTGGGAATGAAAATTGAACAATGCATAACACATACGTTCGGGTCCATGCACGGCGTTAAACAGTTGATGTGTGTAAAGTAGCCTAATTGTATTTGCCTTCAAATACATATACATTATTCGTGGGAAGTGTAGTATAATTTAGTAAAGATATTTCAAAAATATTGCCAGTGTGCTCGTGCCATTTGGCTCAACTTTCCCGATTGACACATAACGCAAGAAAATCTATGTCAGTGGTGTCTAAGGAGTATTACGCAGTGTCAAATTTAGGTTAGGTATTTAATGGAATATAATCTTAACAGATCTATCTCTGTTTTCTTTTAATATTTAATAAAGTCTATAACTAAAAATATTATCTTAAAATTAACTGTTACCTATTTATTAAACGTTGCAGATTTATCATCATATTCCCTGAATTACATATATCTGTAAGAACTTGAAGATCATAATAATAATTAGTATTTTTTTATCAATATTTTGTCAATATGATATCGTACCTTATAAATCTGTACTGCAACACTTCCCAGATTATGTACCGAATACCGAGATGAGCATCTGTTGGTTCACTTAATTTTTTTTATAAAAGTGTTACTTTTCTAATGACTTAGTATCATTCGTGCAGGAGTATTAAATTTTTATCATATCTCTTCATTTCTAAAATAACAAAGACAGTTTTTAATAATAGGTTATTATCTTATTGTCATTTCAATAACCTTTTATGAAATTTTAATTTCTTAACATTAGGTTTAAAAAGAATAAACGTATACCTTGTTCACATAATAGAACACATCCTTTTGGCTACTATATTTGCAATCTCATAGAGACAAGATTATTTCATCAACCAGCTTACCTTACAATCAGTCAGAAAGTCAATAAAAGATCATCTAATACTCAGAAAGCGGGTAATGGTAAATGATATGAGAACTGAGCACTCACTACATTCTTCTATGTGGACATTTACAAAACGAACTGTTTCATTACTATCGTTACGAAATAATTACAATTAATAATGAGTTGTCATACTGATACTCATTGTTATTACTAATATGTTTGCTGGTTGGTCAATAACTTCTAAACCAAGTAAACTAGAAAAAATATTGTTCATATAAGAGTTATAGGGTATACATGGAACCACAAAATGTTTACGGTTTAGAAGTTATAACGAAATGAAATTTTGAATTAAAAATATCTTCGAAACTAAAAAAGATATTAAAGTGCGGTTTAGACGAGTGTATTTCTCGTCTTTCAATTAACATATAATGAATTTTTGAAAATAAAAAAAAAAAATAAAAAAGTGTATTTTTTCAATTCTAAATAACTTTTAAACCAAGCGAGCTAGAAAAAAATTATTGAAATATAAATTGTTGAGAATTTTTAGGCGCATCGATTGGTAGTAATATTGACAGAAAAAATGTTTCTAGTTTAGAAGTTATAGCAAAAAGAAGTTTTGAATTTAAAATATCTGTAAAACCGATTTAGATAGAGAAAATTTGTTCAAATACCGATTATAGGGAATTTAATGGTAAACAACTTATATTTGAAAGTTTTTTTTTATATCTTTATTCGTTTAGAAGATATTGAATATTATATAGATTGTTAGCAGTACGCATCTCAATATTGACAAGAAAATTTTGTCAAATACATTTAAATAGTTATTTTTGTATTATATATGGATGCAGTTGATTGTTCTTGAATGTTTATTAATAAAATAACAATGAATGCAACAATAAATTAGATTACAACAATGGAATGACAACAATATAAAAATAGAAATGTTATGTAAAATATATATAATTGGTTATTCGTTTAAAGTTTAAAATAAAAAAAAATACTTATACGATGTATATATACATATACTTTCTTGCATAAGTAGGACAAAACAAAGTCCCATACGTCAAGCTATTTACTTCAGAAATGAATTTAAAGAAATTACAATTAATTATAGATACAAAAATATCTGACAGAAGAGAACAGGGATAGTACGTCGATAGGAATTTTACAACTATATTGTATACATATATGTTGTTTGGTGTCAAATGTGTTGTCTGATGTCAGGTTCTGAACAATATACAACATAGTATGGCATTATTGGGAATGAAAATTGAACAATGCATAACACATACGTTCGGGTCCATGCACGGCGTTAAACAGTTGATGTGTGTAAAGTAGCCTAATTGTATTTGCCTTCAAATACATATACATTATTCGTGGGAAGTGTAGTATAATTTAGTAAAGATATTTCAAAAATATTGCCAGTGTGCTCGTGCCATTTGGCTCAACTTTCCCGATTGACACATAACGCAAGAAAATCTATGTCAGTGGTGTCTAAGGAGTATTACGCAGTGTCAAATTTAGGTTAGGTATTTAATGGAATATAATCTTAACAGATCTATCTCTGTTTTCTTTTAATATTTAATAAAGTCTATAACTAAAAATATTATCTTAAAATTAACTGTTACCTATTTATTAAACGTTGCAGATTTATCATCATATTCCCTGAATTACATATATCTGTAAGAACTTGAAGATCATAATAATAATTAGTATTTTTTTATCAATATTTTGTCAATATGATATCGTACCTTATAAATCTGTACTGCAACACTTCCCAGATTATGTACCGAATACCGAGATGAGCATCTGTTGGTTCACTTAATTTTTTTTATAAAAGTGTTACTTTTCTAATGACTTAGTATCATTCGTGCAGGAGTATTAAATTTTTATCATATCTCTTCATTTCTAAAATAACAAAGACAGTTTTTAATAATAGGTTATTATCTTATTGTCATTTCAATAACCTTTTATGAAATTTTAATTTCTTAACATTAGGTTTAAAAAGAATAAACGTATACCTTGTTCACATAATAGAACACATCCTTTTGGCTACTATATTTGCAATCTCATAGAGACAAGATTATTTCATCAACCAGCTTACCTTACAATCAGTCAGAAAGTCAATAAAAGATCATCTAATACTCAGAAAGCGGGTAATGGTAAATGATATGAGAACTGAGCACTCACTACATTCTTCTATGTGGACATTTACAAAACGAACTGTTTCATTACTATCGTTACGAAATAATTACAATTAATAATGAGTTGTCATACTGATACTCATTGTTATTACTAATATGTTTGCTGGTTGGTCAATAACTTCTAAACCAAGTAAACTAGAAAAAATATTGTTCATATAAGAGTTATAGGGTATACATGGAACCACAAAATGTTTACGGTTTAGAAGTTATAACGAAATGAAATTTTGAATTAAAAATATCTTCGAAACTAAAAAAGATATTAAAGTGCGGTTTAGACGAGTGTATTTCTCGTCTTTCAATTAACATATAATGAATTTTTGAAAATAAAAAAAAAAAATAAAAAAGTGTATTTTTTCAATTCTAAATAACTTTTAAACCAAGCGAGCTAGAAAAAAATTATTGAAATATAAATTGTTGAGAATTTTTAGGCGCATCGATTGGTAGTAATATTGACAGAAAAAATGTTTCTAGTTTAGAAGTTATAGCAAAAAGAAGTTTTGAATTTAAAATATCTGTAAAACCGATTTAGATAGAGAAAATTTGTTCAAATACCGATTATAGGGAATTTAATGGTAAACAACTTATATTTGAAAGTTTTTTTTTATATCTTTATTCGTTTAGAAGATATTGAATATTATATAGATTGTTAGCAGTACGCATCTCAATATTGACAAGAAAATTTTGTCAAATACATTTAAATAGTTATTTTTGTATTATATATGGATGCAGTTGATTGTTCTTGAATGTTTATTAATAAAATAACAATGAATGCAACAATAAATTAGATTACAACAATGGAATGACAACAATATAAAAATAGAAATGTTATGTAAAATATATATAATTGGTTATTCGTTTAAAGTTTAAAATAAAAAAAAATACTTATACGATGTATATATACATATACTTTCTTGCATAAGTAGGACAAAACAAAGTCCCATACGTCAAGCTATTTACTTCAGAAATGAATTTAAAGAAATTACAATTAATTATAGATACAAAAATATCTGACAGAAGAGAACAGGGATAGTACGTCGATAGGAATTTTACAACTATATTGTATACATATATGTTGTTTGGTGTCAAATGTGTTGTCTGATGTCAGGTTCTGAACAATATACAACATAGTATGGCATTATTGGGAATGAAAATTGAACAATGCATAACACATACGTTCGGGTCCATGCACGGCGTTAAACAGTTGATGTGTGTAAAGTAGCCTAATTGTATTTGCCTTCAAATACATATACATTATTCGTGGGAAGTGTAGTATAATTTAGTAAAGATATTTCAAAAATATTGCCAGTGTGCTCGTGCCATTTGGCTCAACTTTCCCGATTGACACATAACGCAAGAAAATCTATGTCAGTGGTGTCTAAGGAGTATTACGCAGTGTCAAATTTAGGTTAGGTATTTAATGGAATATAATCTTAACAGATCTATCTCTGTTTTCTTTTAATATTTAATAAAGTCTATAACTAAAAATATTATCTTAAAATTAACTGTTACCTATTTATTAAACGTTGCAGATTTATCATCATATTCCCTGAATTACATATATCTGTAAGAACTTGAAGATCATAATAATAATTAGTATTTTTTTATCAATATTTTGTCAATATGATATCGTACCTTATAAATCTGTACTGCAACACTTCCCAGATTATGTACCGAATACCGAGATGAGCATCTGTTGGTTCACTTAATTTTTTTTATAAAAGTGTTACTTTTCTAATGACTTAGTATCATTCGTGCAGGAGTATTAAATTTTTATCATATCTCTTCATTTCTAAAATAACAAAGACAGTTTTTAATAATAGGTTATTATCTTATTGTCATTTCAATAACCTTTTATGAAATTTTAATTTCTTAACATTAGGTTTAAAAAGAATAAACGTATACCTTGTTCACATAATAGAACACATCCTTTTGGCTACTATATTTGCAATCTCATAGAGACAAGATTATTTCATCAACCAGCTTACCTTACAATCAGTCAGAAAGTCAATAAAATATCATCTAATACTCAGAAAGCGGGTAATGGTAAATGATATGAGAACTGAGCACTCACTACATTCTTCTATGTGGACATTTACAAAACGAACTGTTTCATTACTATCGTTACGAAATAATTACAATTAATAATGAGTTGTCATACTGATACTCATTGTTATTACTAATATGTTTGCTGGTTGGTCAATAACTTCTAAACCAAGTAAACTAGAAAAAATATTGTTCATATAAGAGTTATAGGGTATACATGGAACCACAAAATGTTTACGGTTTAGAAGTTATAACGAAATGAAATTTTGAATTAAAAATATCTTCGAAACTAAAAAAGATATTAAAGTGCGGTTTAGACGAGTGTATTTCTCGTCTTTCAATTAACATATAATGAATTTTTGAAAATAAAAAAAAAAAATAAAAAAGTGTATTTTTTCAATTGTAAATAACTTTTAAACCAAGCGAGCTAGAAAAAAATTATTGAAATATAAATTGTTGAGAATTTTTAGGCGCATCGATTGGTAGTAATATTGACAGAAAAAATGTTTCTAGTTTAGAAGTTATAGCAAAAAGAAGTTTTGAATTTAAAATATCTGTAAAACCGATTTAGATAGAGAAAATTTGTTCAAATACCGATTATAGGGAATTTAATGGTAAACAACTTATATTTGAAAGTTTTTTTTTATATCTTTATTCGTTTAGAAGATATTGAATATTATATAGATTGTTAGCAGTACGCATCTCAATATTGACAAGAAAATTTTGTCAAATACATTTAAATAGTTATTTTTGTATTATATATGGATGCAGTTGATTGTTCTTGAATGTTTATTAATAAAATAACAATGAATGCAACAATAAATTAGATTACAACAATGGAATGACAACAATATAAAAATAGAAATGTTATGTAAAATATATATAATTGGTTATTCGTTTAAAGTTTAAAATAAAAAAAAATACTTATACGATGTATATATACATATACTTTCTTGCATAAGTAGGACAAAACAAAGTCCCATACGTCAAGCTATTTACTTCAGAAATGAATTTAAAGAAATTACAATTAATTATAGATACAAAAATATCTGACAGAAGAGAACAGGGATAGTACGTCGATAGGAATTTTACAACTATATTATATACATATATGTTGTTTGGTGTCAAATGTGTTGTCTGATGTCAGGTTCTGAACAATATACAACATAGTATGGCATTATTGGGAATGAAAATTGAACAATGCATAACACATACGTTCGGGTCCATGCACGGCGTTAAACAGTTGATGTGTGTAAAGTAGCCTAATTGTATTTGCCTTCAAATACATATACATTATTCGTGGGAAGTGTAGTATAATTTAGTAAAGATATTTCAAAAATATTGCCAGTGTGCTCGTGCCATTTGGCTCAACTTTCCCGATTGACACATAACGCAAGAAAATCTATGTCAGTGGTGTCTAAGGAGTATTACGCAGTGTCAAATTTAGGTTAGGTATTTAATGGAATATAATCTTAACAGATCTATCTCTGTTTTCTTTTAATATTTAATAAAGTCTATAACTAAAAATATTATCTTAAAATTAACTGTTACCTATTTATTAAACGTTGCAGATTTATCATCATATTCCCTGAATTACATATATCTGTAAGAACTTGAAGATCATAATAATAATTAGTATTTTTTTATCAATATTTTGTCAATATGATATCGTACCTTATAAATCTGTACTGCAACACTTCCCAGATTATGTACCGAATACCGAGATGAGCATCTGTTGGTTCACTTAATTTTTTTTATAAAAGTGTTACTTTTCTAATGACTTAGTATCATTCGTGCAGGAGTATTAAATTTTTATCATATCTCTTCATTTCTAAAATAACAAAGACAGTTTTTAATAATAGGTTATTATCTTATTGTCATTTCAATAACCTTTTATGAAATTTTAATTTCTTAACATTAGGTTTAAAAAGAATAAACGTATACCTTGTTCACATAATAGAACACATCCTTTTGGCTACTATATTTGCAATCTCATAGAGACAAGATTATTTCATCAACCAGCTTACCTTACAATCAGTCAGAAAGTCAATAAAATATCATCTAATACTCAGAAAGCGGGTAATGGTAAATGATATGAGAACTGAGCACTCACTACATTCTTCTATGTGGACATTTACAAAACGAACTGTTTCATTACTATCGTTACGAAATAATTACAATTAATAATGAGTTGTCATACTGATACTCATTGTTATTACTAATATGTTTGCTGGTTGGTCAATAACTTCTAAACCAAGTAAACTAGAAAAAATATTGTTCATATAAGAGTTATAGGGTATACATGGAACCACAAAATGTTTACGGTTTAGAAGTTATAACGAAATGAAATTTTGAATTAAAAATATCTTCGAAACTAAAAAAGATATTAAAGTGCGGTTTAGACGAGTGTATTTCTCGTCTTTCAATTAACATATAATGAATTTTTGAAAATAAAAAAAAAAAATAAAAAAGTGTATTTTTTCAATTGTAAATAACTTTTAAACCAAGCGAGCTAGAAAAAAATTATTGAAATATAAATTGTTGAGAATTTTTAGGCGCATCGATTGGTAGTAATATTGACAGAAAAAATGTTTCTAGTTTAGAAGTTATAGCAAAAAGAAGTTTTGAATTTAAAATATCTGTAAAACCGATTTAGATAGAGAAAATTTGTTCAAATACCGATTATAGGGAATTTAATGGTAAACAACTTATATTTGAAAGTTTTTTTTTATATCTTTATTCGTTTAGAAGATATTGAATATTATATAGATTGTTAGCAGTACGCATCTCAATATTGACAAGAAAATTTTGTCAAATACATTTAAATAGTTATTTTTGTATTATATATGGATGCAGTTGATTGTTCTTGAATGTTTATTAATAAAATAACAATGAATGCAACAATAAATTAGATTACAACAATGGAATGACAACAATATAAAAATAGAAATGTTATGTAAAATATATATATAATTGGTTATTCGTTTAAAGTTTAAAATAAAAAAAAATACTTATACGATGTATATATACATATACTTTCTTGCATAAGTAGGACAAAACAAAGTCCCATACGTCAAGCTATTTACTTCAGAAATGAATTTAAAGAAATTACAATTAATTATAGATACAAAAATATCTGACAGAAGAGAACAGGGATAGTACGTCGATAGGAATTTTACAACTATATTGTATACATATATGTTGTTTGGTGTCAAATGTGTTGTCTGATGTCAGGTTCTGAACAATATACAACATAGTATGGCATTATTGGGAATGAAAATTGAACAATGCATAACACATACGTTCGGGTCCATGCACGGCGTTAAACAGTTGATGTGTGTAAAGTAGCCTAATTGTATTTGCCTTCAAATACATATACATTATTCGTGGGAAGTGTAGTATAATTTAGTAAAGATATTTCAAAAATATTGCCAGTGTGCTCGTGCCATTTGGCTCAACTTTCCCGATTGACACATAACGCAAGAAAATCTATGTCAGTGGTGTCTAAGGAGTATTACGCAGTGTCAAATTTAGGTTAGGTATTTAATGGAATATAATCTTAACAGATCTATCTCTGTTTTCTTTTAATATTTAATAAAGTCTATAACTAAAAATATTATCTTAAAATTAACTGTTACCTATTTATTAAACGTTGCAGATTTATCATCATATTCCCTGAATTACATATATCTGTAAGAACTTGAAGATCATAATAATAATTAGTATTTTTTTATCAATATTTTGTCAATATGATATCGTACCTTATAAATCTGTACTGCAACACTTCCCAGATTATGTACCGAATACCGAGATGAGCATCTGTTGGTTCACTTAATTTTTTTTATAAAAGTGTTACTTTTCTAATGACTTAGTATCATTCGTGCAGGAGTATTAAATTTTTATCATATCTCTTCATTTCTAAAATAACAAAGACAGTTTTTAATAATAGGTTATTATCTTATTGTCATTTCAATAACCTTTTATGAAATTTTAATTTCTTAACATTAGGTTTAAAAAGAATAAACGTATACCTTGTTCACATAATAGAACACATCCTTTTGGCTACTATATTTGCAATCTCATAGAGACAAGATTATTTCATCAACCAGCTTACCTTACAATCAGTCAGAAAGTCAATAAAATATCATCTAATACTCAGAAAGCGGGTAATGGTAAATGATATGAGAACTGAGCACTCACTACATTCTTCTATGTGGACATTTACAAAACGAACTGTTTCATTACTATCGTTACGAAATAATTACAATTAATAATGAGTTGTCATACTGATACTCATTGTTATTACTAATATGTTTGCTGGTTGGTCAATAACTTCTAAACCAAGTAAACTAGAAAAAATATTGTTCATATAAGAGTTATAGGGTATACATGGAACCACAAAATGTTTACGGTTTAGAAGTTATAACGAAATGAAATTTTGAATTAAAAATATCTTCGAAACTAAAAAAGATATTAAAGTGCGGTTTAGACGAGTGTATTTCTCGTCTTTCAATGAACATATAATGAATTTTTGAAAATAAAAAAAAAAAATAAAAAAGTGTATTTTTTCAATTCTAAATAACTTTTAAACCAAGCGAGCTAGAAAAAAATTATTGAAATATAAATTGTTGAGAATTTTTAGGCGCATCGATTGGTAGTAATATTGACAGAAAAGATGTTTCTAGTTTAGAAGTTATAGCAAAAAGAAGTTTTGAATTTAAAATATCTGTAAAACCGATTTAGATAGAGAAAATTTGTTCAAATACCGATTATAGGGAATTTAATGGTAAACAACTTATATTTGAAAGTTTTTTTTTATATCTTTATTCGTTTAGAAGATATTGAATATTATATAGATTGTTAGCAGTACGCATCTCAATATTGACAAGAAAATTTTGTCAAATACATTTAAATAGTTATTTTTGTATTATATATGGATGCAGTTGATTGTTCTTGAATGTTTATTAATAAAATAACAATGAATGCAACAATAAATTAGATTACAACAATGGAATGACAACAATATAAAAATAGAAATGTTATGTAAAATATATATAATTGGTAATTCGTTTAAAGTTTAAAATAAAAAAAAATACTTATACGATGTATATATACATATACTTTCTTGCATAAGTAGGACAAAACAAAGTCCCATACGTCAAGCTATTTACTTCAGAAATGAATTTAAAGAAATTACAATTAATTATAGATACAAAAATATCTGACAGAAGAGAACAGGGATAGTACGTCGATAGGAATTTTACAACTATATTGTATACATATATGTTGTTTGGTGTCAAATGTGTTGTCTGATGTCAGGTTCTGAACAATATACAACATAGTATGGCATTATTGGGAATGAAAATTGAACAATGCATAACACATACGTTCGGGTCCATGCACGGCGTTAAACAGTTGATGTGTGTAAAGTAGCCTAATTGTATTTGCCTTCAAATACATATACATTATTCGTGGGAAGTGTAGTATAATTTAGTAAAGATATTTCAAAAATATTGCCAGTGTGCTCGTGCCATTTGGCTCAACTTTCCCGATTGACACATAACGCAAGAAAATCTATGTCAGTGGTGTCTAAGGAGTATTACGCAGTGTCAAATTTAGGTTAGGTATTTAATGGAATATAATCTTAACAGATCTATCTCTGTTTTCTTTTAATATTTAATAAAGTCTATAACTAAAAATATTATCTTAAAATTAACTGTTACCTATTTATTAAACGTTGCAGATTTATCATCATATTCCCTGAATTACATATATCTGTAAGAACTTGAAGATCATAATAATAATTAATATTTTTTTATCAATATTTTGTCAATATGATATCGTACCTTATAAATCTGTACTGCAACACTTCCCAGATTATGTACCGAATACCGAGATGAGCATCTGTTGGTTCACTTAATTTTTTTTATAAAAGTGTTACTTTTCTAATGACTTAGTATCATTCGTGCAGGAGTATTAAATTTTTATCATATCTCTTCATTTCTAAAATAACAAAGACAGTTTTTAATAATAGGTTATTATCTTATTGTCATTTCAATAACCTTTTATGAAATTTTAATTTCTTAACATTAGGTTTAAAAAGAATAAACGTATACCTTGTTCACATAATAGAACACATCCTTTTGGCTACTATATTTGCAATCTCATAGAGACAAGATTATTTCATCAACCAGCTTACCTTACAATCAGTCAGAAAGTCAATAAAATATCATCTAATACTCAGAAAGCGGGTAATGGTAAATGATATGAGAACTGAGCACTCACTACATTCTTCTATGTGGACATTTACAAAACGAACTGTTTCATTACTATCGTTACGAAATAATTACAATTAATAATGAGTTGTCATACTGATACTCATTGTTATTACTAATATGTTTGCTGGTTGGTCAATAACTTCTAAACCAAGTAAACTAGAAAAAATATTGTTCATATAAGAGTTATAGGGTATACATGGAACCACAAAATGTTTACGGTTTAGAAGTTATAACGAAATGAAATTTTGAATTAAAAATATCTTCGAAACTAAAAAAGATATTAAAGTGCGGTTTAGACGAGTGTATTTCTCGTCTTTCAATGAACATATAATGAATTTTTGAAAATAAAAAAAAAAAATAAAAAAGTGTATTTTTTCAATTCTAAATAACTTTTAAACCAAGCGAGCTAGAAAAAAATTATTGAAATATAAATTGTTGAGAATTTTTAGGCGCATCGATTGGTAGTAATATTGACAGAAAAGATGTTTCTAGTTTAGAAGTTATAGCAAAAAGAAGTTTTGAATTTAAAATATCTGTAAAACCGATTTAGATAGAGAAAATTTGTTCAAATACCGATTATAGGGAATTTAATGGTAAACAACTTATATTTGAAAGTTTTTTTTTATATCTTTATTCGTTTAGAAGATATTGAATATTATATAGATTGTTAGCAGTACGCAACTCAATATTGACAAGAAAATTTTGTCAAATACATTTAAATAGTTATTTTTGTATTATATATGGATGCAGTTGATTGTTCTTGAATGTTTATTAATAAAATAACAATGAATGCAACAATAAATTAGATTACAACAATGGAATGACAACAATATAAAAATAGAAATGTTATGTAAAATATATATAATTGGTAATTCGTTTAAAGTTTAAAATAAAAAAAAATACTTATACGATGTATATATACATATACTTTCTTGCATAAGTAGGACAAAACAAAGTCCCATACGTCAAGCTATTTACTTCAGAAATGAATTTAAAGAAATTACAATTAATTATAGATACAAAAATATCTGACAGAAGAGAACAGGGATAGTACGTCGATAGGAATTTTACAACTATATTGTATACATATATGTTGTTTGGTGTCAAATGTGTTGTCTGATGTCAGGTTCTGAACAATATACAACATAGTATGGCATTATTGGGAATGAAAATTGAACAATGCATAACACATACGTTCGGGTCCATGCACGGCGTTAAACAGTTGATGTGTGTAAAGTAGCCTAATTGTATTTGCCTTCAAATACATATACATTATTCGTGGGAAGTGTAGTATAATTTAGTAAAGATATTTCAAAAATATTGCCAGTGTGCTCGTGCCATTTGGCTCAACTTTCCCGATTGACACATAACGCAAGAAAATCTATGTCAGTGGTGTCTAAGGAGTATTACGCAGTGTCAAATTTAGGTTAGGTATTTAATGGAATATAATCTTAACAGATCTATCTCTGTTTTCTTTTAATATTTAATAAAGTCTATAACTAAAAATATTATCTTAAAATTAACTGTTACCTATTTATTAAACGTTGCAGATTTATCATCATATTCCCTGAATTACATATATCTGTAAGAACTTGAAGATCATAATAATAATTAATATTTTTTTATCAATATTTTGTCAATATGATATCGTACCTTATAAATCTGTACTGCAACACTTCCCAGATTATGTACCGAATACCGAGATGAGCATCTGTTGGTTCACTTAATTTTTTTTATAAAAGTGTTACTTTTCTAATGACTTAGTATCATTCGTGCAGGAGTATTAAATTTTTATCATATCTCTTCATTTCTAAAATAACAAAGACAGTTTTTAATAATAGGTTATTATCTTATTGTCATTTCAATAACCTTTTATGAAATTTTAATTTCTTAACATTAGGTTTAAAAAGAATAAACGTATACCTTGTTCACATAATAGAACACATCCTTTTGGCTACTATATTTGCAATCTCATAGAGACAAGATTATTTCATCAACCAGCTTACCTTACAATCAGTCAGAAAGTCAATAAAATATCATCTAATACTCAGAAAGCGGGTAATGGTAAATGATATGAGAACTGAGCACTCACTACATTCTTCTATGTGGACATTTACAAAACGAACTGTTTCATTACTATCGTTACGAAATAATTACAATTAATAATGAGTTGTCATACTGATACTCATTGTTATTACTAATATGTTTGCTGGTTGGTCAATAACTTCTAAACCAAGTAAACTAGAAAAAATATTGTTCATATAAGAGTTATAGGGTATACATGGAACCACAAAATGTTTACGGTTTAGAAGTTATAACGAAATGAAATTTTGAATTAAAAATATCTTCGAAACTAAAAAAGATATTAAAGTGCGGTTTAGACGAGTGTATTTCTCGTCTTTCAATTAACATATAATGAATTTTTGAAAATAAAAAAAAAAAATAAAAAAGTGTATTTTTTCAATTGTAAATAACTTTTAAACCAAGCGAGCTAGAAAAAAATTATTGAAATATAAATTGTTGAGAATTTTTAGGCGCATCGATTGGTAGTAATATTGACAGAAAAAATGTTTCTAGTTTAGAAGTTATAGCAAAAAGAAGTTTTGAATTTAAAATATCTGTAAAACCGATTTAGATAGAGAAAATTTGTTCAAATACCGATTATAGGGAATTTAATGGTAAACAACTTATATTTGAAAGTTTTTTTTTATATCTTTATTCGTTTAGAAGATATTGAATATTATATAGATTGTTAGCAGTACGCATCTCAATATTGACAAGAAAATTTTGTCAAATACATTTAAATAGTTATTTTTGTATTATATATGGATGCAGTTGATTGTTCTTGAATGTTTATTAATAAAATAACAATGAATGCAACAATAAATTAGATTACAACAATGGAATGACAACAATATAAAAATAGAAATGTTATGTAAAATATATATAATTGGTTATTCGTTTAAAGTTTAAAATAAAAAAAAATACTTATACGATGTATATATACATATACTTTCTTGCATAAGTAGGACAAAACAAAGTCCCATACGTCAAGCTATTTACTTCAGAAATGAATTTAAAGAAATTACAATTAATTATAGATACAAAAATATCTGACAGAAGAGAACAGGGATAGTACGTCGATAGGAATTTTACAACTATATTGTATACATATATGTTGTTTGGTGTCAAATGTGTTGTCTGATGTCAGGTTCTGAACAATATACAACATAGTATGGCATTATTGGGAATGAAAATTGAACAATGCATAACACATACGTTCGGGTCCATGCACGGCGTTAAACAGTTGATGTGTGTAAAGTAGCCTAATTGTATTTGCCTTCAAATACATATACATTATTCGTGGGAAGTGTAGTATAATTTAGTAAAGATATTTCAAAAATATTGCCAGTGTGCTCGTGCCATTTGGCTCAACTTTCCCGATTGACACATAACGCAAGAAAATCTATGTCAGTGGTGTCTAAGGAGTATTACGCAGTGTCAAATTTAGGTTAGGTATTTAATGGAATATAATCTTAACAGATCTATCTCTGTTTTCTTTTAATATTTAATAAAGTCTATAACTAAAAATATTATCTTAAAATTAACTGTTACCTATTTATTAAACGTTGCAGATTTATCATCATATTCCCTGAATTACATATATCTGTAAGAACTTGAAGATCATAATAATAATTAGTATTTTTTTATCAATATTTTGTCAATATGATATCGTACCTTATAAATCTGTACTGCAACACTTCCCAGATTATGTACCGAATACCGAGATGAGCATCTGTTGGTTCACTTAATTTTTTTTATAAAAGTGTTACTTTTCTAATGACTTAGTATCATTCGTGCAGGAGTATTAAATTTTTATCATATCTCTTCATTTCTAAAATAACAAAGACAGTTTTTAATAATAGGTTATTATCTTATTGTCATTTCAATAACCTTTTATGAAATTTTAATTTCTTAACATTAGGTTTAAAAAGAATAAACGTATACCTTGTTCACATAATAGAACACATCCTTTTGGCTACTATATTTGCAATCTCATAGAGACAAGATTATTTCATCAACCAGCTTACCTTACAATCAGTCAGAAAGTCAATAAAAGATCATCTAATACTCAGAAAGCGGGTAATGGTAAATGATATGAGAACTGAGCACTCACTACATTCTTCTATGTGGACATTTACAAAACGAACTGTTTCATTACTATCGTTACGAAATAATTACAATTAATAATGAGTTGTCATACTGATACTCATTGTTATTACTAATATGTTTGCTGGTTGGTCAATAACTTCTAAACCAAGTAAACTAGAAAAAATATTGTTCATATAAGAGTTATAGGGTATACATGGAACCACAAAATGTTTACGGTTTAGAAGTTATAACGAAATGAAATTTTGAATTAAAAATATCTTCGAAACTAAAAAAGATATTAAAGTGCGGTTTAGACGAGTGTATTTCTCGTCTTTCAATTAACATATAATGAATTTTTGAAAATAAAAAAAAAAAATAAAAAAGTGTATTTTTTCAATTCTAAATAACTTTTAAACCAAGCGAGCTAGAAAAAAATTATTGAAATATAAATTGTTGAGAATTTTTAGGCGCATCGATTGGTAGTAATATTGACAGAAAAGATGTTTCTAGTTTAGAAGTTATAGCAAAAAGAAGTTTTGAATTTAAAATATCTGTAAAACCGATTTAGATAGAGAAAATTTGTTCAAATACCGATTATAGGGAATTTAATGGTAAACAACTTATATTTGAAAGTTTTTTTTTATATCTTTATTCGTTTAGAAGATATTGAATATTATATAGATTGTTAGCAGTACGCATCTCAATATTGACAAGAAAATTTTGTCAAATACATTTAAATAGTTATTTTTGTATTATATATGGATGCAGTTGATTGTTCTTGAATGTTTATTAATAAAATAACAATGAATGCAACAATAAATTAGATTACAACAATGGAATGACAACAATATAAAAATAGAAATGTTATGTAAAATATATATAATTGGTAATTCGTTTAAAGTTTAAAATAAAAAAAAATACTTATACGATGTATATATACATATACTTTCTTGCATAAGTAGGACAAAACAAAGTCCCATACGTCAAGCTATTTACTTCAGAAATGAATTTAAAGAAATTACAATTAATTATAGATACAAAAATATCTGACAGAAGAGAACAGGGATAGTACGTCGATAGGAATTTTACAACTATATTGTATACATATATGTTGTTTGGTGTCAAATGTGTTGTCTGATGTCAGGTTCTGAACAATATACAACATAGTATGGCATTATTGGGAATGAAAATTGAACAATGCATAACACATACGTTCGGGTCCATGCACGGCGTTAAACAGTTGATGTGTGTAAAGTAGCCTAATTGTATTTGCCTTCAAATACATATACATTATTCGTGGGAAGTGTAGTATAATTTAGTAAAGATATTTCAAAAATATTGCCAGTGTGCTCGTGCCATTTGGCTCAACTTTCCCGATTGACACATAACGCAAGAAAATCTATGTCAGTGGTGTCTAAGGAGTATTACGCAGTGTCAAATTTAGGTTAGGTATTTAATGGAATATAATCTTAACAGATCTATCTCTGTTTTCTTTTAATATTTAATAAAGTCTATAACTAAAAATATTATCTTAAAATTAACTGTTACCTATTTATTAAACGTTGCAGATTTATCATCATATTCCCTGAATTACATATATCTGTAAGAACTTGAAGATAATAATAATAATTAATATTTTTTTATCAATATTTTGTCAATATGATATCGTACCTTATAAATCTGTACTGCAACACTTCCCAGATTATGTACCGAATACCGAGATGAGCATCTGTTGGTTCACTTAATTTTTTTTATAAAAGTGTTACTTTTCTAATGACTTAGTATCATTCGTGCAGGAGTATTAAATTTTTATCATATCTCTTCATTTCTAAAATAACAAAGACAGTTTTTAATAATAGGTTATTATCTTATTGTCATTTCAATAACCTTTTATGAAATTTTAATTTCTTAACATTAGGTTTAAAAAGAATAAACGTATACCTTGTTCACATAATAGAACACATCCTTTTGGCTACTATATTTGCAATCTCATAGAGACAAGATTATTTCATCAACCAGCTTACCTTACAATCAGTCAGAAAGTCAATAAAAGATCATCTAATACTCAGAAAGCGGGTAATGGTAAATGATATGAGAACTGAGCACTCACTACATTCTTCTATGTGGACATTTACAAAACGAACTGTTTCATTACTATCGTTACGAAATAATTACAATTAATAATGAGTTGTCATACTGATACTCATTGTTATTACTAATATGTTTGCTGGTTGGTCAATAACTTCTAAACCAAGTAAACTAGAAAAAATATTGTTCATATAAGAGTTATAGGGTATACATGGAACCACAAAATGTTTACGGTTTAGAAGTTATAACGAAATGAAATTTTGAATTAAAAATATCTTCGAAACTAAAAAAGATATTAAAGTGCGGTTTAGACGAGTGTATTTCTCGTCTTTCAATTAACATATAATGAATTTTTGAAAATAAAAAAAAAAAATAAAAAAGTGTATTTTTTCAATTGTAAATAACTTTTAAACCAAGCGAGCTAGAAAAAAATTATTGAAATATAAATTGTTGAGAATTTTTAGGCGCATCGATTGGTAGTAATATTGACAGAAAAAATGTTTCTAGTTTAGAAGTTATAGCAAAAAGAAGTTTTGAATTTAAAATATCTGTAAAACCGATTTAGATAGAGAAAATTTGTTCAAATACCGATTATAGGGAATTTAATGGTAAACAACTTATATTTGAAAGTTTTTTTTTATATCTTTATTCGTTTAGAAGATATTGAATATTATATAGATTGTTAGCAGTACGCATCTCAATATTGACAAGAAAATTTTGTCAAATACATTTAAATAGTTATTTTTGTATTATATATGGATGCAGTTGATTGTTCTTGAATGTTTATTAATAAAATAACAATGAATGCAACAATAAATTAGATTACAACAATGGAATGACAACAATATAAAAATAGAAATGTTATGTAAAATATATATAATTGGTTATTCGTTTAAAGTTTAAAATAAAAAAAAATACTTATACGATGTATATATACATATACTTTCTTGCATAAGTAGGACAAAACAAAGTCCCATACGTCAAGCTATTTACTTCAGAAATGAATTTAAAGAAATTACAATTAATTATAGATACAAAAATATCTGACAGAAGAGAACAGGGATAGTACGTCGATAGGAATTTTACAACTATATTGTATACATATATGTTGTTTGGTGTCAAATGTGTTGTCTGATGTCAGGTTCTGAACAATATACAACATAGTATGGCATTATTGGGAATGAAAATTGAACAATGCATAACACATACGTTCGGGTCCATGCACGGCGTTAAACAGTTGATGTGTGTAAAGTAGCCTAATTGTATTTGCCTTCAAATACATATACATTATTCGTGGGAAGTGTAGTATAATTTAGTAAAGATATTTCAAAAATATTGCCAGTGTGCTCGTGCCATTTGGCTCAACTTTCCCGATTGACACATAACGCAAGAAAATCTATGTCAGTGGTGTCTAAGGAGTATTACGCAGTGTCAAATTTAGGTTAGGTATTTAATGGAATATAATCTTAACAGATCTATCTCTGTTTTCTTTTAATATTTAATAAAGTCTATAACTAAAAATATTATCTTAAAATTAACTGTTACCTATTTATTAAACGTTGCAGATTTATCATCATATTCCCTGAATTACATATATCTGTAAGAACTTGAAGATCATAATAATAATTAGTATTTTTTTATCAATATTTTGTCAATATGATATCGTACCTTATAAATCTGTACTGCAACACTTCCCAGATTATGTACCGAATACCGAGATGAGCATCTGTTGGTTCACTTAATTTTTTTTATAAAAGTGTTACTTTTCTAATGACTTAGTATCATTCGTGCAGGAGTATTAAATTTTTATCATATCTCTTCATTTCTAAAATAACAAAGACAGTTTTTAATAATAGGTTATTATCTTATTGTCATTTCAATAACCTTTTATGAAATTTTAATTTCTTAACATTAGGTTTAAAAAGAATAAACGTATACCTTGTTCACATAATAGAACACATCCTTTTGGCTACTATATTTGCAATCTCATAGAGACAAGATTATTTCATCAACCAGCTTACCTTACAATCAGTCAGAAAGTCAATAAAAGATCATCTAATACTCAGAAAGCGGGTAATGGTAAATGATATGAGAACTGAGCACTCACTACATTCTTCTATGTGGACATTTACAAAACGAACTGTTTCATTACTATCGTTACGAAATAATTACAATTAATAATGAGTTGTCATACTGATACTCATTGTTATTACTAATATGTTTGCTGGTTGGTCAATAACTTCTAAACCAAGTAAACTAGAAAAAATATTGTTCATATAAGAGTTATAGGGTATACATGGAACCACAAAATGTTTACGGTTTAGAAGTTATAACGAAATGAAATTTTGAATTAAAAATATCTTCGAAACTAAAAAAGATATTAAAGTGCGGTTTAGACGAGTGTATTTCTCGTCTTTCAATGAACATATAATGAATTTTTGAAAATAAAAAAAAAAAATAAAAAAGTGTATTTTTTCAATTCTAAATAACTTTTAAACCAAGCGAGCTAGAAAAAAATTATTGAAATATAAATTGTTGAGAATTTTTAGGCGCATCGATTGGTAGTAATATTGACAGAAAAAATGTTTCTAGTTTAGAAGTTATAGCAAAAAGAAGTTTTGAATTTAAAATATCTGTAAAACCGATTTAGATAGAGAAAATTTGTTCAAATACCGATTATAGGGAATTTAATGGTAAACAACTTATATTTGAAAGTTTTTTTTTATATCTTTATTCGTTTAGAAGATATTGAATATTATATAGATTGTTAGCAGTACGCTACTCAATATTGACAAGAAAATTTTGTCAAATACATTTAAATAGTTATTTTTGTATTATATATGGATGCAGTTGATTGTTCTTGAATGTTTATTAATAAAATAACAATGAATGCAACAATAAATTAGATTACAACAATGGAATGACAACAATATAAAAATAGAAATGTTATGTAAAATATATATAATTGGTAATTCGTTTAAAGTTTAAAATAAAAAAAAATACTTATACGATGTATATATACATATACTTTCTTGCATAAGTAGGACAAAACAAAGTCCCATACGTCAAGCTATTTACTTCAGAAATGAATTTAAAGAAATTACAATTAATTATAGATACAAAAATATCTGACAGAAGAGAACAGGGATAGTACGTCGATAGGAATTTTACAACTATATTGTATACATATATGTTGTTTGGTGTCAAATGTGTTGTCTGATGTCAGGTTCTGAACAATATACAACATAGTATGGCATTATTGGGAATGAAAATTGAACAATGCATAACACATACGTTCGGGTCCATGCACGGCGTTAAACAGTTGATGTGTGTAAAGTAGCCTAATTGTATTTGCCTTCAAATACATATACATTATTCGTGGGAAGTGTAGTATAATTTAGTAAAGATATTTCAAAAATATTGCCAGTGTGCTCGTGCCATTTGGCTCAACTTTCCCGATTGACACATAACGCAAGAAAATCTATGTCAGTGGTGTCTAAGGAGTATTACGCAGTGTCAAATTTAGGTTAGGTATTTAATGGAATATAATCTTAACAGATCTATCTCTGTTTTCTTTTAATATTTAATAAAGTCTATAACTAAAAATATTATCTTAAAATTAACTGTTACCTATTTATTAAACGTTGCAGATTTATCATCATATTCCCTGAATTACATATATCTGTAAGAACTTGAAGATCATAATAATAATTAATATTTTTTTATCAATATTTTGTCAATATGATATCGTACCTTATAAATCTGTACTGCAACACTTCCCAGATTATGTACCGAATACCGAGATGAGCATCTGTTGGTTCACTTAATTTTTTTTATAAAAGTGTTACTTTTCTAATGACTTAGTATCATTCGTGCAGGAGTATTAAATTTTTATCATATCTCTTCATTTCTAAAATAACAAAGACAGTTTTTAATAATAGGTTATTATCTTATTGTCATTTCAATAACCTTTTATGAAATTTTAATTTCTTAACATTAGGTTTAAAAATAATAAACGTATACCTTGTTCACATAATAGAACACATCCTTTTGGCTACTATATTTGCAATCTCATAGAGACAAGATTATTTCATCAACCAGCTTACCTTACAATCAGTCAGAAAGTCAATAAAAGATCATCTAATACTCAGAAAGCGGGTAATGGTAAATGATATGAGAACTGAGCACTCACTACATTCTTCTATGTGGACATTTACAAAACGAACTGTTTCATTACTATCGTTACGAAATAATTACAATTAATAATGAGTTGTCATACTGATACTCATTGTTATTACTAATATGTTTGCTGGTTGGTCAATAACTTCTAAACCAAGTAAACTAGAAAAAATATTGTTCATATAAGAGTTATAGGGTATACATGGAACCACAAAATGTTTACGGTTTAGAAGTTATAACGAAATGAAATTTTGAATTAAAAATATCTTCGAAACTAAAAAAAATATTAAAGTGCGGTTTAGACGAGTGTATTTCTCGTCTTTCAATTAACATATAATGAATTTTTGAAAATAAAAAAAAAAAATAAAAAAGTGTATTTTTTCAATTGTAAATAACTTTTAAACCAAGCGAGCTAGAAAAAAATTATTGAAATATAAATTGTTGAGAATTTTTAGGCGCATCGATTGGTAGTAATATTGACAGAAAAAATGTTTCTAGTTGAGAAGTTATAGCAAAAAGAAGTTTTGAATTTAAAATATCTGTAAAACCGATTTAGATAGAGAAAATTTGTTCAAATACCGATTATAGGGAATTTAATGGTAAACAACTTATATTTGAAAGTTTTTTTTTATATCTTTATTCGTTTAGAAGATATTGAATATTATATAGATTGTTAGCAGTACGCATCTCAATATTGACAAGAAAATTTTGTCAAATACATTTAAATAGTTATTTTTGTATTATATATGGATGCAGTTGATTGTTCTTGAATGTTTATTAATAAAATAACAATGAATGCAACAATAAATTAGATTACAACAATGGAATGACAACAATATAAAAATAGAAATGTTATGTAAAATATATATAATTGGTTATTCGTTTAAAGTTTAAAATAAAAAAAAATACTTATACGATGTATATATACATATACTTTCTTGCATAAGTAGGACAAAACAAAGTCCCATACGTCAAGCTATTTACTTCAGAAATGAATTTAAAGAAATTACAATTAATTATAGATACAAAAATATCTGACAGAAGAGAACAGGGATAGTACGTCGATAGGAATTTTACAACTATATTATATACATATATGTTGTTTGGTGTCAAATGTGTTGTCTGATGTCAGGTTCTGAACAATATACAACATAGTATGGCATTATTGGGAATGAAAATTGAACAATGCATAACACATACGTTCGGGTCCATGCACGGCGTTAAACAGTTGATGTGTGTAAAGTAGCCTAATTGTATTTGCCTTCAAATACATATACATTATTCGTGGGAAGTGTAGTATAATTTAGTAAAGATATTTCAAAAATATTGCCAGTGTGCTCGTGCCATTTGGCTCAACTTTCCCGATTGACACATAACGCAAGAAAATCTATGTCAGTGGTGTCTAAGGAGTATTACGCAGTGTCAAATTTAGGTTAGGTATTTAATGGAATATAATCTTAACAGATCTATCTCTGTTTTCTTTTAATATTTAATAAAGTCTATAACTAAAAATATTATCTTAAAATTAACTGTTACCTATTTATTAAACGTTGCAGATTTATCATCATATTCCCTGAATTACATATATCTGTAAGAACTTGAAGATCATAATAATAATTAGTATTTTTTTATCAATATTTTGTCAATATGATATCGTACCTTATAAATCTGTACTGCAACACTTCCCAGATTATGTACCGAATACCGAGATGAGCATCTGTTGGTTCACTTAATTTTTTTTATAAAAGTGTTACTTTTCTAATGACTTAGTATCATTCGTGCAGGAGTATTAAATTTTTATCATATCTCTTCATTTCTAAAATAACAAAGACAGTTTTTAATAATAGGTTATTATCTTATTGTCATTTCAATAACCTTTTATGAAATTTTAATTTCTTAACATTAGGTTTAAAAAGAATAAACGTATACCTTGTTCACATAATAGAACACATCCTTTTGGCTACTATATTTGCAATCTCATAGAGACAAGATTATTTCATCAACCAGCTTACCTTACAATCAGTCAGAAAGTCAATAAAATATCATCTAATACTCAGAAAGCGGGTAATGGTAAATGATATGAGAACTGAGCACTCACTACATTCTTCTATGTGGACATTTACAAAACGAACTGTTTCATTACTATCGTTACGAAATAATTACAATTAATAATGAGTTGTCATACTGATACTCATTGTTATTACTAATATGTTTGCTGGTTGGTCAATAACTTCTAAACCAAGTAAACTAGAAAAAATATTGTTCATATAAGAGTTATAGGGTATACATGGAACCACAAAATGTTTACGGTTTAGAAGTTATAACGAAATGAAATTTTGAATTAAAAATATCTTCGAAACTAAAAAAGATATTAAAGTGCGGTTTAGACGAGTGTATTTCTCGTCTTTCAATGAACATATAATGAATTTTTGAAAATAAAAAAAAAAAATAAAAAAGTGTATTTTTTCAATTCTAAATAACTTTTAAACCAAGCGAGCTAGAAAAAAATTATTGAAATATAAATTGTTGAGAATTTTTAGGCGCATCGATTGGTAGTAATATTGACAGAAAAGATGTTTCTAGTTTAGAAGTTATAGCAAAAAGAAGTTTTGAATTTAAAATATCTGTAAAACCGATTTAGATAGAGAAAATTTGTTCAAATACCGATTATAGGGAATTTAATGGTAAACAACTTATATTTGAAAGTTTTTTTTTATATCTTTATTCGTTTAGAAGATATTGAATATTATATAGATTGTTAGCAGTACGCAACTCAATATTGACAAGAAAATTTTGTCAAATACATTTAAATAGTTATTTTTGTATTATATATGGATGCAGTTGATTGTTCTTGAATGTTTATTAATAAAATAACAATGAATGCAACAATAAATTAGATTACAACAATGGAATGACAACAATATAAAAATAGAAATGTTATGTAAAATATATATAATTGGTAATTCGTTTAAAGTTTAAAATAAAAAAAAATACTTATACGATGTATATATACATATACTTTCTTGCATAAGTAGGACAAAACAAAGTCCCATACGTCAAGCTATTTACTTCAGAAATGAATTTAAAGAAATTACAATTAATTATAGATACAAAAATATCTGACAGAAGAGAACAGGGATAGTACGTCGATAGGAATTTTACAACTATATTGTATACATATATGTTGTTTGGTGTCAAATGTGTTGTCTGATGTCAGGTTCTGAACAATATACAACATAGTATGGCATTATTGGGAATGAAAATTGAACAATGCATAACACATACGTTCGGGTCCATGCACGGCGTTAAACAGTTGATGTGTGTAAAGTAGCCTAATTGTATTTGCCTTCAAATACATATACATTATTCGTGGGAAGTGTAGTATAATTTAGTAAAGATATTTCAAAAATATTGCCAGTGTGCTCGTGCCATTTGGCTCAACTTTCCCGATTGACACATAACGCAAGAAAATCTATGTCAGTGGTGTCTAAGGAGTATTACGCAGTGTCAAATTTAGGTTAGGTATTTAATGGAATATAATCTTAACAGATCTATCTCTGTTTTCTTTTAATATTTAATAAAGTCTATAACTAAAAATATTATCTTAAAATTAACTGTTACCTATTTATTAAACGTTGCAGATTTATCATCATATTCCCTGAATTACATATATCTGTAAGAACTTGAAGATCATAATAATAATTAATATTTTTTTATCAATATTTTGTCAATATGATATCGTACCTTATAAATCTGTACTGCAACACTTCCCAGATTATGTACCGAATACCGAGATGAGCATCTGTTGGTTCACTTAATTTTTTTTATAAAAGTGTTACTTTTCTAATGACTTAGTATCATTCGTGCAGGAGTATTAAATTTTTATCATATCTCTTCATTTCTAAAATAACAAAGACAGTTTTTAATAATAGGTTATTATCTTATTGTCATTTCAATAACCTTTTATGAAATTTTAATTTCTTAACATTAGGTTTAAAAAGAATAAACGTATACCTTGTTCACATAATAGAACACATCCTTTTGGCTACTATATTTGCAATCTCATAGAGACAAGATTATTTCATCAACCAGCTTACCTTACAATCAGTCAGAAAGTCAATAAAATATCATCTAATACTCAGAAAGCGGGTAATGGTAAATGATATGAGAACTGAGCACTCACTACATTCTTCTATGTGGACATTTACAAAACGAACTGTTTCATTACTATCGTTACGAAATAATTACAATTAATAATGAGTTGTCATACTGATACTCATTGTTATTACTAATATGTTTGCTGGTTGGTCAATAACTTCTAAACCAAGTAAACTAGAAAAAATATTGTTCATATAAGAGTTATAGGGTATACATGGAACCACAAAATGTTTACGGTTTAGAAGTTATAACGAAATGAAATTTTGAATTAAAAATATCTTCGAAACTAAAAAAGATATTAAAGTGCGGTTTAGACGAGTGTATTTCTCGTCTTTCAATTAACATATAATGAATTTTTGAAAATAAAAAAAAAAAATAAAAAAGTGTATTTTTTCAATTGTAAATAACTTTTAAACCAAGCGAGCTAGAAAAAAATTATTGAAATATAAATTGTTGAGAATTTTTAGGCGCATCGATTGGTAGTAATATTGACAGAAAAAATGTTTCTAGTTTAGAAGTTATAGCAAAAAGAAGTTTTGAATTTAAAATATCTGTAAAACCGATTTAGATAGAGAAAATTTGTTCAAATACCGATTATAGGGAATTTAATGGTAAACAACTTATATTTGAAAGTTTTTTTTTATATCTTTATTCGTTTAGAAGATATTGAATATTATATAGATTGTTAGCAGTACGCATCTCAATATTGACAAGAAAATTTTGTCAAATACATTTAAATAGTTATTTTTGTATTATATATGGATGCAGTTGATTGTTCTTGAATGTTTATTAATAAAATAACAATGAATGCAACAATAAATTAGATTACAACAATGGAATGACAACAATATAAAAATAGAAATGTTATGTAAAATATATATAATTGGTTATTCGTTTAAAGTTTAAAATAAAAAAAAATACTTATACTATGTATATATACATATACTTTCTTGCATAAGTAGGACAAAACAAAGTCCCATACGTCAAGCTATTACTTCAGAAATGAATTTAAAGAAATTACAATTAATTATAGATACAAAAATATCTGACAGAAGAGAACAGGGATAGTACGTCGATAGGAATTTTACAACTATATTGTATACATATATGTTGTTTGGTGTCAAATGTGTTGTCTGATGTCAGGTTCTGAACAATATACAACATAGTATGGCATTATTGGGAATGAAAATTGAACAATGCATAACACATACGTTCGGGTCCATGCACGGCGTTAAACAGTTGATGTGTGTAAAGTAGCCTAATTGTATTTGCCTTCAAATACATATACATTATTCGTGGGAAGTGTAGTATAATTTAGTAAAGATATTTCAAAAATATTGCCAGTGTGCTCGTGCCATTTGGCTCAACTTTCCCGATTGACACATAACGCAAGAAAATCTATGTCAGTGGTGTCTAAGGAGTATTACGCAGTGTCAAATTTAGGTTAGGTATTTAATGGAATATAATCTTAACAGATCTATCTCTGTTTTCTTTTAATATTTAATAAAGTCTATAACTAAAAATATTATCTTAAAATTAACTGTTACCTATTTATTAAACGTTGCAGATTTATCATCATATTCCCTGAATTACATATATCTGTAAGAACTTGAAGATCATAATAATAATTAGTATTTTTTTATCAATATTTTGTCAATATGATATCGTACCTTATAAATCTGTACTGCAACACTTCCCAGATTATGTACCGAATACCGAGATGAGCATCTGTTGGTTCACTTAATTTTTTTTATAAAAGTGTTACTTTTCTAATGACTTAGTATCATTCGTGCAGGAGTATTAAATTTTTATCATATCTCTTCATTTCTAAAATAACAAAGACAGTTTTTAATAATAGGTTATTATCTTATTGTCATTTCAATAACCTTTTATGAAATTTTAATTTCTTAACATTAGGTTTAAAAAGAATAAACGTATACCTTGTTCACATAATAGAACACATCCTTTTGGCTACTATATTTGCAATCTCATAGAGACAAGATTATTTCATCAACCAGCTTACCTTACAATCAGTCAGAAAGTCAATAAAATATCATCTAATACTCAGAAAGCGGGTAATGGTAAATGATATGAGAACTGAGCACTCACTACATTCTTCTATGTGGACATTTACAAAACGAACTGTTTCATTACTATCGTTACGAAATAATTACAATTAATAATGAGTTGTCATACTGATACTCATTGTTATTACTAATATGTTTGCTGGTTGGTCAATAACTTCTAAACCAAGTAAACTAGAAAAAATATTGTTCATATAAGAGTTATAGGGTATACATGGAACCACAAAATGTTTACGGTTTAGAAGTTATAACGAAATGAAATTTTGAATTAAAAATATCTTCGAAACTAAAAAAGATATTAAAGTGCGGTTTAGACGAGTGTATTTCTCGTCTTTCAATTAACATATAATGAATTTTTGAAAATAAAAAAAAAAAATAAAAAAGTGTATTTTTTCAATTCTAAATAACTTTTAAACCAAGCGAGCTAGAAAAAAATTATTGAAATATAAATTGTTGAGAATTTTTAGGCGCATCGATTGGTAGTAATATTGACAGAAAAAATGTTTCTAGTTTAGAAGTTATAGCAAAAAGAAGTTTTGAATTTAAAATATCTGTAAAACCGATTTAGATAGAGAAAATTTGTTCAAATACCGATTATAGGGAATTTAATGGTAAACAACTTATATTTGAAAGTTTTTTTTTATATCTTTATTCGTTTAGAAGATATTGAATATTATATAGATTGTTAGCAGTACGCATCTCAATATTGACAAGAAAATTTTGTCAAATACATTTAAATAGTTATTTTTGTATTATATATGGATGCAGTTGATTGTTCTTGAATGTTTATTAATAAAATAACAATGAATGCAACAATAAATTAGATTACAACAATGGAATGACAACAATATAAAAATAGAAATGTTATGTAAAATATATATAATTGGTTATTCGTTTAAAGTTTAAAATAAAAAAAAATACTTATACGATGTATATATACATATACTTTCTTGCATAAGTAGGACAAAACAAAGTCCCATACGTCAAGCTATTTACTTCAGAAATGAATTTAAAGAAATTACAATTAATTATAGATACAAAAATATCTGACAGAAGAGAACAGGGATAGTACGTCGATAGGAATTTTACAACTATATTATATACATATATGTTGTTTGGTGTCAAATGTGTTGTCTGATGTCAGGTTCTGAACAATATACAACATAGTATGGCATTATTGGGAATGAAAATTGAACAATGCATAACACATACGTTCGGGTCCATGCACGGCGTTAAACAGTTGATGTGTGTAAAGTAGCCTAATTGTATTTGCCTTCAAATACATATACATTATTCGTGGGAAGTGTAGTATAATTTAGTAAAGATATTTCAAAAATATTGCCAGTGTGCTCGTGCCATTTGGCTCAACTTTCCCGATTGACACATAACGCAAGAAAATCTATGTCAGTGGTGTCTAAGGAGTATTACGCAGTGTCAAATTTAGGTTAGGTATTTAATGGAATATAATCTTAACAGATCTATCTCTGTTTTCTTTTAATATTTAATAAAGTCTATAACTAAAAATATTATCTTAAAATTAACTGTTACCTATTTATTAAACGTTGCAGATTTATCATCATATTCCCTGAATTACATATATCTGTAAGAACTTGAAGATCATAATAATAATTAGTATTTTTTTATCAATATTTTGTCAATATGATATCGTACCTTATAAATCTGTACTGCAACACTTCCCAGATTATGTACCGAATACCGAGATGAGCATCTGTTGGTTCACTTAATTTTTTTTATAAAAGTGTTACTTTTCTAATGACTTAGTATCATTCGTGCAGGAGGATTAAATTTTTATCATATCTCTTCATTTCTAAAATAACAAAGACAGTTTTTAATAATAGGTTATTATCTTATTGTCATTTCAATAACCTTTTATGAAATTTTAATTTCTTAACATTAGGTTTAAAAAGAATAAACGTATACCTTGTTCACATAATAGAACACATCCTTTTGGCTACTATATTTGCAATCTCATAGAGACAAGATTATTTCATCAACCAGCTTACCTTACAATCAGTCAGAAAGTCAATAAAATATCATCTAATACTCAGAAAGCGGGTAATGGTAAATGATATGAGAACTGAGCACTCACTACATTCTTCTATGTGGACATTTACAAAACGAACTGTTTCATTACTATCGTTACGAAATAATTACAATTAATAATGAGTTGTCATACTGATACTCATTGTTATTACTAATATGTTTGCTGGTTGGTCAATAACTTCTAAACCAAGTAAACTAGAAAAAATATTGTTCATATAAGAGTTATAGGGTATACATGGAACCACAAAATGTTTACGGTTTAGAAGTTATAACGAAATGAAATTTTGAATTAAAAATATCTTCGAAACTAAAAAAGATATTAAAGTGCGGTTTAGACGAGTGTATTTCTCGTCTTTCAATGAACATATAATGAATTTTTGAAAATAAAAAAAAAAAATAAAAAAGTGTATTTTTTCAATTCTAAATAACTTTTAAACCAAGCGAGCTAGAAAAAAATTATTGAAATATAAATTGTTGAGAATTTTTAGGCGCATCGATTGGTAGTAATATTGACAGAAAAAATGTTTCTAGTTTAGAAGTTATAGCAAAAAGAAGTTTTGAATTTAAAATATCTGTAAAACCGATTTAGATAGAGAAAATTTGTTCAAATACCGATTATAGGGAATTTAATGGTAAACAACTTATATTTGAAAGTTTTTTTTTATATCTTTATTCGTTTAGAAGATATTGAATATTATATAGATTGTTAGCAGTACGCAACTCAATATTGACAAGAAAATTTTGTCAAATACATTTAAATAGTTATTTTTGTATTATATATGGATGCAGTTGATTGTTCTTGAATGTTTATTAATAAAATAACAATGAATGCAACAATAAATTAGATTACAACAATGGAATGACAACAATATAAAAATAGAAATGTTATGTAAAATATATATAATTGGTAATTCGTTTAAAGTTTAAAATAAAAAAAAATACTTATACGATGTATATATACATATACTTTCTTGCATAAGTAGGACAAAACAAAGTCCCATACGTCAAGCTATTTACTTCAGAAATGAATTTAAAGAAATTACAATTAATTATAGATACAAAAATATCTGACAGAAGAGAACAGGGATAGTACGTCGATAGGAATTTTACAACTATATTGTATACATATATGTTGTTTGGTGTCAAATGTGTTGTCTGATGTCAGGTTCTGAACAATATACAACATAGTATGGCATTATTGGGAATGAAAATTGAACAATGCATAACACATACGTTCGGGTCCATGCACGGCGTTAAACAGTTGATGTGTGTAAAGTAGCCTAATTGTATTTGCCTTCAAATACATATACATTATTCGTGGGAAGTGTAGTATAATTTAGTAAAGATATTTCAAAAATATTGCCAGTGTGCTCGTGCCATTTGGCTCAACTTTCCCGATTGACACATAACGCAAGAAAATCTATGTCAGTGGTGTCTAAGGAGTATTACGCAGTGTCAAATTTAGGTTAGGTATTTAATGGAATATAATCTTAACAGATCTATCTCTGTTTTCTTTTAATATTTAATAAAGTCTATAACTAAAAATATTATCTTAAAATTAACTGTTACCTATTTATTAAACGTTGCAGATTTATCATCATATTCCCTGAATTACATATATCTGTAAGAACTTGAAGATCATAATAATAATTAGTATTTTTTTATCAATATTTTGTCAATATGATATCGTACCTTATAAATCTGTACTGCAACACTTCCCAGATTATGTACCGAATACCGAGATGAGCATCTGTTGGTTCACTTAATTTTTTTTATAAAAGTGTTACTTTTCTAATGACTTAGTATCATTCGTGCAGGAGTATTAAATTTTTATCATATCTCTTCATTTCTAAAATAACAAAGACAGTTTTTAATAATAGGTTATTATCTTATTGTCATTTCAATAACCTTTTATGAAATTTTAATTTCTTAACATTAGGTTTAAAAAGAATAAACGTATACCTTGTTCACATAATAGAACACATCCTTTTGGCTACTATATTTGCAATCTCATAGAGACAAGATTATTTCATCAACCAGCTTACCTTACAATCAGTCAGAAAGTCAATAAAATATCATCTAATACTCAGAAAGCGGGTAATGGTAAATGATATGAGAACTGAGCACTCACTACATTCTTCTATGTGGACATTTACAAAACGAACTGTTTCATTACTATCGTTACGAAATAATTACAATTAATAATGAGTTGTCATACTGATACTCATTGTTATTACTAATATGTTTGCTGGTTGGTCAATAACTTCTAAACCAAGTAAACTAGAAAAAATATTGTTCATATAAGAGTTATAGGGTATACATGGAACCACAAAATGTTTACGGTTTAGAAGTTATAACGAAATGAAATTTTGAATTAAAAATATCTTCGAAACTAAAAAAGATATTAAAGTGCGGTTTAGACGAGTGTATTTCTCGTCTTTCAATTAACATATAATGAATTTTTGAAAATAAAAAAAAAAAATAAAAAAGTGTATTTTTTCAATTGTAAATAACTTTTAAACCAAGCGAGCTAGAAAAAAATTATTGAAATATAAATTGTTGAGAATTTTTAGGCGCATCGATTGGTAGTAATATTGACAGAAAAAATGTTTCTAGTTTAGAAGTTATAGCAAAAAGAAGTTTTGAATTTAAAATATCTGTAAAACCGATTTAGATAGAGAAAATTTGTTCAAATACCGATTATAGGGAATTTAATGGTAAACAACTTATATTTGAAAGTTTTTTTTTATATCTTTATTCGTTTAGAAGATATTGAATATTATATAGATTGTTAGCAGTACGCATCTCAATATTGACAAGAAAATTTTGTCAAATACATTTAAATAGTTATTTTTGTATTATATATGGATGCAGTTGATTGTTCTTGAATGTTTATTAATAAAATAACAATGAATGCAACAATAAATTAGATTACAACAATGGAATGACAACAATATAAAAATAGAAATGTTATGTAAAATATATATAATTGGTTATTCGTTTAAAGTTTAAAATAAAAAAAAATACTTATACGATGTATATATACATATACTTTCTTGCATAAGTAGGACAAAACAAAGTCCCATACGTCAAGCTATTTACTTCAGAAATGAATTTAAAGAAATTACAATTAATTATAGATACAAAAATATCTGACAGAAGAGAACAGGGATAGTACGTCGATAGGAATTTTACAACTATATTGTATACATATATGTTGTTTGGTGTCAAATGTGTTGTCTGATGTCAGGTTCTGAACAATATACAACATAGTATGGCATTATTGGGAATGAAAATTGAACAATGCATAACACATACGTTCGGGTCCATGCACGGCGTTAAACAGTTGATGTGTGTAAAGTAGCCTAATTGTATTTGCCTTCAAATACATATACATTATTCGTGGGAAGTGTAGTATAATTTAGTAAAGATATTTCAAAAATATTGCCAGTGTGCTCGTGCCATTTGGCTCAACTTTCCCGATTAACACATAACGCAAGAAAATCTATGTCAGTGGTGTCTAAGGAGTATTACGCAGTGTCAAATTTAGGTTAGGTATTTAATGGAATATAATCTTAACAGATCTATCTCTGTTTTCTTTTAATATTTAATAAAGTCTATAACTAAAAATATTATCTTAAAATTAACTGTTACCTATTTATTAAACGTTGCAGATTTATCATCATATTCCCTGAATTACATATATCTGTAAGAACTTGAAGATCATAATAATAATTAGTATTTTTTTATCAATATTTTGTCAATATGATATCGTACCTTATAAATCTGTACTGCAACACTTCCCAGATTATGTACCGAATACCGAGATGAGCATCTGTTGGTTCACTTAATTTTTTTTATAAAAGTGTTACTTTTCTAATGACTTAGTATCATTCGTGCAGGAGTATTAAATTTTTATCATATCTCTTCATTTCTAAAATAACAAAGACAGTTTTTAATAATAGGTTATTATCTTATTGTCATTTCAATAACCTTTTATGAAATTTTAATTTCTTAACATTAGGTTTAAAAAGAATAAACGTATACCTTGTTCACATAATAGAACACATCCTTTTGGCTACTATATTTGCAATCTCATAGAGACAAGATTATTTCATCAACCAGCTTACCTTACAATCAGTCAGAAAGTCAATAAAATATCATCTAATACTCAGAAAGCGGGTAATGGTAAATGATATGAGAACTGAGCACTCACTACATTCTTCTATGTGGACATTTACAAAACGAACTGTTTCATTACTATCGTTACGAAATAATTACAATTAATAATGAGTTGTCATACTGATACTCATTGTTATTACTAATATGTTTGCTGGTTGGTCAATAACTTCTAAACCAAGTAAACTAGAAAAAATATTGTTCATATAAGAGTTATAGGGTATACATGGAACCACAAAATGTTTACGGTTTAGAAGTTATAACGAAATGAAATTTTGAATTAAAAATATCTTCGAAACTAAAAAAGATATTAAAGTGCGGTTTAGACGAGTGTATTTCTCGTCTTTCAATGAACATATAATGAATTTTTGAAAATAAAAAAAAAAAATAAAAAAGTGTATTTTTTCAATTCTAAATAACTTTTAAACCAAGCGAGCTAGAAAAAAATTATTGAAATATAAATTGTTGAGAATTTTTAGGCGCATCGATTGGTAGTAATATTGACAGAAAAAATGTTTCTAGTTTAGAAGTTATAGCAAAAAGAAGTTTTGAATTTAAAATATCTGTAAAACCGATTTAGATAGAGAAAATTTGTTCAAATACCGATTATAGGGAATTTAATGGTAAACAACTTATATTTGAAAGTTTTTTTTTATATCTTTATTCGTTTAGAAGATATTGAATATTATATAGATTGTTAGCAGTACGCATCTCAATATTGACAAGAAAATTTTGTCAAATACATTTAAATAGTTATTTTTGTATTATATATGGATGCAGTTGATTGTTCTTGAATGTTTATTAATAAAATAACAATGAATGCAACAATAAATTAGATTACAACAATGGAATGACAACAATATAAAAATAGAAATGTTATGTAAAATATATATAATTGGTAATTCGTTTAAAGTTTAAAATAAAAAAAAATACTTATACGATGTATATATACATATACTTTCTTGCATAAGTAGGACAAAACAAAGTCCCATACGTCAAGCTATTTACTTCAGAAATGAATTTAAAGAAATTACAATTAATTATAGATACAAAAATATCTGACAGAAGAGAACAGGGATAGTACGTCGATAGGAATTTTACAACTATATTGTATACATATATGTTGTTTGGTGTCAAATGTGTTGTCTGATGTCAGGTTCTGAACAATATACAACATAGTATGGCATTATTGGGAATGAAAATTGAACAATGCTTAACACATACGTTCGGGTCCATGCACGGCGTTAAACAGTTGATGTGTGTAAAGTAGCCTAATTGTATTTGCCTTCAAATACATATACATTATTCGTGGGAAGTGTAGTATAATTTAGTAAAGATATTTCAAAAATATTGCCAGTGTGCTCGTGCCATTTGGCTCAACTTTCCCGATTGACACATAACGCAAGAAAATCTATGTCAGTGGTGTCTAAGGAGTATTACGCAGTGTCAAATTTAGGTTAGGTATTTAATGGAATATAATCTTAACAGATCTATCTCTGTTTTCTTTTAATATTTAATAAAGTCTATAACTAAAAATATTATCTTAAAATTAACTGTTACCTATTTATTAAACGTTGCAGATTTATCATCATATTCCCTGAATTACATATATCTGTAAGAACTTGAAGATCATAATAATAATTAGTATTTTTTTATCAATATTTTGTCAATATGATATCGTACCTTATAAATCTGTACTGCAACACTTCCCAGATTATGTACCGAATACCGAGATGAGCATCTGTTGGTTCACTTAATTTTTTTTATAAAAGTGTTACTTTTCTAATGACTTAGTATCATTCGTGCAGGAGTATTAAATTTTTATCATATCTCTTCATTTCTAAAATAACAAAGACAGTTTTTAATAATAGGTTATTATCTTATTGTCATTTCAATAACCTTTTATGAAATTTTAATTTCTTAACATTAGGTTTAAAAAGAATAAACGTATACCTTGTTCACATAATAGAACACATCCTTTTGGCTACTATATTTGCAATCTCATAGAGACAAGATTATTTCATCAACCAGCTTACCTTACAATCAGTCAGAAAGTCAATAAAATATCATCTAATACTCAGAAAGCGGGTAATGGTAAATGATATGAGAACTGAGCACTCACTACATTCTTCTATGTGGACATTTACAAAACGAACTGTTTCATTACTATCGTTACGAAATAATTACAATTAATAATGAGTTGTCATACTGATACTCATTGTTATTACTAATATGTTTGCTGGTTGGTCAATAACTTCTAAACCAAGTAAACTAGAAAAAATATTGTTCATATAAGAGTTATAGGGTATACATGGAACCACAAAATGTTTACGGTTTAGAAGTTATAACGAAATGAAATTTTGAATTAAAAATATCTTCGAAACTAAAAAAGATATTAAAGTGCGGTTTAGACGAGTGTATTTCTCGTCTTTCAATGAACATATAATGAATTTTTGAAAATAAAAAAAAAAAATAAAAAAGTGTATTTTTTCAATTCTAAATAACTTTTAAACCAAGCGAGCTAGAAAAAAATTATTGAAATATAAATTGTTGAGAATTTTTAGGCGCATCGATTGGTAGTAATATTGACAGAAAAAATGTTTCTAGTTTAGAAGTTATAGCAAAAAGAAGTTTTGAATTTAAAATATCTGTAAAACCGATTTAGATAGAGAAAATTTGTTCAAATACCGATTATAGGGAATTTAATGGTAAACAACTTATATTTGAAAGTTTTTTTTTATATCTTTATTCGTTTAGAAGATATTGAATATTATATAGATTGTTAGCAGTACGCATCTCAATATTGACAAGAAAATTTTGTCAAATACATTTAAATAGTTATTTTTGTATTATATATGGATGCAGTTGATTGTTCTTGAATGTTTATTAATAAAATAACAATGAATGCAACAATAAATTAGATTACAACAATGGAATGACAACAATATAAAAATAGAAATGTTATGTAAAATATATATAATTGGTAATTCGTTTAAAGTTTAAAATAAAAAAAAATACTTATACGATGTATATATACATATACTTTCTTGCATAAGTAGGACAAAACAAAGTCCCATACGTCAAGCTATTTACTTCAGAAATGAATTTAAAGAAATTACAATTAATTATAGATACAAAAATATCTGACAGAAGAGAACAGGGATAGTACGTCGATAGGAATTTTACAACTATATTGTATACATATATGTTGTTTGGTGTCAAATGTGTTGTCTGATGTCAGGTTCTGAACAATATACAACATAGTATGGCATTATTGGGAATGAAAATTGAACAATGCATAACACATACGTTCGGGTCCATGCACGGCGTTAAACAGTTGATGTGTGTAAAGTAGCCTAATTGTATTTGCCTTCAAATACATATACATTATTCGTGGGAAGTGTAGTATAATTTAGTAAAGATATTTCAAAAATATTGCCAGTGTGCTCGTGCCATTTTGCTCAACTTTCCCGATTGACACATAACGCAAGAAAATCTATGTCAGTGGTGTCTAAGGAGTATTACGCAGTGTCAAATTTAGGTTAGGTATTTAATGGAATATAATCTTAACAGATCTATCTCTGTTTTCTTTTAATATTTAATAAAGTCTATAACTAAAAATATTATCTTAAAATTAACTGTTACCTATTTATTAAACGTTGCAGATTTATCATCATATTCCCTGAATTACATATATCTGTAAGAACTTGAAGATCATAATAATAATTAGTATTTTTTTATCAATATTTTGTCAATATGATATCGTACCTTATAAATCTGTACTGCAACACTTCCCAGATTATGTACCGAATACCGAGATGAGCATCTGTTGGTTCACTTAATTTTTTTTATAAAAGTGTTACTTTTCTAATGACTTAGTATCATTCGTGCAGGAGTATTAAATTTTTATCATATCTCTTCATTTCTAAAATAACAAAGACAGTTTTTAATAATAGGTTATTATCTTATTGTCATTTCAATAACCTTTTATGAAATTTTAATTTCTTAACATTAGGTTTAAAAAGAATAAACGTATACCTTGTTCACATAATAGAACACATCCTTTTGGCTACTATATTTGCAATCTCATAGAGACAAGATTATTTCATCAACCAGCTTACCTTACAATCAGTCAGAAAGTCAATAAAATATCATCTAATACTCAGAAAGCGGGTAATGGTAAATGATATGAGAACTGAGCACTCACTACATTCTTCTATGTGGACATTTACAAAACGAACTGTTTCATTACTATCGTTACGAAATAATTACAATTAATAATGAGTTGTCATACTGATACTCATTGTTATTACTAATATGTTTGCTGGTTGGTCAATAACTTCTAAACCAAGTAAACTAGAAAAAATATTGTTCATATAAGAGTTATAGGGTATACATGGAACCACAAAATGTTTACGGTTTAGAAGTTATAACGAAATGAAATTTTGAATTAAAAATATCTTCGAAACTAAAAAAGATATTAAAGTGCGGTTTAGACGAGTGTATTTCTCGTCTTTCAATTAACATATAATGAATTTTTGAAAATAAAAAAAAAAAATAAAAAAGTGTATTTTTTCAATTGTAAATAACTTTTAAACCAAGCGAGCTAGAAAAAAATTATTGAAATATAAATTGTTGAGAATTTTTAGGCGCATCGATTGGTAGTAATATTGACAGAAAAAATGTTTCTAGTTTAGAAGTTATAGCAAAAAGAAGTTTTGAATTTAAAATATCTGTAAAACCGATTTAGATAGAGAAAATTTGTTCAAATACCAATTATAGGGAATTTAATGGTAAACAACTTATATTTGAAAGTTTTTTTTTATATCTTTATTCGTTTAGAAGATATTGAATATTATATAGATTGTTAGCAGTACGCATCTCAATATTGACAAGAAAATTTTGTCAAATACATTTAAATAGTTATTTTTGTATTATATATGGATGCAGTTGATTGTTCTTGAATGTTTATTAATAAAATAACAATGAATGCAACAATAAATTAGATTACAACAATGGAATGACAACAATATAAAAATAGAAATGTTATGTAAAATATATATAATTGGTAATTCGTTTAAAGTTTAAAATAAAAAAAAATACTTATACGATGTATATATACATATAGTTTCTTGCATCCCTGAGTAACTTAATTTGTTTATTATATTTCATTTAATAAGTTTGATTCTAGCATTTTTTGCTGTCGAGTTACGATGTTTTAAATTGTCTGGAGCTAGAAACGAATATTTTAGTTTTCTCGCATAAATATCACGATAAAATTAAATTGTAAGAATATCCCTGAGTAACTGAATTTGATTATTATATTTCATTTAATAAGTTTGATTCTAGCATTTTTTCCTGTCGAGTTACGATGTTTTAAATTGTCTGGAGATAGAAACGAATATTTTAGTTTTCTCGCGTAAATATCACGATAAAATTAAATTTTAAGAATATCCCTGAGTAACTAAATCTTTTTATTAGATTTTATTGAATAAGTTTGTTTCTAGCATTTTTTCCTGACGAGTAACGATGTTATTATGTTTCTGGAACTAGAAACGAATATTTTATTTTTCTCGCATTAATATCACAATAAAATTAAATTTTAAGAATATCTCTGAGTAACTAAATTCGTTTATTAAATTTTATTTAATAAATTTGTTCTAGCATTTTTTCCTGACGAGTAACGATGTTTTTATGTTTCTGGAACTAGAAACGAATATTTTAGTTTTCTCGCATAAATATCATGATAAAATTAAATTTTAAGAATATCCCTGAGTAACTAAATTTGATTATTAGATTTTATTTAATAAATTTGTTTCTAGCATTTTTTCCTGACGAGTAACGATGTTTTTATGTTTCTGGAACTAGAAACGAATATTTTAGTTTTCTCGCATAAATATCACGATAAAATTAAATTTTAAGATAATCCCTGAGTAACTAAATTAGTTTATTAGATTTTATTTAATAAGTTTGTTTCTAGCATTTTTTCCTGACGAGTAACGATGTTTTTATGTTTCTGGAACTAGGAACGAATATTTTAGTTTTCTCGCATAAATATCACGATAAAATTTAATTTTAAGAATATCCCTGAGTAACTTAATTTGTTTATTATATTTAATTTAATAAGTTTGAATCTAGCATTTTTTCCTGTCGAGTTACGATGTTTTAAATTGTCTGGAGATAGAAACGTATATTTCAGTTTTCTCGCGTAAATATCACGATAAAATTAAATTTTAAGAATATCCCCGAGTAACTAAATTTGTTTATTAGATTTTATTGAATAAGTTTGTTTCTAGCATTTTTTCCTGAAGAGTAACGATGTTTTTATGTTTCTGGAACTAGAAACGAATATTTTAGTTTTCTCGCATAAATATCACGATAAAATTAAATTGTAAGAATATCCCTGAGTAACTAAATTTGTTTATTTGATTTTATTGAATAAGTTTGTTTCTAGCATTTTTTCCTGACGAGTAACGATGTTTTTATGTTTCTGGAACTAGGAACGAATATTTTAGTTTTCTCGCATAAATATCACGATAAAATATAATTTTAAGAATATCCCTGAGTAACTTAATTTGTTTATTATATTTAATTTAATAAGTTTGAATCTAGCATTTTTTCCTGACGAGATACTATGTTTTTATTTGTCTGGAGATAGAAACGAATATTTTAGTTTTCTCGCATAAATATCACAATAAAATGAAATTGTAAGAATATCCCTGAGTAACTAAATTTGTTTATTATATTTCATTTAATAAGTTTGATTCTAGCATTTTTTCCTGTCGAGTTACGATGTTTTAAATTGTCTGGAGCAAGAAAAGAATATTTTAGTTTTCTCGCATAAATATCACGATAAAATTAAATTTTAAGAATATCCCTGAGTAACTAAATTTGTTTATTAGATTTTATTTAATAAATTTGTATCTAGTATTTTTTCCTGACGAGTAACGATGTTTTTATGTTTCTGGAACTAGAAACGAATATTTTAGTTTTCTCGCATAAATATCACGATAAAATTAAATTGTTAGAATATCCCTGAGTAACTTAATTTGATTATTATATTTCATTTAATAAGTTTGATTCTAGCATTTTTTCCTGACGAGTTACGATGTTTTAATTTGTCTGGAGATAAAAACGAATATTTTAGTTTTCTCGCATAAATATCACGATAAAATTAAATTTTAAGAATATCCCTGAGTAACTAAATTTGTTTATTAGATTTTATTGAATAAGTTTGTTTCAAGCATTTTTTCCTGACGAGTAACGATGTTTTTATGTTTCTGGAACTAGAAACGAATATTTTAGTTTTCTCGCATAAATATCACGATAAAATTAAATTTTAAGAATATCCCTGAGTAACTTAATTTGTTTATTATATTTCATTAAATAAGTTTGATTCTAGCATTTTTTCTGTCGAATTACGATGTTTTAAATTGTCTGGAGCTAGAAACGAATATTTTAGTTTTCTCGCGTAAAGATCACGATAAAATTAAATTTTAAGAATATCCGTGAGTAACTAAATTTGTTTATTAGATTTTATTTAATAAATTTGTTTCTAGCATTTTTTCCTGACGAGTAACGATGCTTTTATGTTTCTGGAACTAGAAACGAATATTTTAGTTTTCTCGCATAAATATCACGATAAAATTAAATTTTAAGAATATCTCTGAGTAACTTAATTTGTTTATTATATTTCATTTAATAAGTTTGATTCTAGCATTTTTTCCTGACGAGTTACGATGTTTTTATTTGTCTGGAGATAGAAACGAATATTTTAGTTTTCTCGCATAAATATCACGATAAAATTAAATTTTAAGAATATCCGTGAGTAACTAAATTTGTTTATTAGATTTTATTTAATAAATTTGTTTCTAGCATTTTTTCCTGACGAGTAACGATGCTTTTATGTTTCTGGAACTAGAAACGAATATTTTAGTTTTCTCGCATAAATATCACGATAAAATTAAATTTTAAGAATATCCCTGAGTAACTTAATTTGTTTATTATATTTCATTTAATAAGTTTGATTCTAGCATTTTATCCTGTCGAGTTACGATGTTTTAAATTGTCTGGAGCTAGAAACGAATATTTTAGTTTTCTCGCATAAATATCACGATAAAATTAAATTGTAAGAATATCCCTGAGTAACTTAATTTGTTTATTATATTTCATTTAATAAGTTTGATTCTAGCATTTTTTCCTGACGAGTTACGATGTTTTTATTTGTCTGGAGATAGAAACGAATATTTTAGTTTTCTCGCATAAATATCACGATAAAATTAAATTTTAAGAATATCCCTGAGTAACTAAATTTGTTTATTAGATTTTATTTAATAAATTTGTTTCTAGCATTTTTTCCTGACGAGTAACGATATTTTTATGTTTCTGGAACTAGAAACGAATATTTTAGTTTTCTCGCATAAATATCACGATAAAATTAAATTTTAAGAATATCCCTGAGTAACATAATTTGTTTATTAGATTTTATTGAATAAGTTTGTTTCTAGCATTTTATCCTGTCGAGTTACGATGTTTTAAATTGTCTGGAGCTAGAAACGAATATTTTAGTTTTCTCGCATAAATATCACGATAAAATTAAATTGTAAGAATATCCCTGAGTAACTTAATTTGTTTATTATATTTCATTTAATAAGTTTGATTCTAGCATTTTTTCTTGTCGAGTTACGATGTTTTAAATTGTCGAGCTAGAAACGAATATTTTAGTTTTCTCGCATAAATATCACGATAAAATTAAATTTTAAGAATATCCCTGAGTAACTAAATTTGTTTATTAGATTTTATTTAATAAATTTGTTTCTAGCATTTTTTCCTGACGAGTAACGATATTTTTATGTTTCTGGAACTAGAAACGAATATTTTAGTTTTCTCGCATAAATATCACGATAAAATTAAATTTTAAGAATATCCCTGAGTAACATAATTTGTTTATTAGATTTTATTGAATAAGTTTGTTTCTAGCATTTTTTCCTGTCGAGTTACGATGTTTTAAATTGTCTGGAGCTAGAAACGAATATTTTAGTTTTCTCGCATAAATATCACGATAAAATTAAATTGTAAGAATATCCCTGAGTAACATAATTTGTTTATTATATTTCATTTAATAAGTTTGATTCTAGCATTTTTTCCTGACGAGTTACGATTTTTTTATTTGTCTGTAGATAGAAACGAATATTTTAGTTTTCTCGCATAAATATCACGATAAAATTAAATTTTAAAAATATCCTTGAGTAACTAAATTTGTTTATTATATTTCATTTAATAAGTTTGATTCTAGCATTTTGTCCTGACGAGTTACGATGTTTTTATGTTTCTGGAACTAGAAACGAATATTTTAGTTTTCTCGCATAAATATCACGATAAAATTAAATTTTAAGAATATCCCTGAGTAACTTAATTTGTTTATTAGATTTGATTGAATAAGTTTGTTTCGAGCATTTTTTCCTGACGAGTAACGATGTTTTTATGTTTCTGGAACTAGAAACGAATATTTTAGTTTTCTCGCATAAATATCACGATAAAATTAAATTTTAAGAATATCCCTGAGTAACTTAATTTGTTTATTAGATTTCATTTAATAAGTTTGATTCTAGCATTTTTTCCAGACGAGTAACGATGTTTTTATGTTTCTGGAACTAGAAACGAATATTTTAGTTTTCTCGCATAAATATCACGATAAAATTAAATTTTAAGAATATCCCTGAGTAACTTAATTTGTTTATTATATTTCATTTAATAAGTTTGATTCTAGCATTTTTTCCTGACGAGTAACGATGCTTTTTATGTTTCTGGAACTAGAAACGAATATTTTAGTTTTCTCGCATAAATATCACGATAAAATTAAATTTTAAGAATATCTCTGAGTAACTTAATTTGTTTATTATATTTCATTTAATAAGTTTGATTCTAGCATTTTTTCCTGACGAGTTACGATGTTTTTATTTGTCTGGAGATAGAAACGAATATTTTAGTTTTCTCGCATAAATATCACGATAAAATTAAATTTTAAGAATATCCCTGAGTAACTAAATTTGTTTATTAGATTTTATTGAATAAGTTTGTTTCTAGCATTTTTTCCTGACGAGTAACGATGTTTTTATGTTTCTGGAACTAGAAACGAATATTTTAGTTTTCTCGCATAAATATCACGATAAAATTAAATTTTAAGAATATCCCTGAGTAACTTAATTCGTTTATTATATTTCATTTAATAAGTTTGATTCTAGCATTTTTTCTTGTCGAGTTACGATGTTTTAAATTTTCTGGAGCTAGAAACGAATATTTTAGTTTTCTCGCATAAATATCACGATAAAATTAAATTTTAAATATATCCTTGAGTAACTTAATTTGTTTATTAGATTTTATTGAATAAGTTTGTTTCTAGCATTTTTTCCTGACGAGTAACGATGTTTTTATGTTTCTGGAACTAGAAACGAATATTTTAGTTTTCTCGCATAAATATCACGATAAAATTAAATTTTAAGAATATCCCTGAGTAACTTAATTTGTTTATTATATTTCATTTAATAAGTTTGATTTTAGCATACTTTCCTGTCGAGTTACGATGTTTTAAATTGTCTGGAGCTAGAAACGAATATTTTAGTTTTCTCGCATAAATATCACGATAAAATTAAATTTTAAGAATATCCCTGAGTAACTAAATTAGTTTATTAGATTTTATTTAATAAGTTTGTTTCTAGCATTTTTTCCTGACGAGTAACGATGTTTTTTTTTTCTGGAACTAGAAACGAATATTTTAGTTTTCTCGCATAAATATCACGATAAAATTAAATTTTAAGAATATCTCTGAGTAACTTAATTTGTTTATTATATTTCATTTAATAAGTTTGATTCTACCATTTTTTCCTGACGAGTTACGATGTTTTTATTTGTCTGGAGATAGAAACGAATATTTTAGTTTTCTCGCATAAATATCACAATAAAATGAAATTTTAAGAGTATCCCTGAGTAACTAAATTCGTTTATTAAATTTTATTTAATAAATTTGTTTCTAGCATTTTTTCCTGACGAGTAACGATGTTTTTATGTTTCTGGAACTAGAAACGAATATTTTAGTTTTCTCGCATAAATATCACGATAAAATTAAATTTTAAGAATATCCCTGAGTAGCTAAATTTGTTTATTAGATTTTATTTAATAAATTTGTTTCTAGCATTTTTTCCTGACGAGTAACGATGTTTTTATGTTTCTGGAACTAGAAACGAATATTTTAGTTTTCTCGCATAAATATCACGAAAAAATTAAATTTTAAGAATATCCCTGAGTAATTAAATTAGTTTATTAGATTTTATTTAATAAGTTGGTTTCTAGCATTTTTTCCTGACGAGTAACGATGTTTTTATGTTTCTCGTACTAGAAACGAATATTTTAGTTTTCTCGCATAAATATCACGATAAAATTAAATTTTAAGAATATCCCTGAGTAACTTAATTTGTTTATTATATTTCATTTAATAAGTTTGATTCTAGCATTTTTTCCTGTCGAGTTACGATGTTTTAAATTGTCTGGAGCAAGAAAAGAATATTTTAGTTTTCTCGCATAAATATCACGATAAAATTAAATTTTAAGAATATCCCTGAGTAACTAAATTTGTTTATTAGATTTTATTTAATAAATTTGTATCTAGTATTTTTTCCTGACGAGTAACGATGTTTTTATGTTTCTGGAACTAGAAACGAATATTTTAGTTTTCTCGCATAAATATCACGATAAAATTAAATTGTTAGAATATCCCTGAGTAACTTAATTTGATTATTATATTTCATTTAATAAGTTTGATTCTAGCATTTTTTCCTGACGAGTTACGATGTTTTAATTTGTCTGGAGATAGAAACGAGTATTTTAGTTTTCTCGCATAAATATCACGATAAAATTAAATTTTAAGAATATCCCTGAGTAACTAAATTTGTTTATTAGATTTTATTGAATAAGTTTGTTTCAAGCATTTTTTCCTGACGAGTAACGATGTTTTTATGTTTCTGGAACTAGAAACGAATATTTTAGTTTTCTCGCATAAATATCACGATAAAATTAAATTTTAAGAATATCCCTGAGTAACTTAATTTGTTTATTATATTTCATTAAATAAGTTTGATTCTAGCATTTTTTCCTGTCGAATTACGATGTTTTAAATTGTCTGGAGATAGAAACGAATATTTTAGTTTTCTCGCATAAATATCACGATAAAATTAAATTTTAAGAATATCCGTGAGTAACTAAATTTGTTTATTAGATTTTATTTAATAAATTTGTTTCTAGCATTTTTTCCTGACGAGTAACGATGCTTTTATGTTTCTGGAACTAGAAACGAATATTTTAGTTTTCTCGCATAAATATCACGATAAAATTAAATTTTAAGAATATCCCTGAGTAACTTAATTTGTTTATTATATTTCATTTAATAAGTTTGATTCTAGCATTTTATCCTGTCGAGTTACGATGTTTTAAATTGTCTGGAGCTAGAAACGAATATTTTAGTTTTCTCGCATAAATATCACGATAAAATTAAATTGTAAGAATATCCCTGAGTAACTTAATTTGTTTATTATATTTCATTTAATAAGTTTGATTCTAGCATTTTTTCCTGACGAGTTACGATGTTTTTATTTGTCTGGAGATAGAAACGAATATTTTAGTTTTCTCGCATAAATATCACGATAAAATTAAATTTTAAGAATATCCCTGAGTAACTAAATTTGTTTATTAGATTTTATTTAATAAATTTGTTTCTAGCATTTTTTCCTGACGAGTAACGATATTTTTATGTTTCTGGAACTAGAAACGAATATTTTAGTTTTCTCGCATAAATATCACGATAAAATTAAATTTTAAGAATATCCCTGAGTAACATAATTTGTTTATTAGATTTTATTGAATAAGTTTGTTTCTAGCATTTTTTCCTGACGAGTAACGATGTTTTTATGTTTCTGGAACTAGAAACGAATATTTTAGTTTTCTCGCATAAATATCACGATAAAATTAAATTTTAAGAATATCCCTGAGTAACTTAATTCGTTTATTATATTTCATTTAATAAGTTTGATTCTAGCATTTTTTCTTGTCGAGTTACGATGTTTTAAATTGTCGAGCTAGAAACGAATATTTTAGTTTTCTCGCATAAATATCACGATAAAATTAAATTTTAAGAATATCCCTGAGTAACTAAATTTGTTTATTAGATTTTATTTAATAAATTTGTTTCTAGCATTTTTTCCTGACGAGTAACGATATTTTTATGTTTCTGGAACTAGAAACGAATATTTTAGTTTTCTCGCATAAATATCACGATAAAATTAAATTTTAAGAATATCCCTGAGTAACATAATTTGTTTATTAGATTTTATTGAATAAGTTTGTTTCTAGCATTTTTTCCTGTCGAGTTACGATGTTTTAAATTGTCTGGAGCTAGAAACGAATATTTTAGTTTTCTCGCATAAATATCACGATAAAATTAAATTGTAAGAATATCCCTGAGTAACATAATTTGTTTATTATATTTCATTTAATAAGTTTGATTCTAGCATTTTTTCCTGACGAGTTACGATTTTTTTATTTGTCTGTAGATAGAAACGAATATTTTAGTTTTCTCGCATAAATATCACGATAAAATTAAATTTTAAAAATATCCTTGAGTAACTAAATTTGTTTATTATATTTCATTTAATAAGTTTGATTCTAGCATTTTGTCCTGACGAGTTACGATGTTTTTATGTTTCTGGAACTAGAAACGAATATTTTAGTTTTCTCGCATAAATATCACGATAAAATTAAATTTTAAGAATATCCCTGAGTAACTTAATTTGTTTATTAGATTTGATTGAATAAGTTTGTTTCGAGCATTTTTTCCTGACGAGTAACGATGTTTTTATGTTTCTGGAACTAGAAACGAATATTTTAGTTTTCTCGCATAAATATCACGATAAAATTAAATTTTAAGAATATCCCTGAGTAACTTAATTTGTTTATTAGATTTCATTTAATAAGTTTGATTCTAGCATTTTTTCCAGACGAGTAACGATGTTTTTATGTTTCTGGAACTAGAAACGAATATTTTAGTTTTCTCGCATAAATATCACGATAAAATTAAATTTTAAGAATATCCCTGAGTAACTTAATTTGTTTATTATATTTCATTTAATAAGTTTGATTCTAGCATTTTTTCCTGACGAGTAACGATGCTTTTTATGTTTCTGGAACTAGAAACGAATATTTTAGTTTTCTCGCATAAATATCACGATAAAATTAAATTTTAAGAATATCTCTGAGTAACTTAATTTGTTTATTATATTTCATTTAATAAGTTTGATTCTAGCATTTTTTCCTGACGAGTTACGATGTTTTTATTTGTCTGGAGATAGAAACGAATATTTTAGTTTTCTCGCATAAATATCACGATAAAATTAAATTTTAAGAATATCCCTGAGTAACTAAATTTGTTTATTAGATTTTATTGAATAAGTTTGTTTCTAGCATTTTTTCCTGACGAGTAACGATGTTTTTATGTTTCTGGAACTAGAAACGAATATTTTAGTTTTCTCGCATAAATATCACGATAAAATTAAATTTTAAGAATATCCCTGAGTAACTTAATTCGTTTATTATATTTCATTTAATAAGTTTGATTCTAGCATTTTTTCTTGTCGAGTTACGATGTTTTAAATTTTCTGGAGCTAGAAACGAATATTTTAGTTTTCTCGCATAAATATCACGATAAAATTAAATTTTAAAAATATCCTTGAGTAACTAAATTTGTTTATTATATTTCATTTAATAAGTTTGATTCTAGCATTTTGTCCTGACGAGTTACGATGTTTTTAAGTTTCTGGAACTAGAAACGAATATTTTAGTTTTCTCGCATAAAAATCACGATAAAATTAAATTTTAAGAATATCCCTGAGTAACTTAATTTGTTTATTAGATTTTATTGAATAAGTTTGTTTCTAGCATTTTTTCCTGACGAGTAACGATGTTTTTATGTTTCTGGAACTAGAAACGAATATTTTAGTTTTCTCGCATAAATATCACGATAAAATTAAATTTTAAGAATATCCCTGAGTAACTTAATTTGTTTATTATATTTCATTTAATAAGTTTGATTTTAGCATACTTTCCTGTCGAGTTACGATGTTTTAAATTGTCTGGAGCTAGAAACGAATATTTTAGTTTTCTCGCATAAATATCACGATAAAATTAAATTTTAAGAATATCCCTGAGTAACTAAATTAGTTTATTAGATTTTATTTAATAAGTTTGTTTCTAGCATTTTTTCCTGACGAGTAACGATGTTTTTTTTTTCTGGAACTAGAAACGAATATTTTAGTTTTCTCGCATAAATATCACGATAAAATTTAATTTTAAGAATATCCCTGAGTAACTTAATTTGTTTATTATATTTCATTTAATAAGTTTGAATCTAGCATTTTTTCCTGTCGAGTTACGATGTTTTAAATTGTCTGGAGTTAGAAACGAATATTTTAGTTTTCTCGCATAAATATCACGATAAAATTAATTTGTAAGAATATCCCTGAGTAACATGATTTGTTTATTATATTTCATTTAATAAGTTTGATTCTAGCATTTTTCCCTGACGAGTTACGATGTTTTTATTTGTCTGTAGATAGAAACGAATATTTTAGTTTTCTCGCATAAATATCACGATAAAATTAAATTTTAAGAATATTTCTGAGTAACTTAATTTGTTTATTATATTTTATTTAATAAGTTTGATTCTAGCAGTTTTTCCTGACGAGTTACGATGTTTTTATTTGTCTGGAGATAGAAACGAATATTATCGTTTTCTCGCATAAATATCACGATAAAATTAAATTTTAAGAATATCCCTGAGTAACTAAATTTGTTTATTAGATTTTATTGAACAAGTTTGTTTATAGCATTTTTTCCTGACGAGTAACGATGTTTTTATGTTTCTGGAACTAGAAACGAATATTTTAGTTTTCTCGCATAAATTTCACGATAAAATTAAATTGTAAGAATATCCCTGAGTAACATAATTTGTTTATTATATTTCATTTAATAAGTTTGATTCTAGCATTTTTTCCTGACGAGTTACGATTTTTTTATTTGTCTGTAGATAGAAACGAATATTTTAGTTTTCTCGCATAAATATCACGATAAAATTAAATTTTAAAAATATCCCTGAGTAACTAAATTTGTTTATTATATTTCATTTAATAAGTTTGATTCTAGCATTTTGTCCTGACAAGTTACGATGTTTGGAGATAGAAACGAATATTTTAGTTTTCTCGCATAAATATCACGATAAAATTAAATTTTAAGAATATCCCTGAGTAACTAAATTTGTTTATTATATTTCATTTAATAAGTTTGATTCTAGCATTATTTCCTGTCGAGTTACGATGTTTTAAATTGTCTGGAGCTAGAAACGAATATTTTAGTTTTCTCGCATAAATATCAGGATAAAATTAAATTTTAAGAATATCCCTGAGTAACTTAATTCGTTTATTATATTTCATTTAATAAGTTTGATTCTAGCATTTTTTCTTGTCGAGTTACGATGTTTTAAATTGTCTGGAGCTAGAAACGAATATTTTAGTTTTCTCGCATAAATATCACGATAAAATTAAATTTTAAGAATATCCCTGAGTAACTTAATTTGTTTATTAGATTTGATTGAATAAGTTTGTTTCTAGCATTTTTTCCTGACGAGTAACGCTGTTTTTATGTTTCTGGAACTAGAAACGAATATTTTAGTTTTCTCGCATAAATATCACGATAAAATTAAATTGTAAGAATATCCCTGAGTAACATAATTTGTTTATTATATTTCATTTAATAAGTTTGATTCTAGCATTTTTTCCTGACGAGTTACGATTTTTTTATTTGTCTGTAGATAGAAACGAATATTTTAGTTTTCTCGCATAAATATCACGATAAAATTAAATTTTAAAAATATCCCTGAGTAACTAAATTTGTTTATTATATTTCATTTAATAAGTTTGATTCTAGCATTTTGTCCTGACAAGTTACGATGTTTGGAGATAGAAACGAATATTTTAGTTTTCTCGCATAAATATCACGATAAAATTAAATTTTAAGAATATCCCTGAGTAACTAAATTTGTTTATTAGATTTTATTGAATAAGTTTGTTTCTAGCATTTTTTCCTGACGAGTAACGATGTTTTCATGTTTCTGGAACTAGAAACGAATATTTTAGTTTTCTCGCATAAATATCGCGATAAAATTAAATTTTAAGAATATCCCTGAGTAACTTAATTTGTTTATTATATTTCATTTAATAAGTTTGAATCTAGCATTTTTTCCTGTCGAGTTACGATGTTTTAAATTGTCTGGAGCTATAAACGAATATTTTAGTTTTCTCGCATAAATATCACGATAAAATTAAATTTTAAAAATATCCCTGCGTAACTAAATTTGTTTATTATATTTCATTTAATAAGTTTGATTCTAGCATTTTGTCCTGACAAGTTACGATGTTTGGAGATAGAAACGAATATTTTAGTTTTCTCGCATAAATATCACGATAAAATTAAATTTTAAGAATATCCCTGAGTAACTAAATTTGTTTATTAGATTTCATTTAATAAGTTTGAATCTAGCATTTTTTCCTGTCGAGTTACGATGTTTTAAATTGTCTGGAGCTATAAACGAATATTTTAGTTTTCTCGCATAAATATCACGATAAAATTAAATTTTAAGAATATCCCTGAATAACTAAATTTGTTTATTAGATTTTATTTAATAAGTTTCATACTAGCATTTTTTCCTGAACAGTTACGATGTTTTTGTTTGTCTGGTACTAGAAACGAATATTTTAGTTTTCTCGCATAAATTTCACGATAAAATTAAGTTTTAAGAATATCCCTGAGTAACTTAATTTGTTTATTATATTTCATTTAATAAGTTAGATTCTAGCATTTTTTCCTGTCGAGTTACGATGTTTTAAATTGTCTGGACCTAGAAACGAATATTTTAGTTTTCTCGCATAAATATCACGATAAAATTAAATTTTAAGAATATCCCTGAGTAACTAAATTAGTTTATTAGATTTTATTTAATAAGTTTGTTTCTAGCATTTTTTCCTGACGAGTAACGATGTTTTTATGTTTCTGGAACTAGAAACGAATATTTTAGTTTTCTCGCATAAATATCACGATAAAATTTAATTTTAAGAATATCCCTGAGTAACTTAATTTGTTTATTATATTTCATTTAATAAGTTTGAATCTAGCATTTTTTCCTGTCGAGTTACGATGTTTTAAATTGTCTGGAGCTAGAAACGAATATTTTAGTTTTCTCGCATAAATATCACGATAAAATTAATTTGTAAGAATATCCCTGAGTAACATGATTTGTTTATTATATTTCATTTAATAAGTTAGATTCTAGCATTTTTTCCTGACGAGTTACGATGTTTTTATTTGTCTGTAGATAGAAACGAATATTTTAGTTTTCTCGCATAAATATCACGATAAAATTAAATTTTAAGAATATTTCTGAGTAACTTAATTTGTTTATTATATTTTATTTAATAAGTTTGATTCTAGCAGTTTTTCCTGACGAGTTACGATGTTTTTATTTGTCTGGAGATAGAAACGAATATTATCGTTTTCTCGCATAAATATCACGATAAAATTAAATTGTAAGAATATCCCTGAGTAACATAATTTGTTTATTATATTTCATTTAATAAGTTTGATTCTAGCATTTTTTCCTGACGAGTTACGATTTTTTTATTTGTCTGTAGATAGAAACGAATATTTTAGTTTTCTCGCATAAATATCACGATAAAATTAAATTTTAAAAATATCCCTGAGTAACTAAATTTGTTTATTATATTTCATTTAATAAGTTTGATTCTAGCATTTTGTCCTGACAAGTTACGATGTTTGGAGATAGAAACGAATATTTTAGTTTTCTCGCATAAATATCACGATAAAATTAAATTTTAAGAATATCCCTGAGTAACTAAATTTGTTTATTATATTTCATTTAATAAGTTTGATTCTAGCATTATTTCCTGTTGAGTTACGATGTTTTAAATTGTCTGGAGCTAGAAACGAATATTTTAGTTTTCTCGCATAAATAACACGATAAAATTAAATTTTAAGAATATCCCTGAGTAACTTAATTTGTTTATTATATTTCATTTAATAAGTTTGATTCTAGCATTTTTCCTTGTCGAGTTACGATGTTTTAAATTGTCTGGAGCTAGAAACGAATATTTTAGTTTTCTCGCATAAATATCACGATAAAATTAAATTTTAAGAATATCCCTGAGTTACTTAATTTGTATATTAGATTTTATTGAATAAGTTTGTTTCTAGCATTTTTTCCTGACGAGTAACGCTGTTTTTATGTTTCTGGAACTAGAAACGAATATTTTAGTTTTCTCGCATAAATATCACGATAAAATTAAATTGTAAGAATATCCCTGAGTAACATAATTTGTTTATTATATTTCATTTAATAAGTTTGATTCTAGCATTTTTTCCTGACGAGTTACGATTTTTTTATTTGTCTGTAGAAAGAAACGAATATTTTAGTTTTCTCGCATAAATATCACGATAAAATTAAATTTTAAAAATATCCCTGAGTAACTAAATTTGTTTATTATATTTCATTTAATAAGTTTGATTCTAGCATTTTGTCCTGACAAGTTACGATGTTGGGAGATAGAAACGAATATTTTAGTTTTCTCGCATAAATATCACGATAAAATTAAATTTTAAGAATATCCCTGAGTAACTAAATTTGTTTATTAGATTTTATTGAATAAGTTTGTTTCTAGCATTTTTTCCTGACGAGTAACGATGTTTTTATGTTTCTGGAACTAGAAACGAATATTTTAGTTTTCTCGCATAAATATCACGATAAAATTAAATTTTAAGAATATCCCTGAGTAACTTAATTTGTTTATTATATTTCATTTAATAAGTTTGATTCTAGCATTTTTTCCTGACGAGTTACGATGTTTTTATTTGTCTGGAGATAGAAACGAATATTTTAGTTTTCTCGCATAAATATCACGATAAAATTAAATTTTAAGAATATCCCTGAATAACTAAATTTGTTTATTAGATTTTATTTAATAAGTTTCATACTAGCATTTTTTCCTGAGCAGTTACGATGTTTTTGTTTGTCTGGAACTAGAAACGAATATTTTAGTTTTCTCGCATAAATTTCACGATAAAATTAAGTTTTAAGAATATCCCTGAGTAACTAAATTTGTTTATTATATTTCATTTAATAAGTTTGATTCTAGCATTCTTTCCTGTCGAGTTACGATGTTTTAAATTGTCTGGAGCTAGAAACGAATATTTTAGTTTTCTCGCATAAATATCATGATAAAATTAAATTTTAAGAATATCCCTGAGTAACTTAATTCGTTTATTATATTTCATTTAATAAGTTTGATTCTAGCATTTTTTCTTGTCGAGTTACGATGTTTTAAATTGTCTGGAGCTAGAAACGAATATTTTAGTTTTCTCGCATAAATATCACGATAAAATTAAATTTAAGAATATCCCTGAGTAACTTAATTTGTTTATTAGATTTTATTGAATAAGTTTGTTTCTAGCATTTTTTCCTGACGAGTAACGCTGTTTTTATGTTTCTGGATCTAGAAACGAATATTTTAGTTTTCTCGAATAAATATCACGATAAAATTAAATTGTAAGAATATCCCTGAGTAACATAATTTGTTTATTATATTTCATTTAATAAGTTTGATTCTAGCATTTTTTCCTGACGAGTTACGATTTTTTTATTTGTCTGTAGATAGAAACGAATATTTTAGTTTTCTCGCATAAATATCACGATAAAATTAAATTTTAAAAATATCCCTGAGTAACTAAATTTGTTTATTATATTTCATTTAATAAGTTTGATTCTAGCATTTTTTCCTGACGAGTTACGATGTTTTTATTTGTCTGGAGATAGAAACGAATATTTTAGTTTTCTCGCATAAATATCACGATAAAATTAAATTTTAAGAATATCCCTGAGTAACTAAATTTGTTTATTAGATTTTATTGAATAAGTTTGTTTCTAGCATTTTTTCCTGACGAGTAACGATGTTTTTATGTTTCTGGAACTAGAAACGAATATTTTAGTTTTCTCGCATAAATATCACGATAAAATTAAATTTTAAGAATATCCCTGAGTAACTTAATTTGTTTATTATATTTCATTTAATAAGTTTGAATCTAGCATTTTTTCCTGTCGAGTTATTAATTTTAAGAATATCCCTGAATAACTAAATTTGTTTATTAGATTTTATTTAATAAGTTTCATACTAGCATTTTTTCCTGAACAGTTACGATGTTTTTGTTTGTCTGGTACTAGAAACGAATATTTTAGTTTTCTCGCATAAATTTCACGATAAAATTAAGTTTTAAGAATATCCCTGAGTAACTTAATTTGTTTATTATATTTCATTTAATAAGTTAGATTCTAGCATTTTTTCCTGTCGAGTTACGATGTTTTAAATTGTCTGGACCTAGAAACGAATATTTTAGTTTTCTTGCATAAATATCACGATAAAATTAAATTGTAAGAATATCCCTGAGTAACTTAATTTGTTTATTATATTTCATTTAATAAGTTTGATTCTAGCATTCTTTCCTGACGAGTTACGATGTTTTTATGTTTCTGGAACTAGAAACGAATATTTTAGTTTTCTCGCATAAATATCACGATAAAATTAAATTTTAAGAATATCCCTGAGTAACTTAATTTGTTTATTAGATTTGATTGAATAAGTTTGTTTCGAGCATTTTTTCCTGACGAGTAACGATGTTTTTATGTTTCTGGAACTAGAAACGAATATTTTAGTTTTCTCGCATAAATATCACGATAAAATTAAATTTTAAGAATATCCCTGAGTAACTTAATTTGTTTATTAGATTTGATTGAATAAGTTTGTTTCGAGCATTTTTTCCTGACGAGTAACGATGTTTTTATGTTTCTGGAACTAGAAACGAATATTTTAGTTTTCTCGCATAAATATCACGATAAAATTAAATTTTAAGAATATCCCTGAGTAACTTAATTTGTTTATTAGATTTCATTTAATAAGTTTGATTCTAGCATTTTTTCCAGACGAGTAACGATGTTTTTATGTTTCTGGAACTAGAAACGAATATTTTAGTTTTCTCGCATAAATATCACGATAAAATTAAATTTTAAGAATATCCCTGAGTAACTTAATTTGTTTATTATATTTCATTTAATAAGTTTGATTCTAGCATTTTTTCCTGACGAGTAACGATGCTTTTTATGTTTCTGGAACTAGAAACGAATATTTTAGTTTTCTCGCATAAATATCACGATAAAATTAAATTTTAAGAATATCCCTGAGTAACTAAATTTGTTTATTAGATTTTATTTAATAAATTTGTTTCTAGCATTTTTTCCTGACGAGTAACGATGTTTTTATGTTTCTGGAACTAGAAACGAATATTTTAGTTTTCTCGCATATATATCACCATAAAATTTAATTTTAAGAATATCCCTGAGTAACTTAATTTGTTTATTATATTTCATTTAATAAGTTTGATTCTAGCATTTTTTCCTGACGAGTTACGATGTTTTTATTTGTCTGGAGATAGAAACGAATATTTTAGTTTTCTCGCATAAATATCACGATAAAATTAAATTTTAAGAATATCCCTGAGTAACTAAATTTGTTTATTAGATTTTATTGAATAAGTTTGTTTCTAGCATTTTTTTCTGACGAGTAACGATGTTTTTATGTTTCTGGAACTAGAAACGAATATTTTAGTTTTCTCGCATAAATATCACGATAAAATTAAATTTTAAGAATATCCCTGAGTAACTTAATTTGTTTATTATATTTCATTTAATAAGTTTGATTCTAGCATTTTTTCCTGACGAGTTACGATGTTTTTATTTGTCTGGAGATAGAAACGAATATTTTAGTTTTCTCGCATAAATATCACAATAAAATTAAATTTTAAGAATATCCCTGGGTAACTAAATTTGTTTATTAGATTTTATTTAATAAATTTGTTTCTAGCATTTTTTCCTGACGAGTAACGATGTTTTTATTTGTCTGGAGATAGAAACGAATATTTTAGTTTTCTCGCATAAATATCACGATAAAATTAAATTTTAAGAATATCCCTGAGTAACTAAATTAGTTTATTAGATTTTATTGAATAAGTTTGTTTCTAGCATTTTTTCCTGACGAGTAACGATGTTTTTATGTTTCTGGAACTAGAAACGAATATTTTAGTTTTCTCGCATAAATATCACGATAAAATTAAATTTTAAGAATATCCCTGAGTAACTTAATTTGTTTATTATATTTCATTTAATAAGTTTGATTCTAGCATTTTTTCCTGACGAGTTACGATGTTTTTATTTGTCTGGAGCTAGAAACGAATATTTTAGTTTTCTCGCATAAATATCACGATAAAATTAAATTGTAAGAATATCCCTGAGTAACATAATTTGTTTATTATATTTCATTTAATAAGTTTGATTCTAGCATTTTTTCCTGACGAGTTACGATGTTTTTATTTGTCTGTAGATAGAAACGAATATTTTAGTTTTCTCGCATAAATATCACGATAAAATTAAATTTTAAAAATATCCCTGAGTAACTTAATTTGTTTATTATATTTCATTTAATAAGTTTGATTCTAGCATTTTTTCCTGACGAGTTACGATGTTTTTATTTGTCTGGAGATAGAAACGAATATTTTAGTTTTCTGGCATAAATATCACGATAAAATTAAATTTTAAGAATATCCCTGAGTAACTAAATTTGTTTATTTGATTTAATTGAATAAATTTGATTCTAGCATTTTTTCCTGTCGAGTTACGATGTTTTAAATTGTCTGGAGATAGAAACGAATATTTTAGTTTTCTCGCATAAATATCACGATAAAATTAAATTGTAAGACTATCCCTGAGTAACTAAATTTGTTTATTAGATTTTATTGAATAAGTTTGTTTCTAGCATTTTTTCCTGACGAGTAACGATGTTTTTATGTTTCTGGAACTAGAGACGAATATTTTAGTTTTCTCGCATAAATATCACGATAAAATTAAATTTTAAGAATATCCCTGAGTAACTTAATTTGTTTATTATATTTCATTTAATAAGTTTGATTCTAGCATTTTTTCCTGTCGAGTTACGATGTTTTAAATTGTCTGGAGCTAGAAACGAATATTTTAGTTTTCTCGTATAAATATCACGATAAAATTAAATTTTAAGAATATCCCTGAGTAACTAAATTTGTTTATTAGATTTTATTTAATAAATTTGTTTCTAGCATTTTTTCCTGACGAGTAACGATGCTTTTATGTTTCTGGAACTAGAAACGAATATTTCATTTAATAAGTTTGATTCTAGCATTTTATCCTGTCGAGTTACGATGTTTTTATTTGTCTGGAGATAGAAACGAATATTTTAGTTTTCTCGCATAAATATCACGATAAAATTAAATTTTAAGAATATCCCTGAGTAACTAAATTTGTTTATTAGATTTTATTTAATAAATTTGTTTCTAGCATTTTTTCATGACGAGTAACGATATTTTTATGTTTCTGGAACTAGAAACGAATATTTTAGTTTTCTCGCATAAATATCACGATAAAATTAAATTTTAAGAATATCCCTGAGTAACTTAATTTGTTTATTAGATTTTATTGAATAAGTTTGTTTCTAGCATTTTTTCCTGACGAGTAACGATGTTTTTATGTTTCTGGAACTAGAAACTAATATTTTAGTTTTCTCGCATATATATCACCATAAAATTTAATTTTAAGAATATCCCTGAGTAACTTAATTTGTTTATTATATTTCATTTAATAAGTTTGAATCTAGTTTTTTTTCCTGTCGAGTTACGGTGTTTTAAATTGTCTGGAGCTAGAAACGAATATTTTAGTTTTCTCGCATAAATATCACGATAAAATTAAATTGTAAGAATATCCCTGAGTAACATAATTTGTTTATTATATTTCATTTAATAAGTTTGATTCTAGCATTTTTTCCTGACGAGTTACGATTTTTTTATTTGTCTGTAGATAGAAACGAATATTTTAGTTTTCTCGCATAAATATCACGATAAAATTAAATTTTAAAAATATCCCTGAGTAACTAAATTTGTTTATTATATTTCATTTAATAAGTTTGATTCTAGCATTTTGTCCTGACGGGTTACGATGTTTTTATTTGTCTGGAGATAGAAACGAATATTTTAGTTTTCTCGCATAAATATCACGATAAAATTAAATTTTAAGAATATCCCTGAGTAACTAAATTTGTTTATTAGATTTTATTGAATAAATTTGTTTCTAGCATTTTATCCTGACGAGTAACGATATTTTTATGTTTCTGGAACTAGAAACAAATATTTTAGTTTTCTCGCATAAATATCACGATAAAATTAAATTTTATGAATATCCCTGAGTAACTTAATTTGTTTATTAGATTTTATTGAATAAGTTTGTTTCTAGCATTTTTTCCTGACGAGTAACGATGGTTTTATGTTTCTGGAACTAGAAACGAATATTTTAGTTTTCTCGCATAAATATCACGATAAAATTAAATTTTAAGAATATCCCTGAGTAACTTAATTCGTTTATTATATTTCATTTAATAAGTTTGATTCTAGCATTTTTTCTTGTCGAGTTACGATGTTTTAAATTGTCTGGAGCTAGAAACGAATATTTTAGTTTTCTCGCATAAATATCACGATAAAATTAAATTTTAAGAATATCCCTGAGTAACTAAATTTGTTTATTAGATTTTATTTAATAAGATTGTTTCTAGCATTTTTTCCTGACGAGTAACGATGTTTTTATGTTTCTGGAACTAGAAACGAATATTTTAGTTTTCTCGCATATTTATCACCATAAAATTTAATTTTAAGAGTATCCCTGAGTAACTTAATTTGTTTATTATATTTCATTGAATAAGTTTGAATCTAGCATTTTTTCCTGTCGAGTTACGATGTTTTAAATTGTCTGGAACTAGAAACGAATATTTTAGTTTTCTCGCATAAATATCACGATAAAATTAAATTGTAAGAATATCCCTGAGTAACATAATTTGTTTATTATATTTCATTTAATAAGTTTGATTCTAGCATTTTTTCCTGACGAGTTACGATTTTTTTATTTGTCTGTAGAAAGAAACGAATATTTTAGTTTTCTCGCATAAATATCACGATAAAATTAAATTTTAAAAATATCCCTGAGTAACTAAATTTGTTTATTATATTTCATTTAATAAGTTTGATTCTAGCATTTTGTCCTGACAAGTTACGATGTTGGGAGATAGAAACGAATATTTTAGTTTTCTCGCATAAATATCACGATAAAATTAAATTTTAAGAATATCCCAGAGTAACTTAATTTGTTTATTAGATTTTATTGAATAAGTTTGTTTCTAGCATTTTTTCCTGACGAGTAACGATGTTTTTATGTTTCTGGAACTAGAAACGAATATTTTAGTTTTCTCGCATAAATATCACGATAAAATTAAATTTTAAGAATATCCCTGAGTAACTTAATTTGTTTATTATATTTCATTTAATAAGTTTGATTCTAGCATTTTTTCCTGACGAGTTACGATGTTTTTATTTGTCTGGAGATAGAAACGAATATTTTAGTTTTCTCGCATAAATATCACGATAAAATTAAATTTTAAGAATATCCCTGAATAACTAAATTTGTTTATTAGATTTTATTTAATAAGTTTCATACTAGCATTTTTTCCTGAGCAGTTACGATGTTTTTGTTTGTCTGGAACTAGAAACGAATATTTTAGTTTTCTCGCATAAATTTCACGATAAAATTAAGTTTTAAGAATATCCCTGAGTATCTAAATTTGTTTATTATATTTCATTTAATAAGTTTGATTCTAGCATTCTTTCCTGTCGAGTTACGATGTTTTAAATTGTCTGGAGCTAGAAACGAATATTTTAGTTTTCTCGCATAAATATCATGATAAAATTAAATTTTAAGAATATCCCTGAGTAACTTAATTCGTTTATTATATTTCATTTAATAAGTTTGATTCTAGCATTTTTTCTTGTCGAGTTACGATGTTTTAAATTGTCTGGAGCTAGAAACGAATATTTTAGTTTTCTCGCATAAATATCACGATAAAATTAAATTTAAGAATATCCCTGAGTAACTTAATTTGTTTATTAGATTTTATTGAATAAGTTTGTTTCTAGCATTTTTTCCTGACGAGTAACGCTGTTTTTATGTTTCTGGATCTAGAAACGAATATTTTAGTTTTCTCGAATAAATATCACGATAAAATTAAATTGTAAGAATATCCCTGAGTAACATAATTTGTTTATTATATTTCATTTAATAAGTTTGATTCTAGCATTTTTTCCTGACGAGTTACGATTTTTTTATTTGTCTGTAGATAGAAACGAATATTTTAGTTTTCTCGCATAAATATCACGATAAAATTAAATTTTAAAAATATCCCTGAGTAACTAAATTTGTTTATTATATTTCATTTAATAAGTTTGATTCTAGCATTTTGTCCTGACAAGTTACGATGTTTGGAGATAGAAACGAATATTTTAGTTTTCTCGCATAAATATCACGATAAAATTAAATTTTAAGAATATCCCTGAGTAACTAAATTTGTTTATTAGATTTTATTGAATAAGTTTGTTTCTAGCATTTTTTCCTGACGAGTAACGATGTTTTTATGTTTCTGGAACTAGAAACGAATATTTTAGTTTTCTCGCATAAATATCACGATAAAATTAAATTTTAAGAATATCCCTGAGTAACTTAATTTGTTTATTATATTTCATTTAATAAGTTTGAATCTAGCATTTTTTCCTGTCGAGTTATTAATTTTAAGAATATCCCTGAATAACTAAATTTGTTTATTAGATTTTATTTAATAAGTTTCATACTAGCATTTTTTCCTGAACAGTTACGATGTTTTTGTTTGTCTGGTACTAGAAACGAATATTTTAGTTTTCTCGCATAAATTTCACGATAAAATTAAGTTTTAAGAATATCCCTGAGTAACTTAATTTGTTTATTATATTTCATTTAATAAGTTAGATTCTAGCATTTTTTCCTGTCGAGTTACGATGTTTTAAATTGTCTGGACCTAGAAACGAATATTTTAGTTTTCTTGCATAAATATCACGATAAAATTAAATTGTAAGAATATCCCTGAGTAACTTAATTTGTTTATTATATTTCATTTAATAAGTTTGATTCTAGCATTCTTTCCTGACGAGTTACGATGTTTTTATTTGTCTGGAGATAGAAACGAATATTTTAGTTTTCTCGCATAAATATCACGATAAAATTAAATTTTAAGAATATCCCTGAGTAACTAAATTAGTTTATTAGATTTTATTTAATAAGTTTGTTTCTAGCATTTTTTCCTGACGAGTAACGATGTTTTTATGTTTCTGGAACTAGAAACGAATATTTTAGTTTTCTCGCATAAATATCACGATAAAATTTAATTTTAAGAATATCCCTGAGTAACTTAATTTGTTTATTATATTTCATTTAATAAGTTTGATTCTAGCATTTTTTCCTGACGAGTTACGATGTTTTTATTTGTCTGGAGCTAGAAACGAATATTTTAGTTTTCTCGCATAAATATCACGATAAAATTAAATTGTAAGAATATCCCTGAGTAACATAATTTGTTTATTATATTTCATTTAATAAGTTTGATTCTAGCATTTTTTCCTGACGAGTTACGATGTTTTTATTTGTCTGTAGATAGAAACGAATATTTTAGTTTTCTCGCATAAATATCACGATAAAATTAAATTTTAAAAATATCCCTGAGTAACTTAATTTGTTTATTATATTTCATTTAATAAGTTTGATTCTAGCATTTTTTCCTGACGAGTTACGATGTTTTTATTTGTCTGGAGATAGAAACGAATATTTTAGTTTTCTGGCATAAATATCACGATAAAATTAAATTTTAAGAATATCCCTGAGTAACTAAATTTGTTTATTTGATTTAATTGAATAAATTTGATTCTAGCATTTTTTCCTGTCGAGTTACGATGTTTTAAATTGTCTGGAGATAGAAACGAATATTTTAGTTTTCTCGCATAAATATCACGATAAAATTAAATTGTAAGACTATCCCTGAGTAACTAAATTTGTTTATTAGATTTTATTGAATAAGTTTGTTTCTAGCATTTTTTCCTGACGAGTAACGATGTTTTTATGTTTCTGGAACTAGAGACGAATATTTTAGTTTTCTCGCATAAATATCACGATAAAATTAAATTTTAAGAATATCCCTGAGTAACTTAATTTGTTTATTATATTTCATTTAATAAGTTTGATTCTAGCATTTTTTCCTGTCGAGTTACGATGTTTTAAATTGTCTGGAGCTAGAAACGAATATTTTAGTTTTCTCGTATAAATATCACGATAAAATTAAATTTTAAGAATATCCCTGAGTAACTAAATTTGTTTATTAGATTTTATTTAATAAGTTTGTTTCTAGCATTTTTTCTTGAGGAGTAACGATGTTTTTATGTTTCTGGAACTAGAAACGAATATTTCATTTAATAAGTTTGATTCTAGCATTTTATCCTGTCGAGTTACGATGTTTTTATTTGTCTGGAGATAGAAACGAATATTTTAGTTTTCTCGCATAAATATCACGATAAAATTAAATTTTAAGAATATCCCTGAGTAACTAAATTTGTTTATTAGATTTTATTTAATAAATTTGTTTCTAGCATTTTTTCATGACGAGTAACGATATTTTTATGTTTCTGGAACTAGAAACGAATATTTTAGTTTTCTCGCATAAATATCACGATAAAATTAAATTTTAAGAATATCCCTGAGTAACTAAATTTGTTTATTAGATTTTATTGAATAAGTTTGTTTCTAGCATTTTTTCCTGACGAGTAACGATGTTTTTATGTTTCTGGAACTAGAAACTAATATTTTAGTTTTCTCGCATATATATCACCATAAAATTTAATTTTAAGAATATCCCTGAGTAACTTAATTTGTTTATTATATTTCATTTAATAAGTTTGAATCTAGTTTTTTTTCCTGTCGAGTTACGGTGTTTTAAATTGTCTGGAGCTAGAAACGAATATTTTAGTTTTCTCGCATAAATATCACGATAAAATTAAATTGTAAGAATATCCCTGAGTAACATAATTTGTTTATTATATTTCATTTAATAAGTTTGATTCTAGCATTTTTTCCTGACGAGTTACGATTTTTTTATTTGTCTGTAGATAGAAACGAATATTTTAGTTTTCTCGCATAAATATCACGATAAAATTAAATTTTAAAAATATCCCTGAGTAACTAAATTTGTTTATTATATTTCATTTAATAAGTTTGATTCTAGCATTTTGTCCTGACGGGTTACGATGTTTTTATTTGTCTGGAGATAGAAACGAATATTTTAGTTTTCTCGCATAAATATCACGATAAAATTAAATTTTAAGAATATCCCTGAGTAACTAAATTTGTTTATTAGATTTTATTGAATAAATTTGTTTCTAGCATTTTTTCCTGACGAGTAACGATATTTTTATGTTTCTGGAACTAGAAACAAATATTTTAGTTTTCTCGCATAAATATCACGATAAAATTAAATTTTATGAATATCCCTGAGTAACTTAATTTGTTTATTAGATTTTATTGAATAAGTTTGTTTCTAGCATTTTTTCCTGACGAGTAACGATGGTTTTATGTTTCTGGAACTAGAAACGAATATTTTAGTTTTCTCGCATAAATATCACGATAAAATTAAATTTTAAGAATATCCCTGAGTAACTTAATTCGTTTATTATATTTCATTTAATAAGTTTGATTCTAGCATTTTTTCTTGTCGAGTTACGATGTTTTAAATTGTCTGGAGCTAGAAACGAATATTTTAGTTTTCTCGCATAAATATCACGATAAAATTAAATTTTAAGAATATCCCTGAGTAACTAAATTTGTTTATTAGATTTTATTTAATAAGATTGTTTCTAGCATTTTTTCCTGACGAGTAACGATGTTTTTATGTTTCTGGAACTAGAAACGAATATTTTAGTTTTCTCGCATATTTATCACCATAAAATTTAATTTTAAGAATATCCCTGAGTAACTTAATTTGTTTATTATATTTCATTGAATAAGTTTGAATCTAGCATTTTTTCCTGTCGAGTTACGATGTTTTAAATTGTCTGGAGCTAGAAACGAATATTTTAGTTTTCTCGCATAAATATCACGATAAAATTAAATTTTAAGAATATCCCTGAGTAACTTAATTTGTATATTATATTTCATTTAATAAGTTTGATTCTAGCATTTTTTCCTGTCGAGTTACGATGTTTTAAATTGTCTGGAGCTAGAAACGAATATTTTAGTTTTCTCGTATAAATATCACGATAAAATTAAATTTTAAGAATATCCCTGAGTAACTAAATTTGTTTATTAGATTTTATTTAATAAATTTGTTTCTAGCATTTTTTCCTGACGAGTAACGATGCTTTTATGTTTCTGGAACTAGAAACGAATATTTCATTTAATAAGTTTGATTCTAGCATTTTATCCTGTCGAGTTACGATGTTTTTATTTGTCTGGAGATAGAAACGAATATTTTAGTTTTCTCGCATAAATATCACGATAAAATTAAATTTTAAGAATATCCCTGAGTAACTAAATTTGTTTATTAGATTTTATTTAATAAATTTGTTTCTAGCATTTTTTCCTGACGAGTAACGATATTTTTATGTTTCTGGAACTAGAAACGAATATTTTAGTTTTCTCGCATAAATATCACGATAAAATTAAATTTTAAGAATATCCCAGAGTAACTTAATTTGTTTATTAGATTTTATTGAATAAGTTTGTTTCTAGCATTTTTTCCTGACGAGTAACGATGTTTTTATGTTTCTGGAACTAGAAACTAATATTTTAGTTTTCTCGCATATATATCACCATAAAATTTAATTTTAAGAATATCCCTGAGTAACTTAATTTGTTTATTATATTTCGTTTAATAAGTTTGAATCTAGCATTTTTTCCTGTCGAGTTACGGTGTTTTAAATTGTCTGGAGCTAGAAACGAATATTTTAGTTTTCTCGCATAAATATCACGATAAAATTAAATTGTAAGAATATCCCTGAGTAACATAATTTGTTTATTATATTTCATTTAATAAGTTTGATTCTAGCATTTTTTCCTGACGAGTTACGATTTTTTTATTTGTCTGTAGATAGAAACGAACATTTTAGTTTTCTCGCATAAATATCAAGATAAAATTAAATTTTAAAAATATCCCTGAGTAACTAAATTTGTTTATTATATTTCATTTAATAAGTTTGATTCTAGCATTTTGTCCTGACGAGTTACGATGTTTTTATTTGTCTGGAGATAGAAACGAATATTTTAGTTTTCTCGCATAAATATCACGTAAAATTAAATTTTAAGAATATCCCGGAGTAACTAAATTAGTTTATTAGATTTTATTTAATAAGTTTGTTTCTAGCATTTTTTCCTGACGAGTAACGATGTTTTTATGTTTCTGGAACTAGAAACGAATATTTTAGTTTTCTCGCATATTTATCACCATAAAATTTAATTTTAAGAATATCCCTGAGTAACTTAATTTGTTTATTATATTTCATTGAATAAGTTTGAATCTAGCATTTTTTCCTGTCGAGTTACGATGTTTTAAATTGTCTGGAGCTAGAAACGAATATTTTAGTTTTCTCGCATAAATATCACGATAAAATTAAATTTTAAGAATATCCCTGAGTAACTTAATTTGTTTATTATATTTCATTTAATAAGTTTGATTCTAGCATTTTTTCCTGTCGAGTTACGATGTTTCAAATTGTCTGGAGCTAGAAACGAATATTTTAGTTTTCTCGTATAAATATCACGATAAAATTAAATTTTAAGAATATCCCTGAGTAACTAAATTTGTTTATTAGATTTTATTTAATAAATTTGTTTCTAGCATTTTTTCCTGACGAGTAACGATGCTTTTATGTTTCTGGAACTAGAAACGAATATTTCATTTAATAAGTTTGATTCTAGCATTTTATCCTGTCGAGTTACGATGTTTTTATTTGTCTGGAGATAGAAACGAATATTTTAGTTTTCTCGCATAAATATCACGATAAAATTAAATTTTAAGAATATCCCTGAGTAACTAAATTTGTTTATTAGATTTTATTTAATAAATTTGTTTCTAGCATTTTTTCCTGACGAGTAACGATATTTTTATGTTTCTGGAACTAGAAACGAATATTTTAGTTTTCTCGCATAAATATCACGATAAAATTAAATTTTAAGAATATCCCAGAGTAACTTAATTTGTTTATTAGATTTTATTGAATAAGTTTGTTTCTAGCATTTTTTCCTGACGAGTAACGATGTTTTTATGTTTCTGGAACTAGAAACTAATATTTTAGTTTTCTCGCATATATATCACCATAAAATTTAATTTTAAGAATATCCCTGAGTAACTTAATTTGTTTATTATATTTCGTTTAATAAGTTTGAATCTAGCATTTTTTCCTGTCGAGTTACGGTGTTTTAAATTGTCTGGAGCTAGAAACGAATATTTTAGTTTTCTCGCATAAATATCACGATAAAATTAAATTGTAAGAATATCCCTGAGTAACATAATTTGTTTATTATATTTCATTTAATAAGTTTGATTCTAGCATTTTTTCCTGACGAGTTCCGATGTTTTTATTTGTCTGTAGATAGAAACGAATATTTTAGTTTTCTCGTATAAATATCACGATAAAATTTAATTTTAAAAATATCCCTGAGTAACTTAATTTGTTTATTATATTTCATTTAATAAGTTTGATTCTAGCATTTTTTCCTGACGAGTTACGATGTTTTTATTTGTCTGGAGATAGAAACGAATATTTTAGTTTTCTGGCATAAATATCACGATAAAATTAAATTTTAAGAATATCCCGGAGTAACTAAATTTGTTTATTAGATTTTATTGAATAAATTTGATTCTAGCATTTTTTCCTGTCGAGTTACGATGTTTTAAATTGTCTGGAGCTAGAAACGAATATTTTAGTTTTCTCGCATAAATATCACGATAAAATTAAATTGTAAGAATATCCCTGAGTAACTAAATTTGTTTATTAGATTTTATTTAATAAGTTTCATACTAGCATTTTTTCCTGAGCAGATGTTTTTGTTTGTCTGGAACTAGAAACGAATATTTTAGTTTTCTCGCATAAATATCACGATAAAATTAAATTTTAAGAATATCCCTGAGTAACTTTATTTGTTTATTAGATTTTTTTAATAAGTTTGATTCTAGAATTTTTTCCTGAGGAGTAACGATGTTTTTATTTGTCTGGAGCTAGAAACGAATATTTTAGTTTTCTCGCATAAATATCACGATAAAATTAAATTGTAAGAGTAACTTAATTTGTTTATTATATTTCATTTAATAAGTTTGATTCTAGCATTTTTTCCTGACGAGTAACGATGTTTTTATGTTTCTGGAACTAGAAAGGAATATTTTAGTTTTCTCGCATAAATATCACGATAAAATTAAATTTTAAGAATATCCCTGAGTAACTAAATTTGTTTATTAGATTTTATTTAATAAATTTGTTTCTAGCATTTTTTCCTGACGAGTAACGATGTTTTTATGTTTCTGGAACTAGAAACGAATATCTTAGTTTTCTCGCATAAATATCACGATAAAATTAAATTTTAAGAATATCCCTGAGTAACTTAATTCGTTTATTATATTTCATTTAATAAGTTTGATTCTAGCATTTTTTCTTGTCGAGTTACGATGTTTTAAATTGTCTGGAGCTAGAAACGAATATTTTAGTTTTCTCGCATAAATATCACGATAAAATTAAATTTTAAGAATATCCCTGAGTAACTAAATTTGTTTATTAGATTTTATTTAATAAGATTGTTTCTAGCATTTTTTCCTGACGAGTAACGATGTTTTTATGTTTCTGGAACTAGAAACGAATATTTTAGTTTTCTCGCATATATATCACCATAAAATTTAATTTTAAGAATATCCCTGAGTAACTTAATTTGTTTATTATATTTCATTTAATAAGTTTGAATCTAGCATTTTTTCCTGTCGAGTTACGATGTTTTAAATTGTCTGGAGCTAGAAACGAATATTTTAGTTTTCTCGCATAAATATCACGATAAAATTAAATTGTAAGAATATCCCTGAGTAACATAATTTGTTTATTATATTTCATTTAATAAGTTTGATTCTAGCATTTTTTCCTGACGAGTTACGATTTTTTTATTTGTCTGTAGATAGAAACGAACATTTTAGTTTTCTCGCATAAATATCAAGATAAAATTAAATTTTAAAAATATCCCTGAGTAACTAAATTTGTTTATTATATTTCATTTAATAAGTTTGATTCTAGCATTTTGTCCTGACGAGTTACGATGTTTTTATTTGTCTGGAGATAGAAACGAATATTTTAGTTTTCTCCCATAAATATCACGATAAAATTAAATTTTAAGAATATCCCTGAGTAACTAAATTTGTTTATTAGATTTTATTGAATAAGTTTGTTTCTAGCATTTTTGCCTGACGAGTAACGATGTTTTTATGTTTCTGGAACTAGAAACGAATATTTTAGTTTTCTCGCATAAATATCACGATAAAATTAAATTTTAAGAATATCCCTGAGTAACTTAATTTGTTTATTATATTTCATTTAATAAGTTTGATTCTAGCATTCTTTCCTGTCGAGTTACGATATTTTAAATTGTCTGGAGCTAGAAACGAATATTTTAGTTTTCTCGCATAAATATCACGTAAAATTAAATTTTAAGAATATCCCTGAGTAACTAAATTAGTTTATTAGATTTTATTTAATAAGTTTGTTTCTAGCATTTTTTCCTGACGAGTAACGATGTTTTTATGTTTCTGGAACTAGAAACGAATATTTTAGTTTTCTCGCATAAATATCACGATAAAATTAAATTTTAAGATATCCCTGAGTAACTAAATTTGTTTATTAGATTTTATTTAATAAGTTTGATTCTAGCATTTTTCCCTGAGCAGATGTTTTTGTTTGTCTGGAACTAGAAACGAATATTTTAGTTTTCTCGCATAAATATCACGATAAAATTAAATTTTAAGTATATCCCTGAGTAACTTTATTTGTTTATTAGATTTTTTTAATAAGTTTGATTCTAGAATTTTTTCCTGAGGAGTAACGATGTTTTTATTTGTCTGGAGCTAGAAACGAATATTTTAGTTTTCTCGCATAAATATCACGATAAAATTAAATTGTAAGAGTAACTTAATTTGTTTATTATATTTCAGTTAATAAGTTTGATTCTAGCATTTTTTCCTGTCGAGTTACGATGTTTTTATGTTTCTGGAACTAGAAACGAATATTTTAGTTTTCTCGCATAAATATCACGATAAAATTAAATTTTAAAAATATCCCTGAGTAACTTAATTTGTTTATTATATTTCATTTAATAAGTTTGATTCTAGCATTTTTTCCTGACGAGTTACGATGTTTTTATTTGTCTGGAGATAGAAACGAATATTTTAGTTTTCTGGCATAAATATCACGGTAAAATTAAATTTTAAGAATATCCCGGAGTAACTAAATTTGTTTATTAGATTTTATTGAATAAATTTGATTCTAGCATTTTTTCCTGTCGAGTTACGATGTTTTAAATTGTCTGGAGATAGAAACGAATATTTTAGTTTTCTCGCATAAATATCACGATAAAATTAAATTTTAAGAATATCCCTGAGTAACTAAATTTGTTTATTAGATTTTATTGAATAAGTTTGTTTCTAGCATTTTTTCTTGTCGAGTAACGATGTTTTTATGTTTCTGGAACTAGAAAGGAATATTTTAGTTTTCTCGCATAAATATCACGATAAAATTAAATTTTAAGAATAGCCCTGAGTAACTAAATTTGTTTATTAGATTTTATTTAATAAATTTGTTTCTAGCATTTTTTCCTGACGAGTAACGATGTTTTTATGTTTCTGGAACTAGAAACGAATATCTTAGTTTTCTCGCATAAATATCACGATAAAATTAAATTTTAAGAATATCCCTGAGTAACTAAATTTGTTTATTAGATTTTATTTAATAAATATGTTTCTAGCATTTTTTCCTGACGAGTAACGATGTTTTTATGTTTCTGGAACTAGAAACGAATATCTTAGTTTTCTCGCATAAATATCACGATAAAATTAAATTTTAAGAATATCCCTGAGTAACTAAATTTGTTTATTAGATTTTATTTAATAAGTTTGTTTCTAGCATTTTTTCCTGACGAGTAACGATGTTTTTATGTTTCTGGAACTAGAAACGAATATCTTAGTTTTCTCGCATAAATATCACAATAAAATTAAATTTTAAGAATATCCCTGAGTAACTAAATTTGTTTATTAGATTTTATTTAATAAGTTTGAATCTAGCATTTTTTCCTGACGAGTAACGATGTTTTTATGTTTCTGGAACTAGAAACGAATATTTTAGTTTTCTCGCATAAATATCACGATAAAATTAAATATTAAGAATATCCCTGAGTAACTAAATTAGTTTATTAGATTTTATTTAATAAGTTTGTTTCTAGCATTTTTTCCTGACGAGTAACGATATTTTATATTTCTGGAACTAGTAACGAATATTTTAGTTTTCTCCCATAAATATCACGATAAAATTTAATTTTAAAAATATCCCTGAGTAACTAAATTAGTTTATTAGATTTTATTGAATAAGTTTGTTTCTAGCATTTTTTCCTGACGAGTTACGATGTTTTTATTTGTCTGTAGATAGAAACGAATATTTTAGTTTTCTCGCATAAATATCACGATAAAATTAAATTTTAAGAATATCCCTGAGTAACTTAATTTGTTTATTATATTTTATTTAATAAGTTTGATTCTAGCATTTTTTCCTGACGAGTTACGATGTTTTTATTTGTCTGTAGATAGAAACGAATATTTTAGTTTTCTCGCATAAATATCACGATAAAATTAAATTTTAAGAATATCCCGGAGTAACTAAATTTGTTTATTAGATTTTATTTAATATGTTTGAATCTAGCATTTTTTCCTGACGAGTAACGATGTTTTTATGTTTCTGGAACTAGAAACGAATATTTTAGTTTTCTCGCATAAATATCACGATAAAATTAAATTTTAAGAATATCCCTGAGTAACTAAATTAGTTTATTAGATTTTATTTAATAAGTTTGTTTCTAGCATTTTTTCCTGACGAGTAACGATATTTTTATGTTTCTGGAACTAGAAACGAATATCTTAGTTTTCTCGCATAAATATCACGATAAAATTAAATTTTAAGAATATCCCTGAGTAACTAAATTTGTTTATTAGATTTTATTTAATAAGTTTGTTTCTAGCATTTTTTCCTTACGAGTAACGATGTTTTTATGTTTCTGGAACTAGAAACGAATATCTTAGTTTTCTCGCATAAATATCACAATAAAATTAAATTTTAAGAATATCCCTGAGTAACTAACTTTGTTTATTAGATTTTATTTAATAAGTTTGAATCTAGCATTTTTTCCTGACGAGTAACAATGTTTTTATGTTTCTGGAACTAGAAACGAATATTTTAGTTTTCTCGCATAAATATCACGATAAAATTAAATTTTAAGAATATCCCTGAGTAACTAAATTAGTTTATTAGATTTTATTTAATAAGTTTGTTTCTAGCATTTTTTCCTGACGAGTAACGATGTTTTTATGTTTCTGGAACTAGAAACGAATATTTTAGTTTTCTCGCATAAATATCACGATAAAATTTAATTTTAAAAATATCCCTGAGTAACTAAATTAGTTTATTAGATTTTATTGAATAAGTTTGTTTCTAGCATTTTTTCCTGACGAGTTACGATGTTTTTATTTGTCTGTAGATAGAAACGAATATTTTAGTTTTCTCGCATAAATATCACGATAAAATTAAATTTTAAGAATATCCCTGAGTAACTTAATTTGTTTATTATATTTCATTTAATAAATTTGTTTCTAGCATTTTTTCCTGACGAGTAACGATGTTTTTATGTTTCTGGAACTAGAAACGAATATTTTAGTTTTCTCGCATAAATATCACGATAAAATTAAATTTTAAGAATATCCCTGAGTAACTTAATTTGTTTATTATATTTCATTTAATAAGCTTGATTCTAGCATTTTTTCCTGACGAGTTAAGATGTTTTTATTTGGCTGGAGATAGAAACGAATATTTTAGTTTTCTCGCATAAATATCACGATAAAATTAAATTTTAAGGATATCCCTGAGTAACTAAATTTGTTTATTAGATTTTATTTAATAAATTTGTTTCTAGCTTTTTTTCCTGACGAGTAACGATGTTTTAATTTTTCTGGAACTAGAAACGAATATTTTAGTTTTCTCGCATAAATATCACGATAAAATTAAATTGTAAGAATATCCCTGAGTAACTAAATTTGTTTATTAGATTTTATTTAATAAATTTGTTTCTAGCATTTTTTCCTGACGAGTAACGATGTTTTTATGTTTCTGGAACTAGAAACGAATATTTTAGTTTTCTCGCATAAATATCACGATAAAATTAAATTGTAAGAATATCCCTGAGTAACTTAATTTGTTTATTATATTTCATTTAATAAGTTTGATTCTAGCATTTTTTCCTGACGAGTTACGATGTTTTTATTTGTCTGGAGATAGAAACGAATATTTTAGTTTTCTAGCATAAATATCACGATAAAATTAAATTTTAAGAATATCCCTGAGTAACTAAATTTGTTTATTAGATTTTATTGAATAAGTTTGTTTCTAGCATTTTTTTCTGACGAGTAACGATGTTTTTATGTTTCTGGAACTAGAAACGAATATTTTAGTTTTCTCGCATAAATACCACGATAAAATTAAATTTTAAGAATATCCCTGAGTAACTTAATTTGTTTATTATATTTCATTTAATAAGTTTGATTCTAGCATTTTTTCCTGACGAGTTACGATGTTTTTATTTGTCTGGAGATAGAAACGAATATTTTAGTTTTCTCGCATAAATATCACGATAAAAATTAAATTTTAAGAATATCCCTGAGTAACTAAATTTGTTTATTAGATTTTATTGAATAAGTTTGTTTCTAGCATTTTTTCCTGACGAGTAACGATGTTTTTATGTTTCTGGAACTAGAAACGAATATCTTAGTTTTCTCGCATAAATATCACGATAAAATTAAATTTTAAGAATATCCCTGAGTAACTTAATTCGTTTATTATATTTCATTTAATAAGTTTGATTCTAGCATTTTTTCTTGTCGAGTTACGATGTTTTAAATTGTCTGGAGCTAGAAACGAATATTTTAGTTTTCTCGCATAAATATCACGATAAAATTAAATTTTAAGAATATCCCTGAGTAACTAAATTTGTTTATTAGATTTTATTTAATAAGATTGTTTCTAGCATTTTTTCCTGACGAGTAACGATGTTTTTATGTTTCTGGAACTAGAAACGAATATTTTAGTTTTCTCGCATATATATCACCATAAAATTTAATTTTAAGAATATCCCTGAGTAACTTAATTTGTTTATTATATTTCATTTAATAAGTTTGAATCTAGCATTTTTTCCTGTCGAGTTACGATGTTTTAAATTGTCTGGAGCTAGAAACGAATATTTTAGTTTTCTCGCATAAATATCACGATAAAATTAAATTGTAAGAATATCCCTGAGTAACATAATTTGTTTATTATATTTCATTTAATAAGTTTGATTCTAGCATTTTTTCCTGACGAGTTACGATTTTTTTATTTGTCTGTAGATAGAAACGAACATTTTAGTTTTCTCGCATAAATATCAAGATAAAATTAAATTTTAAAAATATCCCTGAGTAACTAAATTTGTTTATTATATTTCATTTAATAAGTTTGATTCTAGCATTTTGTCCTGACGAGTTACGATGTTCTTATTTGTCTGGAGATAGAAACGAATATTTTAGTTTTCTCCCATAAATATCACGATAAAATTAAATTTTAAGAATATCCCTGAGTAACTAAATTTGTTTATTAGATTTTATTGAATAAGTTTGTTTCTAGCATTTTTTCCTGACGAGTAACGATGTTTTTATGTTTCTGGAACTAGAAACGAATATTTTAGTTTTCTCGCATAAATATCACGATAAAATTAAATTTTAAGAATATCCCTGAGTAACTTAATTTGTTTATTATATTTCATTTAATAAGTTTGATTCTAGCATTCTTTCCTGTCGAGTTACGATGTTTTAAATTGTCTGGAGCTAGAAACGAATATTTTAGTTTTCTCGCATAAATATCACGTAAAATTAAATTTTAAGAATATCCCTGAGTAACTAAATTAGTTTATTAGATTTTATTTAATAAGTTTGTTTCTAGCATTTTTTCCTGACGAGTAACGATGTTTTTATGTTTCTGGAACTAGAAACGAATATTTTAGTTTTCTTGCATAAATATCACGATAAAATTAAATTTTAAGAATATCCCTGAGTAACTTAATTTGTTTATGATATTTCATTTAATAAGTTTGAATCTAGCATTTTTCCTGTCGAGTTACGATGTTTTAAATTGTCTGGAGCTAGAAACGAATATTTTAGTTTTCTCGCATAAATATCACGATAAAATTAAATTGTAAGAATATCCCTGAGTAACTAAATTTGTTTATTAGATTTTATTTAATAAGTTTCATACTAGCATTTTTTCCTGAGCAGATGTTTTTGTTTGTCTGGAACTAGAAACGAATATTTTAGTTTTCTCGCATAAATATCACGATAAAATTAAATTTTAAGAATATCCCTGAGTAACTTTATTTGTTTATTAGATTTTTTTAATAAGTTTGATTCTAGAATTTTTTCCTGAGGAGTAACGATGTTTTTATTTGTCTGGAGCTAGAAACGAATATTTTAGTTTTCTCGCATAAATATCACGATAAAATTAAATTGTAAGAGTAACTTAATTTGCTTATTATATTTCAGTTAATAAGTTTGATTCTAGCATTTTTTCCTGTCGAGTTACGATGTTTTTATGTTTCTGGAACTAGAAACGAATATTTTAGTTTTCTCGCATAAATATAACGATCAAATTAAATTTTAAGATATCCCTGAGTAACTAAATTAGTTTAATAGATTTTATTTAATAAGTTTGTTTCTAGCATTTTTTCCTGACGAGTAACGATGTTTTTATTTTTCTGGAACTAGAAACGAATATTTTAGTTTTCTCGCATAAATATCACGATAAAATTTAATTTTAAGAATATCCCTGAGTAACTAATTTGTTTATTATATTCAATTAATAAGTTTGAATCTAGCAGTTTTTCCTGTCGAGTTACGATGTTCTAAATTGTCTGGAGCTAGAAACAAATATTTTAGTTTTCTCGCATAAATATCACGATAAAATTCAATTGTAAGAATATCCCTGAGTAACATAATTTGTTTATTATATTTCATTTAATAAGTTTGATTCTAGCATTTTTTCCTGACGAGTTACGATGTTTTTATTTATCTGTAGATAGAAACGAATATTTTAGTTTTCTCGTATAAATATCACGATAAAATTAAATTTTAAAAATATCCCTGAGTAACTTAATTTGTTTATTATATTTCATTTAATAAGTTTGATTCTAGCATTTTTTCCTGACGAGTTACGATGTTTTTATTTGTCTGGAGATAGAAACGAATATTTTAGTTTTCTCGCATAAATATCACGATAAAATTAAATTTTAAGAATATCCCTGAGTAACTAAATTTGTTTATTAGATTTTATTGAATAAGTTTGTTTCTAGCATTTTTTCCTGACGAGTAACGATGTTTTTATGTTTCTGGAACTAGAAAGGAATATTTTAGTTTTCTCGCATAAATATCACGATAAAATTAAATTTTAAGAATATCCCTGAGTAACTAAATTTGTTTATTAGATTTTATTTAATAAATTTGTTTCTAGCATTTTTTCCTGACGAGTAACGATGTTTTTATGTTTCTGGAACTAGAAACGAATATCTTAGTTTTCTCGCATAAATATCACGATAAAATTAAATTTTAAGAATATCCCTGAGTAACTAAATTTGTTTATTAGATTTTATTTAATAAATATGTTTCTAGCATTTTTTCCTGACGAGTAACGATGTTTTTATGTTTCTGGAACTAGAAACGAATATCTTAGTTTTCTCGCATAAATATCACGATAAAATTAAATTTTAAGAATATCCCTGAGTAACTAAATTTGTTTATTAGATTTTATTTAATAAGTTTGTTTCTAGCATTTTTTCCTGACAAGTAACGATGTTTTTATGTTTCTGGAACTAGAAACGAATATCTTAGTTTTCTCGCATAAATATCACAATAAAATTAAATTTTAAGAATATCCCTGAGTAACTAAATTTGTTTATTAGATTTTATTGAATAAGTTTGAATCTAGCATTTTTTCCTGACGAGTAACGATGTTTTTATGTTTCTGGAACTAGAAACGAATATTTTAGTTTTCTCGCATAAATATCACGATAAAATTAAATTTTAAGAATATCCCTGAGTAACTAAATTAGTTTATTAGATTTTATTTAATAAGTTTGTTTCTAGCATTTTTTCCTGACGAGTAACGATATTTTATGTTTCTGGAACTAGAAACGAATATTTTAGTTTTCTCGCATAAATATCACGATAAAATTTAATTTTAAAAATATCCCTGAGTAACTAAATTAGTTTATTAGATTTTATTGAATAAGTTTGTTTCTAGCATTTTTTCCTGACGAGTTACGATGTTTTTATTTGTCTGTAGATAGAAACGAATATTTTAGTTTTCTCGCATAAATATCACGATAAAATTAAATTTTAAGAATATCCCTGAGTAACCTAATTTGTTTATTATATTTTATTTAATAAGTTTGATTCTAGCATTTTTTCCTGACGAGTTACGATATTTTTATTTGTCTGTAGATAGAAACGAATATTTTAGTTTTCTCGCATAAATATCACGATAAAATTAAATTTTAAGAATATCCCTGAGTAACTAAATTTGTTTATTAGATTTTATTGAATAAATTTGTTTCTAGCATTTTTTCCTGACGAGTAACGATGTTTTTATGTTTCTGGAACTAGAAACGAATATCTTAGTTTTCTCGCATAAATATCACGATAATATTAAATTTTAAGAATATCCCGGAGTAACTGAATTTGTTTATTAGATTTTATTTAATAAATTTGTTTCTAGCATTTTTTCCTGACGAGTAACGATGTTTTTATGTTTCTGGAACTAGAAACGAATATTTTAGTTTTCTCGCATATATATCACCATAAAATTTAATTTTAAGAATATCCCTGAGTAACTTAATTTGTTTATTATATTTCATTTAATAAGTTTGAATCTAGCATTTTTTCCTGTCGAGTTACGATGTTTTAAATTGTCTGGAGCTAGAAACGAATATTTTAGTTTTCTCGCATAAATATCACGATAAAATTAAATTGTAAGAATATCCCTGAGTAACATAATTTGTTTATTATATTTCATTTAATAAGTTTGATTCTAGCATTTTTTCCTGACGAGTTACGATTTTTTTATTTGTCTGTAGATAGAAACGAACATTTTAGTTTTCTCGCATAAATATCAAGATAAAATTAAATTTTAAAAATATCCCTGAGTAACTAAATTTGTTTATTATATTTCATTTAATAAGTTTGATTCTAGCATTTTGTCCTGACGAGTTACGATGTTCTTATTTGTCTGGAGATAGAAACGAATATTTTAGTTTTCTCCCATAAATATCACGATAAAATTAAATTTTAAGAATATCCCTGAGTAACTAAATTTGTTTATTAGATTTTATTGAATAAGTTTGTTTCTAGCATTTTTTCCTGACGAGTAACGATGTTTTTATGTTTCTGGAACTAGAAACGAATATTTTAGTTTTCTCGCATAAATATCACGATAAAATTAAATTTTAAGAATATCCCTGAGTAACTTAATTTGTTTATTATATTTCATTTAATAAGTTTGATTCTAGCATTCTTTCCTGTCGAGTTACGATGTTTTAAATTGTCTGGAGCTAGAAACGAATATTTTAGTTTTCTCGCATAAATATCACGTAAAATTAAATTTTAAGAATATCCCTGAGTAACTAAATTAGTTTATTAGATTTTATTTAATAAGTTTGTTTCTAGCATTTTTTCCTGACGAGTAACGATGTTTTTATGTTTCTGGAACTAGAAACGAATATTTTAGTTTTCTTGCATAAATATCACGATAAAATTAAATTTTAAGAATATCCCTGAGTAACTTAATTTGTTTATGATATTTCATTTAATAAGTTTGAATCTAGCATTTTTCCTGTCGAGTTACGATGTTTTAAATTGTCTGGAGCTAGAAACGAATATTTTAGTTTTCTCGCATAAATATCACGATAAAATTAAATTGTAAGAATATCCCTGAGTAACTAAATTTGTTTATTAGATTTTATTTAATAAGTTTCATACTAGCATTTTTTCCTGAGCAGATGTTTTTGTTTGTCTGGAACTAGAAACGAATATTTTAGTTTTCTCGCATAAATATCACGATAAAATTAAATTTTAAGAATATCCCTGAGTAACTTTATTTGTTTATTAGATTTTTTTAATAAGTTTGATTCTAGAATTTTTTCCTGAGGAGTAACGATGTTTTTATTTGTCTGGAGCTAGAAACGAATATTTTAGTTTTCTCGCATAAATATCACGATAAAATTAAATTGTAAGAGTAACTTAATTTGCTTATTATATTTCAGTTAATAAGTTTGATTCTAGCATTTTTTCCTGTCGAGTTACGATGTTTTTATGTTTCTGGAACTAGAAACGAATATTTTAGTTTTCTCGCATAAATATAACGATCAAATTAAATTGTAAGATATCCCTGAGTAACTAAATTAGTTTAATAGATTTTATTTAATAAGTTTGTTTCTAGCATTTTTTCCTGACGAGTAACGATGTTTTTATTTTTCTGGAACTAGAAACGAATATTTTAGTTTTCTCGCATAAATATCACGATAAAATTTAATTTTAAGAATATCCCTGAGTAACTAATTTGTTTATTATATTCAATTAATAAGTTTGAATCTAGCAGTTTTTCCTGTCGAGTTACGATGTTCTAAATTGTCTGGAGCTAGAAACAAATATTTTAGTTTTCTCGCATAAATATCACGATAAAATTCAATTGTAAGAATATCCCTGAGTAACATAATTTGTTTATTATATTTCATTTAATAAGTTTGATTCTAGCATTTTTTCCTGACGAGTTACGATGTTTTTATTTATCTGTAGATAGAAACGAATATTTTAGTTTTCTCGTATAAATATCACGATAAAATTAAATTTTAAAAATATCCCTGAGTAACTTAATTTGTTTATTATATTTCATTTAATAAGTTTGATTCTAGCATTTTTTCCTGACGAGTTACGATGTTTTTATTTGTCTGGAGATAGAAACGAATATTTTAGTTTTCTCGCATAAATATCACGATAAAATTAAATTTTAAGAATATCCCTGAGTAACTAAATTTGTTTATTAGATTTTATTGAATAAGTTTGTTTCTAGCATTTTTTCCTGACGAGTAACGATGTTTTTATGTTTCTGGAACTAGAAAGGAATATTTTAGTTTTCTCGCATAAATATCACGATAAAATTAAATTTTAAGAATATCCCTGAGTAACTAAATTTGTTTATTAGATTTTATTTAATAAATTTGTTTCTAGCATTTTTTCCTGACGAGTAACGATGTTTTTATGTTTCTGGAACTAGAAACGAATATCTTAGTTTTCTCGCATAAATATCACGATAAAATTAAATTTTAAGAATATCCCTGAGTAACTAAATTTGTTTATTAGATTTTATTTAATAAATATGTTTCTAGCATTTTTTCCTGACGAGTAACGATGTTTTTATGTTTCTGGAACTAGAAACGAATATCTTAGTTTTCTCGCATAAATATCACGATAAAATTAAATTTTAAGAATATCCCTGAGTAACTAAATTTGTTTATTAGATTTTATTTAATAAGTTTGTTTCTAGCATTTTTTCCTGACAAGTAACGATGTTTTTATGTTTCTGGAACTAGAAACGAATATCTTAGTTTTCTCGCATAAATATCACAATAAAATTAAATTTTAAGAATATCCCTGAGTAACTAAATTTGTTTATTAGATTTTATTGAATAAGTTTGAATCTAGCATTTTTTCCTGACGAGTAACGATGTTTTTATGTTTCTGGAACTAGAAACGAATATTTTAGTTTTCTCGCATAAATATCACGATAAAATTAAATTTTAAGAATATCCCTGAGTAACTAAATTAGTTTATTAGATTTTATTTAATAAGTTTGTTTCTAGCATTTTTTCCTGACGAGTAACGATATTTTATGTTTCTGGAACTAGAAACGAATATTTTAGTTTTCTCGCATAAATATCACGATAAAATTTAATTTTAAAAATATCCCTGAGTAACTAAATTAGTTTATTAGATTTTATTGAATAAGTTTGTTTCTAGCATTTTTTCCTGACGAGTTACGATGTTTTTATTTGTCTGTAGATAGAAACGAATATTTTAGTTTTCTCGCATAAATATCACGATAAAATTAAATTTTAAGAATATCCCTGAGTAACCTAATTTGTTTATTATATTTTATTTAATAAGTTTGATTCTAGCATTTTTTCCTGACGAGTTACGATATTTTTATTTGTCTGTAGATAGAAACGAATATTTTAGTTTTCTCGCATAAATATCACGATAAAATTAAATTTTAAGAATATCCCTGAGTAACTAAATTTGTTTATTAGATTTTATTGAATAAATTTGTTTCTAGCATTTTTTCCTGACGAGTAACGATGTTTTTATGTTTCTGGAACTAGAAACGAATATCTTAGTTTTCTCGCATAAATATCACGATAATATTAAATTTTAAGAATATCCCGGAGTAACTGAATTTGTTTATTAGATTTTATTTAATAAATTTGTTTCTAGCATTTTTTCCTGACGAGTAACGATGTTTTTATGTTTCTGGAACTAGAAACGAATGTCTTAGTTTTCTCGCATAAATATCACGATAAAATTAAATTTTAAGAATATCCCGGAGTAACTAAATTTGTTTATTAGATTTTATTTAATAAATTTGTTTCTAGCATTTTTTCCTGACGAGTAACGATGTTTTTATGTTTCTGGAACTAGAAACGAATATCTTAGTTTTCTCGCATAAATATCACGATAAAATTAAATTTTAAGAATATCCCGGAGTAACTAAATTTGTTTATTAGATTTTATTTAATAAATTTGTTTCTAGCATTTTTTCCTGACGAGTAACGATGTTTTTATGTTTCTGGAACTAGAAACGAATATTTTAGTTTTCTCGCATAAATATCACGATAAAATTTAATTTTAAAAATATCCCTGAGTAACTAAATTAGTTTATTAGATTTTATTGAATAAGTTTGTTTCTAGCATTTTTTCCTGACGAGTTACGATGTTTTTATTTGTCTGTAGATAGAAACGAATATTTTAGTTTTCTCGCATAAATATCACGATAAAATTAAATTTTAAGAATATCCCTGAGTAACTAAATTTGTTTATTAGATTTTATTTAATAAATTTGTTTCTAGCATTTTTTCCTGACGAGTAACGATGTTTTTATGTTTCTGGAACTAGAAACGAATATTTTAGTTTTCTCGCATAAATATCACGATAAAATTAAATTGTAAGAATATCCCGGAGTAACTAAATTTGTTTATTAGATTTTATTGAATAAATTTGATTCTAGCATTTTTTCCTGTCGAGTTACGATGTTTTAAATTGTCTGGAGATAGAAACGAATATTTTAGTTTTCTCGCATAAATATCACGATAAAATTAAATTTTAAGAATATCCCTGAGTAACTAAATTTGTTTATTAGATTTTATTGAATAAGTTTGTTTCTAGCATTTTTTCCTGACGAGTAACGATGTTTTTATGTTTCTGGAACTAGAAACGAATATTTTAGTTTTCTCGCATAAATATCACGATAAAATTAAATTTTAAGAATATCCCTGAGTAACTAAATTTGTTTATTAGATTTAATTTAATAAATTTGTTTCTAGCATTTTTTCCTGACGAGTAACGATGTTTTTATGTTTCTGGAACTAGAAACGAATATCTTAGTTTTCTCGCATAAATATCACGATAAAATTAAATTTTAAGAATATCCCTGAGTAACTAAATTTGTTTATTAGATTTTATCTAATAAATATGTTTCTAGCATTTTTTCCTGACGAGTAACGATGTTTTTATGTTTCTGGAACTAGAAACGAATATCTTAGTTTTCTCGCATAAATATCACGATAAAATTAAATTTTAAGAATATCCCTGAGTAACTAAATTTGTTTATTAGATTTTATTTAATAAGTTTGTTTCTAGCATTTTTTCCTGACGAGTAACGATGTTTTTATGTTTCTGGAACTAGAAACGAATATCTTAGTTTTCTCGCATAAATATCACAATAAAATTAAATTTTAAGAATATCCCTGAGTAACTAAATTTGTTTATTAGATTTTATTTAATAAGTTTGAATCTAGCATTTTTTCCTGACGAGTAACGATGTTTTTATGTTTCTGGAACTAGAAACGAATATTTTAGTTTTCTCGCATAAATATCACGATAAAATTAAATTTTAAGAATATCCCTGAGTAGCTAAATTAGTTTATTAGATTTTATTTAATAAGTTTGTTTCTAGCATTTTTTCCTGACGAGTAACGATGTTTTTATGTTTCTGGAACTAGAAACGAATATTTTAGTTTTCTCGCATAAATATCACGATAAAATTTAATTTTAAAAATATCCCTGAGTAACTAAATTAGTTTATTAGATTTTATTGAATAAGTTTGTTTCTAGCATTTTTTCCTGACGAGTTACGATGTTTTTATTTGTCTGTAGATAGAAACGAATATTTTAGTTTTCTCGCATAAATATCACGATAAAATTAAATTTTAAGAATATCCCTAAGTAACTTAATTTGTTTATTATATTTTATTTAATAAGTTTGATTCTAGCATTTTTGCCTGATGAGTTACGATGTTTTTATTTGTCTGTAGATAGAAACGAATATTTTAGTTTTCTCGCATAAATATCACGATAAAATTAAATTTTAAGAATATCCCTGAGTAACTAAATTTGTTTATTAGATTTTATTTAATAAATTTGTTTCTAGAATTTTTTCCTGACGAGTAACGATGTTTTTATGTTTCTGGAACTAGAAACGAATATTTTAGTTTTCTCGCATAAATATCACGATAAAATTAAATTGTAAGAATATCCCGGAGTAACTAAATTTGTTTATTAGATTTTATTGAATAAATTTGATTCTAGCATTTTTTCCTGTCGAGTTACGATGTTTTAAATTGTCTGGAGATAGAAACGAATATTTTAGTTTTCTGGCATAAATATCACGATAAAATTAAATTTTAAGAATATCCCTGAGTAACTAAATTTGTTTATTAGATTTTATTTAATAAATTTGTTTCTCGCATTTTTTCCTGACGAGTAACGATGTTTTTATGTTTCTGGAACTAGAAACGAATATCTTAGTTTTCTCGCATAAATATCACGATAAAATTAAATTTTAAGAATATCCCTGAGTAACTAAATTTGTTTATTAGATTTTATTTAATAAATATGTTTCTAGCATTTTTTCCTGACGAGTAACGATGTTTTTATGTTTCTGGAACTAGAAACGAATATCTTAGTTTTCTCGCATAAATATCACGATAAAATTAAATTTTAAGAATATCCCTGAGTAACTAAATTTGTTTATTAGATTTTATTTAATAAGTTTGTTTCTAGCATTTTTTCCTGACGAGTAACGATGTTTTTATGTTTCTGGAACTAGAAACGAATATATTAGTTTTCTCGCATAAATATCACAATAAAATTAAATTTTAAGAATATCCCTGAGTAACTAAATTTGTTTATTAGATTTTATTTAATAAGTTTGAATCTAGCATTTTTTCCTGACGAGTAACGATGTTTTTATTTTTCTGGAACTAGAAACGAATATTTTAGTTTTCTCGCATAAATATCACGATAAAATTAAATTTTAAGAATATCCCTGAGTAACTAAATTAGTTTATTAGATTTTATTTAATAAGTTTGTTTCTAGCATTTTTTCCTGACGAGTAACGATGTTTTTATGTTTCTGGAACTAGAAACGAATATTTTAGTTTTCTCGCATAAATATCACGATAAAATTTAATTTTAAAAATATCCCTGAGTAACTAAATTAGTTTATTAGATTTTATTGAATAAGTTTGTTTCTAGCATTTTTTCCTGACGAGTTACGATGTTTTTATTTGTCTGTAGATAGAAACGAATATTTTAGTTTTCTCGCATAAATATCACGATAAAATTAAATTTTAAGAATATCCCTAAGTAACTTAATTTGTTTATTATATTTTATTTAATAAGTTTGATTCTAGCATTTTTGCCTGATGAGTTACGATGTTTTTATTTGTCTGTAGATAGAAACGAATATTTTAGTTTTCTCGCATAAATATCACGATAAAATTAAATTTTAAGAATATCCCTGAGTAACTAAATTTGTTTATTAGATTTTATTTAATAAATTTGTTTCTAGCATTTTTTCCTGACGAGTAACGATGTTTTTATGTTTCTGGAACTAGAAACGAATATTTTAGTTTTCTCGCATAAATATCACGATAAAATTAAATTGTAAGAATATCCCTGAGTAACTTAATTTGTTTATTATATTTCATTTAATAAGTTTGATTCTAGCATTTTTTCCTGACGAGTTACGATGTTTTTATTTGTCTGGAGATAGAAACGAATATTTTAGTTTTCTCGCATAAATAACACGATAAAATTAAATTTTAAGAATATCCCTGAGTAACTAAATTTGTTTATTAGATTTTATTGAATAAGTTTGTTTCTAGCATTTTTTTCTGACGAGTAACGATGTTTTTATGTTTCTGGAAGTAGAAACGAATATTTTAGTTTTCTCGCATAAATATCACGATAAAATTTAATTTTAAGAATATTCCTGAGTAACTTAATTTGTTTATTATATTTCATTTAATAAGTTTGATTCTAGCATTTTTTCCTGACGAGTTACGATGTTTTTATTTGTCTGGAGATAGAAACGAATATTTTAGTTTTCTCGCATAAATATCACAATAAAATTAAATTTTAAGAATATCCCTGAGTAACTAAATTTGTTTATTAGATTTTATTTAATAAATTTGTTTCTAGCATTTTTTCCTGACGAGTAACGATGTTTTTATGTTTCTGGAACTAGAAACGAATATTTTAGTTTTCTCGCATATATATCACCATAAAATTTAATTTTAAGAATATCCCTGAGTAACTTAATTTGTTTATTATATTTCATTTAATAAGTTTGATTCTAGCATTTTTTCCTGACGAGTTACGATGTTTTTATTTGTCTGGAGATAGAAACGAATATTTTAGTTTTCTCGCATAAATATCACGATAAAATTAAATTTTAAGACTATCCCTGAGTAACTAAATTTGTTTATTAGATTTTATTGAATAAGTTTGTTTCTAGCATTTTTTTCTGACGAGTAACGATGTTTTTATGTTTCTGGAACTAGAAACGAATATTTTAGTTTTCTCGCATAAATATCACGATAAAATTAAATTTTAAGAATATCCCTGAGTAACTTAATTTGTTTATTATATTTCATTTAATAAGTTTGATTCTAGCATTTTTTCCTGACGAGTTACGATGTTTTTATTTGTCTGGAGATAGAAACGAATATTTTAGTTTTCTCGCATAAATATCACAATAAAATTAAATTTTAAGAATATCCCTGGGTAACTAAATTTGTTTATTAGATTTTATTTAATAAATTTGTTTCTAGCATTTTTTCCTGACGAGTAACGATGTTTTTATGTTTCTGGAACTAGAAACGAATATTTTAGTTTTCTCGCATATATATCACCATAAAATTTAATTTTAAGAATATCCTTGAGTAACTTAATTTGTTTATTATATTTCATTTAATAAGTTTGAATCTAGCATTTTTTCCTGTCGTGTTACGATGTTTTAAATTGTCTGGAGCTAGAAACGAATATATTAGTTTTCTCGCATAAATATCACGATAAAATTAAATTGTAAGAATATCCCTGAGTAACATAATTTGTTTATTATATTTCATTTAATAAGTTTGATTTTAGCATTTTTTCCTGACGAGTTACGATTTTTTTATTTGTCTGTAGATAGAAACGAACATTTTAGTTTTCTCGCATAAATATCAAGATAAAATTAAATTATAAAAATATCCCTGAGTAACTAAATTTGTTTATTATATTTCATTTAATAAGTTTGATTCTAGCATTTTGTCCTGACGAGTTACGATGTTTTTATTTGTCTGGAGATAGAAACGAATATTTTAGTTTTCTCCCATAAATATCACGATAAAATTAAATTTTAAGAATATCCCTGAGTAACTAAATTTGTTTATTAGATTTTATTGAATAAGTTTGTTTCTAGCATTTTTTCCTGACGAGTAACGATGTTTTTATGTTTCTGGAACTAGAAACGAATATTTTAGTTTTCTCGCATAAATATCACGATAAAATTAAATTTTAAGAATATCCCTGAATAACTTAATTTGTTTATTATATTTCATTTAATAAGTTTGATTCTAGCATTCTTTCCTGTCGAGTTACGATGTTTTAAATTGTCTGGAGCTAGAAACGAATATTTTAGTTTTCTCGCATAAATATCACGATAAAATTAAATTTTAAGAATATCCCTGAGTAACTAAATTAGTTTATTAGATTTTATTTAATAAGTTTGTTTCTAGCATTTTTTCCTGACGAGTAACGATGTTTTTATGTTTCTGGAACTAGAAACGAATATTTTAGTTTTCTCGCATAAATATCACGATAAAATTAAATTTTAAGAATATCCCTGAGTAACTTAATTTGTTTATTATATTTCATTTAATAAGTTTGAATCTAGCATTTTTCCTGTCGAGTTACGATGTTTTAAATTGTCTGGAGCTAGAAACGAATATTTTAGTTTTCTCGCATAAATATCACGATAAAATTAAATTGTAAGAATATCCCTGAGTAACTAATTTTGTTTATTAGATTTTATTTAATAAGTTTCATACTAGCATTTTTTCCTGAGCAGATGTTTTTGTTTGTCTGGAACTAGAAACGAATATTTTAGTTTTCTCGCATAAATATCACGATAAAATTAAATTTTAAGAATATCCCTGAGTAACTTTATTTGTTTATTAGATTTTTTTAATAAGTTTGATTCTAGAATTTTTTCCTGAGGAGTAACGATGTTTTTATTTGTCTGGAGCTAGAAACGAATATTTTAGTTTTCTCGCATAAATATCACGATAAAATTAAATTGTAAGAGTAACTTAATTTGTTTATTATATTTCATTTAATAAGTTTGATTCTAGCATTTTTTCCTGTCGAGTTACGATGTTTTTATGTTTCTGGAACTAGAAACGAATATTTTAGTTTTCTCGCATAAATATAACGATCAAATTAAATTTTAAGAATATCCCTGAGTAACTAAATTAGTTTAATAGATTTTATTTAATAAGTTTGTTTCTAGCATTTTTTCCTGACGAGTAACGATGTTTTTATTTTTCTGGAACTAGAAACGAATATTTTAGTTTTCTCGCATAAATATCACGGTAAAATTTAATTTTAAGAATATCCCTAAGTACCTTAATCTGTTTATTATATTTTATTTAATAAGTTTGATTCTAGCATTTTTGCCTGACGAGTTACGATGTTTTTATTTGTCTGTAGATAGAAACGAATATTTTAGTTTTCTCGCATAAATATCACGATAAAATTAAATTTTAAGAATATCCCTGAGTAACTAAATTTGTTTATTAGATTTTATTTAATAAATTTGTTTCTAGCATTTTTTCCTGACGAGTAACGATGTTTTTATGTTTCTGGAACTAGAAACGAATATTTTAGTTTTCTCGCATAAATATCACGATAAAATTAAATTGTAAGAATATCCCTGAGTAACTTAATTTGTTTATTATATTTCATTTAATAAGTTTGATTCTGGCATTTTTTCCTGACGAGTTACGATGTTTTTATTTGTCTGGAGATAGAAACGAATATTTTAGTTTTCTCGCATAAATATCACGATAAAATTAAATTTTAAGAATATCCCTGAGTAACTAAATTTGTTTATTAGATTTTATTGAATAAGTTTGTTTCTAGCATTTTTTTCTGACGAGTAACGATGTTTTTATGTTTCTGGAACTAGAAACGAATATTTTAGTTTTCTCGCATAAATATCACGATAAAATTAAATTATAAGAATATCCCTGAGAAACTTAATTTGTTTATTATATTTCATTTAATAAGTTTGATTCTAGCATTTTTTCCTGACGAGTTACGATGTTTTTATTTGTCTGGAGATAGAAACGAATATTTTAGTTTTCTCGCATAAATATCACAATAAAATTAAATTTTAAGAATATCCCTGAGTAACTAAATTTGTTTATTAGATTTTATTTAATAAATTTGTTTCTAGCATTTTTTCCTGACGAGTAACGATGTTTTTATGTTTCTGGAACTAGAAACGAATATTTTAGTTTTCTCGCATATATATCACCATAAAATTTAATTTTAAGAATATCCCTGAGTAACTTAATTTGTTTATTATATTTCATTTAATAAGTTTGAATCTAGCATTTTTTCCTGTCGAGTTACGATGTTTTAAATTGTCTGGAGCTAGAAACGAATATTTTAGTTTTCTCGCATAAATATCACGATAAAATTAAATTGTAAGAATATCCCTGAGTAACATAATTTGTTTATTATATTTCATTTAATAAGTTTGATCCTAGCATTTTGTCCTGACGAGTTACGATGTTTATATTTGTCTGGAGATAGAAACGAATATTTTAGTTTTCTCCCATAAATATCACGATAAAATTAAATTTTAAGAATATCCCTGAGTAACTAAATTTGTTTATTAGATTTTATTGAATAAGTTTGTTTCTAGCATTTTTTCCTGACGAGTAACGATGTTTTTATGTTTCTGGAACTAGAAACGAATATTTTAGTTTTCTCGCATAAATATCACGATAAAATTAAATTTTAAGAATATCACTGAATAACTTAATTTGTTTATTATATTTCATTTAATAAGTTTGATTCTAGCATTCTTTCCTGTCGAGTTACGATGTTTTAAATTGTCTGGAGCTAGAAACGAATATTTTAGTTTTCTCGCATAAATATCACGATAAAATTAAATTTTAAGAATATCCCTGAGTAACTAAATTAGTTTATTAGATTTTATTTAATAAGTTTGTTTCTAGCATTTTTTCCTGACGAGTAACGATGTTTTTATTTGTCTGGAGATAGAAACGAATATTTTAGTTTTCTCCCATAAATATCACGATAAAATTAAATTTTAAGAATATCCCTGAGTAACTAAATTTGTTTATTAGATTTTATTGAATAAGTTTGTTTCTAGCATTTTTTCCTGACGAGTAACGATGTTTTTATGTTTCTGGAACTAGAAACGAATATTTTAGTTTTCTCGCATAAATATCACGATAAAATTAAATTTTAAGAATATCACTGAATAACTTAATTTGTTTATTATATTTCATTTAATAAGTTTGATTCTAGCATTCTTTCCTGTCGAGTTACGATGTTTTAAATTGTCTGGAGCTAGAAACGAATATTTTAGTTTTCTCGCATAAATATCACGATAAAATTAAATTTTAAGAATATCCCTGAGTAACTAAATTAGTTTATTAGATTTTATTTAATAAGTTTGTTTCTAGCATTTTTTCCTGACGAGTAACGATGTTTTTATGTTTCTGGAACTAGAAACGAATATTTTAGTTTTCTCGCATAAATATCACGATAAAATTAAATTTTAAGACTATCCCTGAGTAACTTAATTTGTTTATTATATTTCATTTAATAAGTTTGAATCTAGCATTTTTCCTGTCGAGTTACGATGTTTTAAATTGTCTGGAGCTAGAAACGAATATTTTAGTTTTCTCGCATAAATATCACGATAAAATTAAATTGTAAGAATATCCCTGAGTAACTAAATTTGTTTATTAGATTTTATTTAATAAGTTTCATACTAGCATTTTTTCCTGAGCAGATGTTTTTGTTTGTCTGGAACTAGAAACGATTATTTTAGTTTTCTCGCATAAATATCACGATAAAATTAAATTTTAAGAATATCACTGAGTAACTTTATTTGTTTATTAGATTTTTTTAATAAGTTTGATTCTAGAATTTTTTCCTGAGGAGTAACGATGTTTTTATTTGTCTGGAGCTAGAAACGAATATTTTAGTTTTCTCGCATAAATATCACGATAAAATTAAATTGTAAGAGTAACTTAATTTGTTTATTATATTTCATTTAATAAGTTTGATTCTAGCATTTTTTCCTGTCGAGTTACGATGTTTTTATGTTTCTGGAACTAGAAACGAATATTTTAGTTTTCTCGCATAAATATAACGATCAAATTAAATTTTAAGAATATCCCTGAGTAACTAAATTAGTTTAATAGATTTTATTTAATAAGTTTGTTTCTAGCATTTTTTCCTGACGAGTAACGATGTTTTTATTTTTCTGGAACTAGAAACGAATATTTTAGTTTTCTCGCATAAATATCACGGTAAAATTTAATTTTAAGAATATCCCTAAGTAACTTAATTTGTTTATTATATTTTATTTAATAAGTTTGATTCTAGCATTTTTGCCTGACGAGTTACGATGTTTTTATTTGTCTGTAGATAGAAACGAATATTTTAGTTTTCTCGCATAAATATCACGATAAAATTAAATTTTAAGAATATCCCTGAGTAACTAAATTTGTTTATTAGATTTTATTTAATAAATTTGTTTCTAGCATTTTTTCCTGACGAGTAACGATGTTTTTATGTTTCTGGAACTAGAAACGAATATTTTAGTTTTCTCGCATAAATATCACGATAAAATTAAATTGTAAGAATATCCCTGAGTAACTTAATTTGTTTATTATATTTCATTTAATAAGTTTGATTCTAGCATTTTTTCCTGACGAGTTACGATGTTTTTATTTGTCTGGAGATAGAAACGAATATTTTAGTTTTCTCGCATAAATATCACGATAAAATTAAATTTTAAGAATATCCCTGAGTAACTAAATTTGTTTATTAGATTTTATTGAATAAGTTTGTTTCTAGCATTTTTTTCTGACGAGTAACGATGTTTTTATGTTTCTGGAACTAGAAACGAATATTTTAGTTTTCTCGCATAAATATCACGATAAAATTAAATTTTAAGAATATCCCTGAGTAACTTAATTTGTTTATTATATTTCATTTAATAAGTTTGATTCTAGCATTTTTTCCTGACGAGTTACGATGTTTTTATTTGTCTGGAGATAGAAACGAATATTTTAGTTTTCTCGCATAAATATCACAATAAAATTAAATTTTAAGAATATCCCTGAGTAACTAAATTTGTTTATTAGATTTTATTTAATAAATTTGTTTCTAGCATTTTTTCCTGACGAGTAACGATGTTTTTATGTTTCTGGAACTAGAAACGAATATTTTAGTTTTCTCGCATATATATCACCATAAAATTTAATTTTAAGAATATCCCTGAGTAACTTAATTTGTTTATTATATTTCATTTAATAAGTTTGAAACTAGCATTTTTTCCTGTCGAGTTACGATGTTTTAAATTGTCTGGAGCTAGAAACGAATATTTTAGTTTTCTCGCATAAATATCACGATAAAATTAAATTGTAAGAATATCTATGAGTAACATAATTTGTTTATTATATTTCATTTAATAAGTTTGATTCTAGCATTTTTTCCTGACGAGTAACGATGTTTTTATGTTTCTGGAACTAGAAACGAATATTTTAGTTTTCTCGCATAAATATCACGATAAAATTAAATTTTAAGAATATCCCTGAGTAACTTAATTTGTTTATTATATTTCATTTAATAAGTTTGAATCTAGCATTTTTCCTGTCGAGTTACGATGTTTTAAATTGTCTGGAGCTAGAAACGAATATTTTAGTTTTCTCGCATAAATATCACGATAAAATTAAATTGTAAGAATATCCCTGAGTAACTAAATTTGTTTATTAGATTTTATTTAATAAGTTTCATACTAGCATTTTTTCCTGAGCAGATGTTTTTATTTGTCTGGAGCTAGAAACGAATATTTTAGTTTTCTCGCATAAATATCACGATAAAATTAAATTGTAAGAGTAACTTAATTTGTTTATTATATTTCATTTAATAAGTTTGATTCTAGCATTTTTTCCTGTCGAGTTACGATGTTTTTATGTTTCTGGAACTAGAAACGAATATTTTAGTTTTCTCGCATAAATATAACGATCAAATTAAATTTTAAGAATATCCCTGAGTAACTAAATTAGTTTAATAGATTTTATTTAATAAGTTTGTTTCTAGCATTTTTTCCTGACGAGTAACGATGTTTTTATTTTTCTGGAACTAGAAACGAATATTTTAGTTTTCTCGCATAAATATCACGGTAAAATTTAATTTTAAGAATATCCCTGAGTAACTAATTTGTTTATTATATTTCATTTAATAAGTTTGAATCTAGCAGTTTTTCCTGTCGAGTTACGATGTTCTAAATTGTCTGGAGCTAGAAACAAATATTTTAGTTTTCTCGCATAAATATCACGATAAAATTCAATTGTAAGAATATCCCTGAGTAACATAATTTGTTTATTATATTTCATTTAATAAGTTTGATTCTAGCATTTTTTCCTGACGAGTTACGATGTTTTTATTTGTCTGTAGATAGAAACGAATATTTTAGTTTTCTCGCATAAATATCACGATAAAATTAAATTTTAAGAATATCCCTGAGTAACTAAATTTGTTTATTAGATTTTATTTAATAAATTTGTTTCTAGAATTTTTTCCTGACGAGTAACGATGTTTTTATGTTTCTGGAACTAGAAACGAATATTTTAGTTTTCTGGCATAAATATCACGATAAAATTAAATTGTAAGAATATCCCTGAGTAACTTAATTTGTTTATTATATTTCATTTAATAAGTTTGATTCTAGCATTTTTTCCTGACGAGTTACGATGTTTTTATTTGTCTGGAGATAGAAACGAATATTTTAGTTTTCTCGCATAAATATCACGATAAAATTAAATTTTAAGAATATCCCTGAGTAACTAAATTTGTTTGTTAGATTTTATTGAATAAGTTTGTTTCTAGCATTTTTTTCTGACGAGTAACGATGTTTTTATGTTTCTGGAACTAGAAACGAATATTTTAGTTTTCTCGCATAAATATCACGATAAAATTAAATTTTAAGAATATCCCTGAGTAACTTAATTTGTTTATTATATTTTATTTAATAAGTTTGATTCTAGCATTTTTTCCTGACGAGTTACGATGTTTTTATTTGTCTGGAGATAGAAAAGAATATTTTAGTTTTCTCGCATAAATATCACAATAAAATTAAATTTTAAGAATATCCCTGAGTAACTAAATTTGTTTATTAGATTTTATTTAATAAATTTGTTTCTAGCATTTTTTCCTGACGAGTAACGATGTTTTTTTTTTCTGGAACTAGAAACGAATATTTTAGTTTTCTCGCATATGTATCACCATAAAATTTAATTTTAAGAATATCCCTGAGTAACTTAATTTGTTTATTATATTTTATTTAATAAGTTTGAATCTAGCATTTTTTCCTGTCGAGTTACGATGTTTTAAATTGTCTGGAGCTAGAAACGAATATTTTAGTTTTCTCGCATAAATATCACGATAAAATTAAATTTTAAGAATATCCCTAAGTAACTAAATTTGTTTATTAGATTTTATTGAATAAGTTTGTTTCTAGCATTTTTTCCTGACGAGTAACGATGTTTTTATGTTTCTGGAACTAGAAACGAATATTTTAGTTTTCTCGCATAAATATCACGATAAAATTAAATTTTAAGAATATCCCTGAGAAACTTAATTTGTTTATTATATTTCATTTAATAAGTTTGATTCTAGCATTCTTTCCTGTCGAGTTACGATGTTTTAAATTGTCTGGAGCTAGAAACGAATATTTTAGTTTTCTCGCATAAATATCACGATAAAATTAAATTTTAAGAATATCCCTGAGTAACTAAATTAGTTTATTAGATTTTATTTAATAAGTTTGTTTCTAGCATTTTTTCCTGACGAGTAACGATGTTTTTATGTTTCTGGAACTAGAAACGAATATTTTAGTTTTCTCGCATAAATATAACGATCAAATTAAATTTTAAGAATATCCCTGAGTAACTAAATTAGTTTAATAGATTTTATTGAATAAGTTTGTTTCTAGCATTTATTCCTGACGAGTAACGATGTTTTTATGTTTCTGGAACTAGAAACGAATATTTTAGTTTTCTCGCATAAATATCACGATAAAATTAAATTTTAAGAATATCCCTGAGTAACTTAATTTGTTTATTATATTTCATTTAATAAATTTGTTTCTAGCATTTTTTCCTGACGAGTAACGATGTTTTTATGTTTCTGGAACTAGAAACGAATATTTTAGTTTTCTCGCATAAATATCACGATAAAATTAAATTTTAAGAATATCCCTGAGTAACTTAATTTGTTTATTATATTTCATTTAATAAATTTGTTTCTAGCATTTTTTCCTGACGAGTAACGATGTTTTTATGTTTCTGGAACTAGAAACGAATATTTTAGTTTTCTCGCATAAATATCACGATAAAATTAAATTTTAAGATTATCCCTGAGTAACTTAATTTGTTTATTATATTTCACTTAATAAGCTTGATTCTAGCATTTTTTCCTGACGAGTTAAGATGTTTTTATTTGGCTGGAGATAGAAACGAATATTTTAGTTTTCTCGCATAAATATCACGATAAAATTAAATTTTAAGGATATCCCTGAGTAACTAAATTTGTTTATTAGATTTTATTTAATAAATTTGTTTCTAGCTTTTTTTCCTGACGAGTAACGATGTTTTAATTTTTCTGGAACTAGAAACGAATATTTTAGTTTTCTCGCATAAATATCACGATAAAATTAAATTGTAAGAATATCCCGGAGTAACTAAATTTGTTTATTAGATTTTATTTAATAAGTTTCATACTAGCATTTTTTCCTGAGCAGATGTTTTTGTTTGTCTGGAACTAGAAACGAATATTTTAGTTTTCTCGCATAAATATCACGATAAAATTAAATTTTAAGAATATCCCTGAGTAACTAAATTAGTTTATTAGATTTTATTTAATAAGTTTGTTTCTAGCATTTTTTCCTGACGAGTAACGATGTTTTTATGTTTCTGGAACTAGAAACGTATATTTTAGTTTTCTCGCATAAATATAACGATCAAATTAAATTTTAAGAATATCCCTGAGTAACTAAATTAGTTTAATAGATTTTATTGAATAAGTTTGTTTCTAGCATTTATTCCTGACGAGTAACGATGTTTTTATGTTTCTGGAACTAGAAACGAATATTTTAGTTTTCTCGCATAAATATCACGATAAAATTAAATTTTAAGAATATCCCTGAGTAACTTAATTTGTTTATTATATTTCATTTAATAAATTTGTTTCTAGCATTTTTTCCTGACGAGTAACGATGTTTTTATGTTTCTGGAACTAGAAACGAATATTTTAGTTTTCTCGCATAAATATCACGATAAAATTAAATTTTAAGAATATCCCTGAGTAACTTAATTTGTTTATTATATTTCATTTAATAAATTTGTTTCTAGCATTTTTTCCTGACGAGTAACGATGTTTTTATGTTTCTGGAACTAGAAACGAATATTTTAGTTTTCTCGCATAAATATCACGATAAAATTAAATTTTAAGATTATCCCTGAGTAACTTAATTTGTTTATTATATTTCACTTAATAAGCTTGATTCTAGCATTTTTTCCTGACGAGTTAAGATGTTTTTATTTGGCTGGAGATAGAAACGAATATTTTAGTTTTCTCGCATAAATATCACGATAAAATTAAATTTTAAGGATATCCCTGAGTAACTAAATTTGTTTATTAGATTTTATTTAATAAATTTGTTTCTAGCTTTTTTTCCTGACGAGTAACGATGTTTTAATTTTTCTGGAACTAGAAACGAATATTTTAGTTTTCTCGCATAAATATCACGATAAAATTAAATTGTAAGAATATCCCTGAGTAACTAAATTTGTTTATTAGATTTTATTTAATAAGTTTCATACTAGCATTTTTTCCTGAGCAGATGTTTTTGTTTGTCTGGAACTAGAAACGAATATTTTAGTTTTCTCGCATAAATATCACGATAAAATTAAATTTCAAGAATATCCCTGAGTAACTTTATTTGTTTATTAGATTTTTTTAATAAGTTTGATTCTAGAATTTTTTCCTGAGGAGTAACGATGTTTTTATTTGTCTGGAGCTAGAAACGAATATTTTAGTTTTCTCGCATAAATATCACGATAAAATTAAATTGTAAGAGTAACTTATTTTGTTTATTATATTTCATTTAATAAGTTTGATTCTAGCATTTTTTCCTGTCGAGTTACGATGTTTTTATGTTTCTGGAACTAGAAACGAATATTTTAGTTTTCTCGCATAAATATAACGATCAAATTAAATTTTAAGAATATCCCTGAGTAACTAAATTAGTTTAATAGATTTTATTTAATAAGTTTGTTTCTAGCATTTTTTCCTGACGAGTAACGATGTTTTTATTTTTCTGGAACTAGAAACGAATATTTTAGTTTTCTCGCATAAATATCACGATAAAATTTTATTTTAAGAATATCCCTGAGTAACTAATTTGTTTATTATATTTCATTTAATAAGTTTGAATCTAGCAGTTTTTCCTGTCGAGTTACGATGTTCTAAATTGTCTGGAGCTAGAAACAAATATTTTAGTTTTCTCGCATAAATATCACGATAAAATTCAATTGTAAGAATATCCCTGAGTAACTTAATTTGTTTATTATATTTCATTTAATAAGCTTGATTCTAGCATTTTTTCCTGACGAGTTAAGATGTTTTTATTTGGCTGGAGATAGAAACGAATATTTTAGTTTTCTCGCATAAATATCACGATAAAATTAAATTTTAAGGATATCCCTGAGTAACTAAATTTGTTTATTAGATTTTATTTAATAAATTTGTTTCTAGCTTTTTTTCCTGACGAGTAACGATGTTTTAATTTTTCTGGAACTAGAAACGAATATTTTAGTTTTCTCGCATAAATATCACGATAAAATTAAATTTTAAGAATATCCCTGAGTAACTAAATTTGTTTATTAGATTTTATTTAATAAGTTTCATACTAGCATTTTTTCCTGAGCAGATGTTTTTGTTTGTCTGGAACTAGAAACGAATATTTTAGTTTTCTCGCATAAATATCACGATAAAATTAAATTTTAAGAATATCCCTGAGTAACTTTATTTGTTTAATAGATTTTTTTAATAAGTTTGATTCTAGAATTTTTTCCTGAGGAGTAACGATGTTTTTATTTGTCTGGAGCTAGAAACGAATATTTTAGTTTTCTCGCATAAATATCACGATAAAATTAAATTGTAAGAGTAACTTAATTTGTTTATTATATTTCATTTAATAAGTTTGATTCTAGCATTTTTTCCTGTCGAGTTACGATGTTTTTATGTTTCTGGAACTAGAAACGATTATTTTAGTTTTCTCGCATAAATATAACGATCAAATTAAATTTTAAGAATATCCCTGAGTAACTAAATTAGTTTAATAGATTTTATTTAATAAGTTTGTTTCTAGCATTTTTTCCTGACGAGTAACGATGTTTTTATTTTTCTGGAATTAGAAACGAATATTTTAGTTTTCTCGCATAAATATCACGATAAAATTAAATTTTAAGAATATCCCTGAGTAACTAAATTTGTTTATTAGATTTTATTGAATAAGTTTGTTTCTAGCATTTTTTCCTGACGAGTTACGATGTTTTAAATTGTCTGGAGCTAGAAACGAATATTTTAGTTTTCTCGCATAAATATCACGATAAAATTAAATTTTAAGAATATCCCTGAGTAACTAAATTAGTTTATTAGATTTTATTTAATAAGTTTGTTTCTAGCATTTTTTCCTGACGAGTAACGATGTTTTTATGTTTCTGGAACTAGAAATGAATATTTTAGTTTTCTCGCATAAATATCACGATAAAATTAAATTTTAAGAATATCCCTGAGTAACTTAATTTGTTTATTATATTTCATTTAATAAGTTTGATTCTAGCATTCTTTCCTGTCGAGTTACGATGTTTTAAATTGTCTGGAGCTAGAAACGAATATTTTAGTTTTCTCGCATAAATATCACGATAAAATTAAATTGTAAGAATATCCCTGAGTAACTAAATTAGTTTATTAGATTTTATTTAATAAGTTTCATACTAGCATTTTTTCCTGAGCAGATGTTTTTGTTTGTCTGGAACTAGAAACGAATATTTTAGTTTTCTCGCATAAATATCACGATAAAATTAAATTTTAAGAATATCCCTGAGCAGAGCTGGGCATGATTTAAATCAAAAGGAAATATAAATTGATTTAAATCATATTTCTTGATTTAAATCAAGTGAATTAAGCCTTTTTTAAAAATTCGCAAATCAGGCTTGTGACTTAAGACCTTTAAAGAAATTGATTTGGGCTTGTGAATTGTTTTAGAGCTAAAAAAAGGTTTAAATCATTTCTCTGGGCTTAATTCAAATGGAAGGGCTTAATTCAATTGAAAGGGCTTAATTCAAATTAAAGGGCTTAATTCAAATTTGCCTTAATAGGAACAAGATTTGAGCTTTGAAAGAGAGATCGGCACGCGTTCTGAAGGAGCTGACAGAAGAAGACTTTCAGCACTGTTTCGAACAATGGAAGATTCGCATGGAGCATTGTAGTGATAGGAGGGGTGTATAATGAAGGTGATAATGAGTAAATAGATATGAAATCTAAATAAAATGTTAAAACAACGTCTGTCTCATTATTTAATAGCCACATCTCGTATCTACTTACATCTGTTTTCATTCGGTTATGCACATATGTTTGGAATATAATAATAAACCTAATATTTAAAAAAAATCAATATTAAATAAATTGATAATATTTAGTACTTGTAAATGTGATTTAAGCCCCAAGCCCCAAGCCTCAAGCCCCAATTCACAAAAAGGCTTGTGATTTATAATTCACATAAATAAAGCACAAATCACTTAGATTTGTAAATTAATTCACTATGAAAATGAAGTGGAATTGTGAATTGTCACAAAAAAATAATTGTTTGATTTGTGAATTGTGATTTAATTCCTTTTGTTCGTGATTTTGCCCAGCTCTGTCCCTGAGTAACTTTATTTGTTTATTAGATTTTTTTAATAAGTTTGATTCTAGAATTTTTTCCTGAGGAGTAACGATGTTTTTATTTGTCTGGAGCTAGAAACGAATATTTTAGTTTTCTCGCATAAATATCACGATAAAATTAAATTGTAAGAGTAACTTAATTTGTTTATTATATTTCATTTAATAAGTTTGATTCTAGCATTTTTTCCTGTCGAGTTACGATGTTTTTATGTTTCTGGAACTAGAAACGAATATTTTAGTTTTCTCGCATAAATATAACGATCAAATTAAATTTTAAGATTATCCCTGAGTAACTAAATTAGTTTAATAGATTTTATTTAATAAGTTTGTTTCTAGCATTTTTTCCTGACGAGTAACGATGTTTTTATTTTTCTGGAACTAGAAACGAATATTTTAGTTTTCTCGCATAAATATCACGATAAAATTTAATTTTAAGAATATCCCTGAGTAACTAATTTGTTTATTATATTTCATTTAATAAGTTTGAATCTAGCAGTTTTTCCTGTCGAGTTACGATGTTCTAAATTGTCTGGAGCTAGAAACAAATATTTTAGTTTTCTCGCATAAATATCACGATAAAATTCAATTGTAAGAATATCCCTGAGTAACATAATTTGTTTATTATATTTCATTTAATAAGTTTGATTCTAGCATTTTTTCCTGACGAGTTACGATGTTTTTATTTGTCTGTAGATAGAAACGAATATTTTAGTTTTCTCGTATAAATATCACGATAAAATTAAATTTTAAAAATATCCCTGAGTAACTTAATTTGTTTATTATATTTCATTTAATAAGTTTGATTCTAGCATTTTTTCCTGACGAGTTACGATGTTTTTATTTGTCTGGAGATAGAAACGAATATTTTAGTTTTCTGGCATAAATATCACGATAAAATTAAATTTTAAGAATATCCCGGAGTAACTAAATTTGTTTATTAGATTTTATTGAATAAATTTGATTCTAGCATTTTTTCCTGTCGAGTTACGATGTTTTAAATTGTCTGGAGATAGAAACGAATATTTTAGTTTTCTCGCATAAATATCACGATAAAATTAAATTTTAAGAATATCCCTGAGTAACTAAATTTGTTTATTAGATTTTATTGAATAAGTTTGTTTCTAGCATTTTTTCCTGACGAGTAACGATGTTTTTATGTTTCTGGAACTAGAAACGAATATTTTAGTTTTCTCGCATAAATATCACGATAAAATTAAATTTTAAGAATATCCCTGAGTAACTTAATTTGTTTATTATATTTCATTTAATAAGTTTGATTCTAGCATTTTTTCCTGTCGAGTTACGATGTTTTTATGTTTCTGGAACTAGAAACGAATATTTTAGTTTTCTCGCATAAATATAACGATCAAATTAAATTTTAAGAATATCCCTGAGTAACTAAATTAGTTTAATAGATTTTATTGAATAAGTTTGTTTCTAGCATTTTTTCCTGACGAGTAACGATGTTTTTATGTTTCTGGAACTAGAAACGAATATTTTAGTTTTCTCGCATAAATATCACGATAAAATTAAATTTTAAGAATATCCCTGAGTAACTTAATTTGTTTATTATATTTCATTTAATAAATTTGTTTCTAGCATTTTTTCCTGACGAGTAACGATGTTTTTATGTTTCTGGAACTAGAAACGAATATTTTAGTTTTCTCGCATAAATATCACGATAAAATTAAATTTTAAGAATATCCCTGAGTAACTTAATTTGTTTATTATATTTCATTTAATAAGCTTGATTCTAGCATTTTTTCCTGACGAGTTAAGATGTTTTTATTTGGCTGGAGATAGAAACGAATATTTTAGTTTTCTCGCATAAATATCACGATAAAATTAAATTTTAAGGATATCCCTGAGTAACTAAATTTGTTTATTAGATTTTATTTAATAAATTTGTTTCTAGCTTTTTTTCCTGACGAGTAACGATGTTTTAATTTTTCTGGAACTAGAAACGAATATTTTAGTTTTCTCGCATAAATATCACGATAAAATTAAATTGTAAGAATATCCCTGAGTAACTAAATTTGTTTATTAGATTTTATTTAATAAGTTTCATACTAGCATTTTTTCCTGAGCAGATGTTTTTGTTTGTCTGGAACTAGAAACGAATATTTTAGTTTTCTCGCATAAATATCACGATAAAATTAAATTTTAAGAATATCCCTGAGTAACTTAATTCGTTTATTATATTTCATTTAATAAGTTTGAATCTAGCATTTTTTCCTGTCGAGTTACGATGTTTTAAATTGTCTGGAGCTAGAAACGAATATTTTAGTTTTCTCGCATAAATATCACGATAAAATTAAATTGTAAGAATATCCCCGAGTAACATAATTTGTTTATTATATTTCATTTAATAAGTTTGATTCTAGCATTTTTTCCTGACGAGTTACGATTTTTTTATTTGTCTGTAGATAGAAACGAACATTTTAGTTTTCTCGCATAAATATCAAGATAAAATTAAATTTTAAAAATATCCCTGAGTAACTAAATTTGTTTATTATATTTCACATAATAAGTTTGTTTCTAGCATTTTGTCCTGACGAGTTACGATGTTTTTACTTGTCTGGAGATAGAAACGAATATTTTAGTTTTCTCGCATAAATATCACGATAAAATTAAATTTTAAGAATATCCCTGAGAAACTAAATTAGTTTATTAGATTTTATTTAATAAATATGTTTCTAGCATTTTTTCCTGACGAGTAACGATGTTTTTATGTTTCTGGAACTAGAAACGAATATTTTAGTTTTCTCGCATAAATATAACGATCAAATTAAATTTTAAGAATATCCCTGAGTAACTAAATTTGTTTATTAGATTTTATTTAATAAGTTTCATACTAGCATTTTTTCCTGAGCAGTTACGATGTTTTTGTTTGTCTGGAACTAGAAACGAATATTTTAGTTTTCTCGCATAAATTTCACGATAAAATTAAGTTTTAAGAATATCCCTGAGTAACTTAATTTGTTTATTATATTTCATTTAATATGTTTGATTCTAGCATTTTTTCCTGTCGAGTTACGATGTTTTAAATTGTCTGGACCTAGAAACGAATATTTTAGTTTTCTTGCATAAATATCACGATAAAATTAAATTGTAAGAATATCCCTGAGTAACTTAATTTGTTTATTATATTTCATTTAATAAGTTTGATTCTAGCATTCTTTCCTGACGAGTTACGATGTTTTTATTTGTCTGAAGATAGAAACGAATATTTTAGTTTTCTCGCATAAATATCACGATAAAATTAAATTTTAAGAATATCCCTGAGTAACTAAATTAGTTTATTAGATTTTATTTAATAAATTTGATTCTAGCATTTTTTCCTGACGAGTAACGATGTTTTTATGTTTCTGGAACTAGAAACGAATATTTTAGTTTTCTCGCATAAATATCACAATAAAATTTAATTTTAAGAATATCCCTGAGTAACTTAATTTGTTTATTATATTTCATTTAATAAGTTTGATTCTAGCATTTTTTCCTGACGAGTTACGATGTTTTTATTTGTCTGGAGCTAGAAACGAATATTTTAGTTTTCTCGCATAAATATCACGATAAAATTAAATTGTAAGAATATCCCTGAGTAACATAATTTGTTTATTATATTTCATTTAATAAATTTGATTCTAGTATTTTTTCCTGACGAGTTACGATGTTTTTATTTGTCTGGAGATAGAAACGAATATTTTAGTTTTCTGGCATAAATATCACGATAAAATTAAATTTTAAGAATATCCCTGGGTAACTAAATTTGTTTATTTGATTTAATTGAATAAATTTGATTCTAGCATTTTTTCCTGTCGAGTTACGATGTTTTAAATTGTCTGGAGATAGAAACGAATATTTTAGTTTTCTCGCATAAATATCACGATAAAATTAAATTGTAAGACTATCCCTGAGTAACTAAATTTGTTTATTAGATTTTATTGAATAAGTTTGTTTCTAGCATTTTTTCCTGACGAGTAACGATGTTTTTATGTTTCTGGAACTAGAAACGAATATTTTAGTTTCTCGCATAAATATCACGATAAAATTAAATTTTAAGAATATCCCTGAGTAACTTAATTTGTTTATTATATTTCATTTAATAAGTTTGATTCTAGCATTTTTTCCTGTCGAGTTACGATGTTTTAAATTGTCTGGAGCTAGAAACGAATATTTTAGTTTTCTCGCATAAATATCACGATAAAATTAAATTTTAAGAATATCCCTGAGTAACTAAATTTGTTTATTAGATTTTTTTTTAATAAATTTGTTTCTAACATTTTTTCCTGACGAGTAACGATGCTTTTATGTTTCTGGAACAAGAAACGAATATTTCATTTAATAAGTTTGATTCTAGCATTTTATCCTGTCGAGTTACGATGTTTTTATTTGTCTGGAGATAGAAACGAATATTTTAGTTTTCTCGCATAAATATCACGATAAAATTAAATTTTAAGAATATCCCTGAGTAACTAAATTTGTTTATTAGATTTTATTTAATAAATTTGTTTCTAGAATTTTTTCCTGACGAGTAACGATATTTTTATGTTTCTGGAACTAGAAACGAATATTTTAGTTTTCTCGCATAAATATCACGATAAAATTAAATTTTAAGAATATCCCTGAGTAACTTAATTTGTTTATTAGATTTTATTGAATAAGTTTGTTTCTAGCATTTTTTCCTGACGAGTAACGATGTTTTTATGTTTCTGGAACTAGAAACGAATATTTTAGTTTTCTCGCATATATATCACCATAAAATTTAATTTTAAGATTATCCCTGAGTAACTTAATTTGTTTATTATATTTCATTTAATAAGTTTGAATCTAGCATTTTTTCCTGTCGAGTTACGGTGTTTTAAATTGTCTGGAGCTAGAAACGAATATTTTAGTTTTCTCGCATAAATATCACGATAAAATTAAATTTTAAAAATATCCCTGAGTAACTAAATTTGTTTATTATATTTCATTTAATAAGTTTGATTCTAGCATTTTGTCCTGACGAGTTACGATGTTTTTATTTGTCTGGAGATAGAAACGAATATTTTAGTTTTCTCCCATAAATATCACTATAAAATTAAATTTTAAGAATATCCCTGAGTAACTAAATTTGTTTATTAGATTTTATTGAATAAGTTTGTTTCTAGCGTTTTTTCCTGACGAGTAACGATGTTTTTATGTTTCTGGAACTAGAAACGAATATTTTAGTTTTCTCGCATAAATATCACGATAAAATTAAATTTTAAGAATATCCCTGAGTAACTTAATTTGTTTATTATATTTCATTTAATAAGTTTGATTCTAGCATTCTTTCCTGTCGAGTTACGATGTTTTAAATTGTCTGGAGCTAGAAACGAATATTTTAGTTTTCTCGCATAAATATCACGATAAAATTAAATTTTAAGAATATCCCTGAGTAACTAAATTAGTTTATTAGATTTTATTTAATAAGTTTTTTTCTAGCATTTTTTCCTGACGAGTAACGATGTTTTTATGTTTCTGGAACTAGAAACGAATATTTTAGTTTTCTGGCATAAATATCACGATAAAATTAAATTTTAAGAATATCCCTGAGTAACTTAATTTGTTTATTATATTTCATTTAATAAGTTTAAATCTAGCATTTTTCCTGTCGAGTTACGATGTTTTAAATTGTCTGGAGCTAGAAACGAATATTTTAGTTTTCTCGCATAAATATCACGATAAAATTAAATTGTAAGAATATCCCTGAGTAACTAAATTTGTTTATTAGATTTTATTTAATAAGTTTCATACTAGCATTTTTTCCTGAGCAGATGTTTTTGTTTGTCTGGAACTAGAAACGAATATTTTAGTTTTCTCGCATAAATATCACGATAAAATTAAATTTTAAGAATATCCCTGAGTAACTTTATTTGTTTATTAGATTTTTTTAATAAGTTTGATTCTAGAATTTTTTCCTGAGGAGTAACGATGTTTTTATTTGTCTGGAGCTAGAAACGAATATTTTAGTTTTCTCGCATAAATATCACGATAAAATTAAATTGTAAGAGTAACTTAATTTGTTTATTATATTTCATTTAATATGTTTGATTCTAGCATTTTTTCCTGTCGAGTTACGATGTTTTAAATTGTCTGGACCTAGAAACGAATATTTTAGTTTTCTTGCATAAATATCACGATAAAATTAAATTGTAAGAATATCCCTGAGTAACTTAATTTGTTTATTATATTTCATTTAATAAGTTTGATTCTAGCATTCTTTCCTGACGAGTTACGATGTTTTTATTTGTCTGAAGATAGAAACGAATATTTTAGTTTTCTCGCATAAATATCACGATAAAATTAAATTTTAAGAATATCCCTGAGTAACTAAATTAGTTTATTAGATTTTATTTAATAAATTTGTTTCTAGCATTTTTTCCTGACGAGTAACGATGTTTTTATGTTTCTGGAACTAGAAACGAATATTTTAGTTTTCTCGCATAAATATCACAATAAAATTTAATTTTAAGAATATCCCTGAGTAACTTAATTTGTTTATTATATTTCATTTAATAAGTTTGATTCTAGCATTTTTTCCTGACGAGTTACGATGTTTTTATTTGTCTGGAGCTAGAAACGAATATTTTAGTTTTCTCGCATAAATATCACGATAAAATTAAATTGTAAGAATATCCCTGAGTAACATAATTTGTTTATTATATTTCATTTAATAAATTTGATTCTAGTATTTTTTCCTGACGAGTTACGATGTTTTTATTTGTCTGGAGATAGAAACGAATATTTTAGTTTTCTGGCATAAATATCACGATAAAATTAAATTTTAAGAATATCCCTGGGTAACTAAATTTGTTTATTTGATTTAATTGAATAAATTTGATGCTAGCATTTTTTCCTGTCGAGTTACGATGTTTTAAATTGTCTGGAGATAGAAACGAATATTTTAGTTTTCTCGCATAAATATCACGATAAAATTAAATTGTAAGACTATCCCTGAGTAACTAAATTTGTTTATTAGATTTTATTGAATAAGTTTGTTTCTAGCATTTTTTCCTGACGAGTAACGATGTTTTTATGTTTCTGGAACTAGAAACGAATATTTTAGTTTCTCGCATAAATATCACGATAAAATTAAATTTTAAGAATATCCCTGAGTAACTTAATTTGTTTATTATATTTCATTTAATAAGTTTGATTCTAGCATTTTTTCCTGTCGAGTTACGATGTTTTAAATTGTCTGGAGCTAGAAACGAATATTTTAGTTTTCTCGCATAAATATCACGATAAAATTAAATTTTAAGAATATCCCTGAGTAACTAAATTTGTTTATTAGATTTTATTTAATAAATTTGTTTCTAGAATTTTTTCCTGACGAGTAACGATATTTTTATGTTTCTGGAACTAGAAACGAATATTTTAGTTTTCTCGCATAAATATCACGATAAAATTAAATTTTAAGAATATCCCTGAGTAACTTAATTTGTTTATTAGATTTTATTGAATAAGTTTGTTTCTAGCATTTTTTCCTGACGAGTAACGATGTTTTTATGTTTCTGGAACTAGAAACGAATATTTTAGTTTTCTCGCATATATATCACCATAAAATTTAATTTTAAGATTATCCCTGAGTAACTTAATTTGTTTATTATATTTCATTTAATAAGTTTGAATCTAGCATTTTTTCCTGTCGAGTTACGGTGTTTTAAATTGTCTGGAGCTAGAAACGAATATTTTAGTTTTCTCGCATAAATATCACGATAAAATTAAATTTTAAAAATATCCCTGAGTAACTAAATTTGTTTATTATATTTCATTTAATAAGTTTGATTCTAGCATTTTGTCCTGACGAGTTACGATGTTTTTATGTTTCTGGAACTAGAAACGAATATTTTAGTTTTCTCGCATAAATATCACGATAAAATTAAATTTTAAGAATATCCCTGAGTAACTTAATTTGTTTATTATATTTCATTTAATAAGTTTGATTCTAGCATTCTTTCCTGTCGAGTTACGATGTTTTAAATTGTCTGGAGCTAGAAACGAATATTTTAGTTTTCTCGCATAAATATCACGATAAAATTAAATTTTAAGAATATCCCTGAGTAACTAAATTAGTTTATTAGATTTTATTTAATAAGTTTCATACTAGCATTTTTTCCTGAGCAGATGTTTTTGTTTGTCTGGAACTAGAAACGAATATTTTAGTTTTCTCGCATAAATATCACGATAAAATTAAATTTTAAGAATATCCCTGAGTAACTTTATTTGTTTATTAGATTGTTTTAATAAGTTTGATTCTAGAATTTTTTCCTGAGGAGTAACGATGTTTTTATTTGTCTGGAGCTAGAAACGAATATTTTAGTTTTCTCGCATAAATATCACGATAAAATTAAATTGTAAGAGTAATTTAATTTGTTTATTATATTTCATTTAATAAGTTTGATTCTAGCATTTTTTCCTGTCGAGTTACGATGTTTTTATGTTTCTGGAACTAGAAACGAATATTTTAGTTTTCTCGCATAAATATAACGATCAAATTAAATTTTAAGAATATCCCTGAGTAACTAAATTTGTTTATTAGATTTTATTGAATAAGTTTGTTTCTAGCGTTTTTTCCTGACGAGTAACGATGTTTTTATGTTTCTGGAACTAGAAACGATTATTTTAGTTTTCTCGCATAAATATCACGATAAAATTAAATTTTAAGAATATCCCTGAGAAACTAAATTTGTTTATTAGATTTTATTGAATAAGTTTGTTTCTAGCATTTTTTCCTGACGAGTAACGATGTTTTTATGTTTCTGGAACTAGAAAGGAATATTTTAGTTTTCTCGCATAAATATCACGATAAAATTAAATTTTAAGAATATCCCTGAGTAACTAAATTTGTTTATTAGATTTTAATTAATAAATTTGTTTCTAGCATTTTTTCCTGACGAGTAACGATGTTTTTATGTTTCTGGAACTAGAAACAAATATCTTAGTTTTCTCGCATAAATATCACGATAAAATTAAATTTTAAGAATATCCCTGAGTAACTAAATTTGTTTATTAGATTTTATTGAATAAGTTTGTTTCTAGCGTTTTTTCCTGACGAGTAACGATGTTTTTATGTTTCTGGAACTAGAAACGATTATTTTAGTTTTCTCGCATAAATATCACGATAAAATTAAATTTTAAGAATATCCCTGAGTAACTTAATTTGTTTATTATATTTCATTTAATAAGTTTGATTCTAGCATTCTTTCCTGTCGAGTTACGATGTTTTAAATTGTCTGGAGCTAGAAACGAATATTTTAGTTTTCTCGCATAAATATCACGATAAAATTAAATTTTAAGAATATCCCTGAGTAACTAAATTAGTTTATTAGATTTTATTTAATAAGTTTGTTTCTAGCATTTTTTCCTGACGAGTAACGATGTTTTTATGTTTCTGGAACTAGAAACGAATATTTTAGTTTTCTCGCATAAATATCACGATAAAATTAAATTTTAAGAATATCCCTGAGTAACTTAATTTGTTTATTATATTTCATTTAATAAGTTTGAATCTAGCATTTTTCCTGTCGAGTTACGATGTTTTAAATTGTCTGGAGCTAGAAACGAATATTTTAGTTTTCTCGCATAAATATCACGATAAAATTAAATTGTAAGAATATCCCTGAGTAACTAAATTTGTTTATTAGATTTTATTTAATAAGTTTCATACTAGCATTTTTTCCTGAGCAGATGTTTTTGTTTGTCTGGAACTAGAAACGAATATTTTAGTTTTCTCGCATAAATATCACGATAAAATAAAATTTTAAGAATATCCCTGAGTAACTTTATTTGTTTATTAGATTTTTTTAATAAGTTTGATTCTAGAATTTTTTCCTGAGGAGTAACGATGTTTTTATTTGTCTGGAGCTAGAAACGAATATTTTAGTTTTCTCGCATGAATATCACGTTAAAATTAAATTGTAAGAGTAACTTAATTTGTTTATTATATTTCATTTAATAAGTTTGATTCTAGCATTCTTTCCTGTCGAGTTACGATGTTTTAAATTGTCTGGAGCTAGAAACGAATATTTTAGTTTTCTCGCATAAATATAACGATAAAATTAAATTTTAAGAATATCCCTGAGTAACTTTATTTGTTTATTAGATTTTTTTAATAAGTTTGATTCTAGAATTTTTTCCTGACGAGTAACGATGTTTTTATTTTTCTGGAACTAGAAACGAATATTTTAGTTTTCTCGCATAAATATCACGATAAAATTTAATTTTAAGAATATCCCTGAGTAACTAATTTGTTTATTATATTTCATTTAATAAGTTTGAATCTAGCATTTTTTCCTGTCGAGTTACGATGTTCTAAATTGTCTGGAGCTAGAAACAAATATTTTAGTTTTCTCGCATAAATATCACGATAAAATTCAATTGTAAGAATATCCCTGAGTAACATAATTTGTTTATTATATTTCATTTAATAAGTTTGATTCTAGCATTTTTTCCTGACGAGTTACGATGTTTTTATTTGTCTGTAGATAGAAACGAATATTTTAGTTTTCTCGTATAAATATCACGATAAAATTAAATTTTAAAAATATCCCTGAGTAACTTAATTTGTTTATTATATTTCATTTAATAAGTTTGATTCTAGCATTTTTTCCTGACGAGTTACGATGTTTTTATTTGTCTGGAGATAGAAACGAATATTTTAGTTTTCTGGCATAAATATCACGATAAAATTAAATTTTAAGAATATCCCGGAGTAACTAAATTTGTTTATTAGATTTTATTGAATAAATTAGTTTCTAGCATTTTTTCCTGTCGAGTTACGATGTTTTAAATTGTCTGGAGTTAGAAACGAATATTTTAGTTTTCTCGCATAAATATCACGATAAAATTAAATTTTAAGAATATCCCTGAGTAACTAAATTTGTTTATTAGATTTTATTGAATAAGTTTGTTTCTAGCATTTTTTCCTGACGAGTAACGATGTTTTTATGTTTCTGGAACTAGAAAGGAATATTTTAGTTTTCTCGCATAAATATCACGATAAAATTAAATTTTAAGAATATCCCTGAGTAACTAAATTTGTTTATTAGATTTTATTTAATAAATTTGTTTCTAGCATTTTTTCCTGACGAGTAACGATGTTTTTATGTTTCTGGAACTAGAAACGAATATTTTAGTTTTCTCGCATAAATATAACGATCAAATTAAATTTTAAGAATATCCCTGAGTAACTAAATTAGTTTATTAGATTTTATTTAATAAGTTTGTTTCTAGCATTTTTTCCTGACGAGTAACGATGTTTTTATTTTTCTGGAACTAGAAACGAATATTTTAGTTTTCTCGCATAAATATCACGATTAAATTTAATTTTAAGAATATCCCTGAGTAACTATTTTGTTTATTATATTTCATTTAATAAGTTTGAATCTAGCATTTTTTCCTGTCGAGTTACGATGTTTTTATTTGTCTGTAGATAGAAACGAATATTTTAGTTTTCTCGCATAAATATCACGATAAAATTAAATTTTAAGAATATCCCTGAGTAACTTAATTTGTTTATTATATTTCATTTAATAAGTTTGATTCTAGCATTTTTTCCTGACGAGTTACGATGTTTTTATTTGTCTGTAGATAGAAACGAATATTTTAGTTTTCTCGCATAAATATCACGATAAAATTAAATTTTAAGAATATCCCTGAGTAACTAAATTAGTTTATTAGATTTTATTTAATAAATATGTTTCTAGCATTTTTTCCTGACGAGTAACGATGTTTTTATGTTTCTGGAACTAGAAACGAATATTTTAGTTTTCTCGCATAAATATAACGATCAAATTAAATTTTAAGAATATCCCTGAGTAACTAAATTAGTTTATTAGATTTTATTTAATAAGTTTGTTTCTAGCATTTTTTCCTGACGAGTAACGATGTTTTTATTTTTCTGGAACTAGAAACGAATATTTTAGTTTTCTCGCATAAATATCACGATAAAATTTAATTTTAAGAATATCCCTGAGTAACTAATTTGTTTATTATATTTCATTTAATAAGTTTGAATCTAGCATTTTTTCCTGTCGAGTTACGATGTTTTTATTTGTCTGTAGATAGAAACGAATATTTTAGTTTTCTCGCATAAATATCACGATAAAATTAAATTTTAAGAATATCCCTGAGTAACTTAATTTGTTTATTATATTTCATTTAATAAGTTTGATTCTATCATTTTTTCCTGACGAGTTACGATGTTTTTATTTGTCTGTAGATAGAAACGAATATTTTAGTTTTCTCGCATAAATATCACGATAAAATTAAATTTTAAGAATATCCCTGAGTAACTAAATTAGTTTATTAGATTTTATTTAATAAATATGTTTCTAGCATTTTTTCCTGACGAGTAACGATGTTTTTATGTTTCTGGAACTAGAAACGAATATTTTAGTTTTCTCGCATAAATATAACGATCAAATTAAATTTTAAGAATATCCCTGAGTAACTTAATTTGTTTATTATATTTCATTTAATAAGTTTGATTCTAGCATTCTTTCCTGTCGAGTTACGATGTTTTAAATTGTCTGGAGCTAGAAACGAATATTTTAGTTTTCTCGCATAAATATAACGATAAAATTAAATTTTAAGAATATCCCTGAGTAACTTTATTTGTTTATTAGATTTTTTTAATAAGTTTGATTCTAGAATTTTTTCCTGACGAGTAACGATGTTTTTATTTTTCTGGAACTAGAAACGAATATTTTAGTTTTCTCGCATAAATATCACGATAAAATTTAATTTTAAGAATATCCCTGAGTAACTAATTTGTTTATTATATTTCATTTAATAAGTTTGAATCTAGCATTTTTTCCTGTCGAGTTACGATGTTCTAAATTGTCTGGAGCTAGAAACAAATATTTTAGTTTTCTCGCATAAATAACACGATAAAATTCAATTGTAAGAATATCCCTGAGTAACATAATTTGTTTATTATATTTCATTTAATAAGTTTGATTCTAGCATTTTTTCCTGACGAGTTACGATGTTTTTATTTGTCTGTAGATAGAAACGAATATTTTAGTTTTCTCGTATAAATATCACGATAAAATTAAATTTTAAAAATATCCCTGAGTAACTTAATTTGTTTATTATATTTCATTTAATAAGTTTGATTCTAACATTTTTCCTGACGAGTTACGATGTTTTTATTTGTCTGGAGATAGAAACGAATATTTTAGTTTTCTGGCATAAATATCACGATAAAATTAAATTTTAAGAATATCCCGGAGTAACTAAATTTGTTTATTAGATTTTATTGAATAAATTAGATTCTAGCATTTTTTCCTGTCGAGTTACGATGTTTTAAATTGTCTGGAGTTAGAAACGTATATTTTAGTTTTCTCGCATAAATATCACGATAAAATTAAATTTTAAGAATATCCCTAAGTAACTAAATTTGTTTATTAGATTTTATTGAATAAGTTTGTTTCTAGCATTTTTTCCTGACGAGTAACGATGTTTTTATGTTTCTGGAACTAGAAAGGAATATTATAGTTTTCTCGCATAAATATCACGATAAAATTAAATTTTAAGAATATCCCTCAGTAACTAAATTAGTTTATTAGATTTTATTTAATAAATTTGTTTCTAGCATTTTTTCCTGACGAGTAACGATGTTTTTATGTTTCTGGAACTAGAAACGAATATCTTAGTTTTCTCGCATAAATATCACGATAAAATTTAATTTTAAGAATATCCCTGAGTAACTAATTTGTTTATTATATTTCATTTAATATGTTTGAATCTAGCATTTTTTCCTGTCGAGTTACGATGTTTTAAATTGTCTGGAGCTAGAAACGAATATTTTAGTTTTCTCGCATAAATATCACGATAAAATTAAATTGTAAGAATATCCCTGAGTAACTAAATTTGTTTATTAGATTTTATTTAATAAGTTTCATACTAGCATTTTTTCCTGAGCAGATGTTTTTGTTTGTCTGGAACTAGAAACGAATATTTTAGTTTTCTCGCATAAATATCACGATAAAATAAAATTTTAAGAATATCCCTGAGTAACTTTATTTGTTTATTAGATTTTTTTAATAAGTTTGATTCTAGAATTTTTTCCTGAGGAGTAACGATGTTTTTATTTGTCTGGAGCTATAAACGAATATTTTAGTTTTCTCGCATAAATATCACGATAAAATTAAATTGTAAGAGTAACTTAATTTGTTTATTATATTTCATTTAATAAGTTTGATTCTAGCATTCTTTCCTGTCGAGTTACGATGTTTTAAATTGTCTGGAGCTAGAAACGAATATTTTAGTTTTCTCGCATAAATATAACGATAAAATTAAATTTTAAGAATATCCCTGAGTAACTTTATTTGTTTATTAGATTTTTTTAATAAGTTTGATTCTAGAATTTTTTCCTGACGAGTAACGATGTTTTTATTTTTCTGGAACTAGAAACGAATATTTTAGTTTTCTCGCATAAATATCACGATAAAATTTAATTTTAAGAATATCCCTGAGTAACTAATTTGTTTATTATATTTCATTTAATAAGTTTGAATCTAGCATTTTTTCCTGTCGAGTTACGATGTTCTAAATTGTCTGGAGCTAGAAACAAATATTTTAGTTTTCTCGCATAAATATCACGATAAAATTCAATTGTAAGAATATCCCTGAGTAACATAATTTGTTTATTATATTTCATTTAATAAGTTTGATTCTAGCATTATTTCCTGACGAGTTACGATGTTTTTATTTGTCTGTAGATAGAAACGAATATTTTAGTTTTCTCGTATAAATATCACGATAAAATTAAATTTTAAAAATATCCCTGAGTAACTTAATTTGTTTATTATATTTCATTTAATAAGTTTGATTCTAGCATTTTTTCCTGACGAGTTACGATGTTTTTATTTGTCTGGAGATAGAAACGAATATTTTAGTTTTCTGGCATAAATATCACGATAAAATTAAATTTTAAGAATATCCCGGAGTAACTAAATTTGTTTATTAGATTTTATTGAATAAATTAGTTTCTAGCATTTTTTCCTGTCGAGTTACGATGTTTTAAATTGTCTGGAGTTAGAAACGAATATTTTAGTTTTCTCGCATAAATATCACGATAAAATTAAATTTTAAGAATATCCCTGAGTAACTAAATTTGTTTATTAGATTTTATTGAATAAGTTTGTTTCTAGCATTTTTTCCTGACGAGTAACGATGTTTTTATGTTTCTGGAACTAGAAAGAAATATTTTAGTTTTCTCGCATAAATATCACGATAAAATTAAATTTTAAGAATATCCCTGAGTAACTAAATTTGTTTATTAGATTTTATTTAATAAATTTGTTTCTAGCATTTTTTCCTGACGAGTAACGATGTTTTTATGTTTCTGGAACTAGAAACGAATATTTTAGTTTTCTCGCATAAATATAACGATCAAATTAAATTTTAAGAATATCCCTGAGTAACTAAATTAGTTTATTAGATTTTATTTAATAAGTTTGTTTCTAGCATTTTTTCCTGACGAGTAACGATGTTTTTATTTTTCTGGAACTAGAAACGAATATTTTAGTTTTCTCGCATAAATATTACGATAAAATTTAATTTTAAGAATATCCCTGAGTAACTATTTTGTTTATTATATTTCATTTAATAAGTTTGAATCTAGCATTTTTTCCTGTCGAGTTACGATGTTTTTATTTGTCTGTAGATAGAAACGAATATTTTAGTTTTCTCGCATAAATATCACGATAAAATTAAATTTTAAGAATATCCCTGAGTAACTTAATTTGTTTATTATATTTCATTTAATAAGTTTGATTCTAGCATTTTTTCCTGACGAGTTACGATGTTTTTATTTGTCTGTAGATAGAAACGAATATTTTAGTTTTCTCGCATAAATATCACGATAAAATTAAATTTTAAGAATATCCCTGAGTAACTAAATTAGTTTATTAGATTTTATTTAATAAATATGTTTCTAGCATTTTTTCCTGACGAGTAACGATGTTTTTATGTTTCTGGAACTAGAAACGAATATTTTAGTTTTCTCGCATAAATATAACGATCAAATTAAATTTTAAGAATATCCCTGAGTAACTAAATTAGTTTATTAGATTTTATTTAATAAGTTTGTTTCTAGCATTTTTTCCTGACGAGTAACGATGTTTTTATTTTTCTGGAACTAGAAACGAATATTTTAGTTTTCTCGCATAAATATCACGATAAAATTTAATTTTAAGAATATCCCTGAGTAACTAATTTGTTTATTATATTTCATTTAATAAGTTTGAATCTAGCATTTTTTCCTGTCGAGTTACGATGTTTTTATTTGTCTGTAGATAGAAACGAATATTTTAGTTTTCTCGCATAAATATCACGATAAAATTAAATTTTAAGAATATCCCTGAGTAACTTAATTTGTTTATTATATTTCATTTAATAAGTTTGATTCTAGCATTTTTTCCTGACGAGTTACGATGTTTTTATTTGTCTGTAGATAGAAACGAATATTTTAGTTTTCTCGCATAAATATCACGATAAAATTAAATTTTAAGAATATCCCTGAGTAACTAAATTAGTTTATTAGATTTTATTTAATAAATATGTTTCTAGCATTTTTTCCTGACGAGTAACGATGTTTTTATGTTTCTGGAACTAGAAACGAATATTTTAGTTTTCTCGCATAAATATAACGATCAAATTAAATTTTAAGAATATCCCTGAGTAACTTAATTTGTTTATTATATTTCATTTAATAAGTTTGATTCTAGCATTCTTTCCTGTCGAGTTACGATGTTTTAAATTGTCTGGAGCTAGAAACGAATATTTTAGTTTTCTCGCATAAATATAACGATAAAATTAAATTTTAAGAATATCCCTGAGTAACTTTATTTGTTTATTAGATTTTTTTAATAAGTTTGATTCTAGAATTTTTTCCTGACGAGTAACGATGTTTTTATTTTTCTGGAACTAGAAACGAATATTTTAGTTTTCTCGCATAAATATCACGATAAAATTTAATTTTAAGAATATCCCTGAGTAACTAATTTGTTTATTATATTTCATTTAATAAGTTTGAATCTAGCATTTTTTCCTGTCGAGTTACGATGTTCTAAATTGTCTGGAGCTAGAAACAAATATTTTAGTTTTCTCGCATAAATAACACGATAAAATTCAATTGTAAGAATATCCCTGAGTAACATAATTTGTTTATTATATTTCATTTAATAAGTTTGATTCTAGCATTTTTTCCTGACGAGTTACGATGTTTTTATTTGTCTGTAGATAGAAACGAATATTTTAGTTTTCTCGTATAAATATCACGATAAAATTAAATTTTAAAAATATCCCTGAGTAACTTAATTTGTTTATTATATTTCATTTAATAAGTTTGATTCTAACATTTTTCCTGACGAGTTACGATGTTTTTATTTGTCTGGAGATAGAAACGAATATTTTAGTTTTCTGGCATAAATATCACGATAAAATTAAATTTTAAGAATATCCCGGAGTAACTAAATTTTTTTATTAGATTTTATTGAATAAATTAGATTCTAGCATTTTTTCCTGTCGAGTTACGATGTTTTAAATTGTCTGGAGTTAGAAACGTATATTTTAGTTTTCTCGCATAAATATCACGATAAAATTATATTTTAAGAATATCCCTAAGTAACTAAATTTGTTTATTAGATTTTATTGAATAAGTTTGTTTCTAGCATTTTTTCCTGACGAGTAACGATGTTTTTATGTTTCTGGAACTAGAAAGGAATATTATAGTTTTCTCGCATAAATATCACGATAAAATTAAATTTTAAGAATATCCCTCAGTAACTAAATTTGTTTATTAGATTTTATTTAATAAATTTGTTTCTAGCATTTTTTCCTGACGAGTAACGATGTTTTTATGTTTCTGGAACTAGAAACGAATATCTTAGTTTTCTCGCATAAATATCACGATAAAATTAAATTTTAAGAATATCCCTGAGTAACTAAATTTGTTTATTAGATTTTATTTAATAAATATGTTTCTAGCATTTTTTCCTGACGAGTAACGATGTTTTTATGTTTCTGGAACTAGAAACGAATATTTTAGTTTTCTCGCATAAATATAACGATCAAATTAAATTTTAAGAATATCCCTGAGTAACTAAATTAGTTTATTAGATTTTATTTAATAAGTTTGTTTCTAGCATTTTTTCCTGACGAGTAACGATGTTTTTATTTTTCTGGAACTAGAAACGAATATTTTAGTTTTCTCGCATAAATATCACGATAAAATTTAATTTTAAGAATATCCCTGAGTAACTAATTTGTTTATTATATTTCATTTAATAAGTTTGAATCTAGCATTTTTTCCTGTCGAGTTACGATGTTCTAAATTGTCTGGAGCTAGAAACAAATATTTTAGTTTTCTCGCATAAATATCACGATCAAATTCAATTGTAAGAATATCCCTGAGTAACATAATTAGTTTATTATATTTCATTTATTAAGTTTGATTCTAGCATTTTTTCCTGACGAGTTACGATGTTTTTATTTGTCTGTAGATAGAAACGAATATTTTAGTTTTCTCGCATAAATATCACGATAAAATTAAATTTTAAGAATATCCCTGAGTAACTTAATTTGTTTATTATATTTCATTTAATAAGTTTGATTCTAGCATTTTTTCCTGACGAGTTACGATGTTTTTATTTGTCTGTAGATAGAAACGAATATTTTAGTTTTCTCGCATAAATATCACGATAAAATTAAATTTTAAGAATATCCCTGAGTAACTAAATTAGTTTATTAGATTTTATTTAATAAGTTTGTTTCTAGCATTTTTTCCTGACGAGTAACGATGTTTTTATGTTTCTGGAACTAGAAACGAATATTTTAGTTTTCTCGCATAAATATCACGATAAAATTTAATTTTAAAAATATCCCTGAGTAACTAAATTAGTTTATTAGATTTTATTGAATAAGTTTGTTTCTAGCATTTTTTCCTGACGAGTTACGAAGTTTTTATTTGTCTGTAGATAGAAACGAATATTTTAGTTTTCCCGCATAAATATCACGATAAAATTAAATTTTAAGAATATCCCTGAGTAACTTAATTTGTTTATTATATTTCATTTAATAAGTTTGATTCTAGCATTTTTTCCTGACGAGTTACGATGTTTTTATGTTTCTGGAACTAGAAACGAATATTTTAGTTTTCTCGCATAAATATCACGATAAAATTAAATTTTAAGAATATCCCTGAGTAACTAAATTTGTTTATTAGATTTTATTTAATAAATTTGTTTCTAGCATTTTTTCCTGACGAGTAACGATGTTTTTATGTTTCTGGAACTAGAAACGAATATTTTAGTTTTCTCGCATAAATATCACGATAAAATTAAATTGTAAGAATATCCCTGAGTAACTTAATTTGTTTATTATATTTCATTTAATAAGTTTGATTCTATCATTTTTTCCTGACGAGTTACGATGTTTTTATTTATCTGGAGATAGAAACGAATATTTTAGTTTTCTCGCATAAATATCACGATAAAATTAAATTTTAAGAATATCCCTGAGTAACTAAATTTGTTTATTAGATTTTATTGAATAAGTTTGTTTCTAGCATTTTTTACCGACGAGTAACGATGTTTTTATGTTTCTGGAACTAGAAACGATTATTTTAGTTTTCTCGCATAAATATCACGATAAAATTAAATTGTAAGAATATCCCTGAGTAACTTAATTTGTTTATTATATTTCATTTAATAAGTTTGATTCTAGCATTTTTTCCTGACGAGTTACGATGTTTTTATTTGTCTGGAGATAGAAACGAATATTTTAGTTTTCTCGCATAAATATCACGATAAAATTAAATTTTAAGGATATCCCTGAGTAACTAAATTTGTTTATTAGATTTTATTTAATAAGTTTGTTTCTAGCATTTTTTCCTGACGAGTAACGATGTTTTTATGTTTCTGGAACTAGAAACGAATATTTTAGTTTTCTCGCATATATATCACGATAAAATTAAATTTTAAGAATATCCCTGAGTAACTTAATTCGTTTATTATATTTCATTTAATAAGTTTGAATCTAGCATTTTTTCCTGACGAGTTACGATGTTTTTATTTGTCTGTAGATAGAAACGAATATTTTAGTTTTCTCGCATAAATATCACGATAAAATTAAATTTTAAGAATATCCCTGAGTAACTAAATTTGTTTATTAGATTTTATTTAATAAATTTGTTTCTAGCATTTTTTCCTGACGAGTAACGATGTTTTTATGTTTCTGGAACTAGAAACGAATATTTTAGTTTTCTCGCATAAATATCACGATAAAATTAAATTGTAAGAATATCCCTGAGTAACTTAATTTGTTTATTATATTTCATTTAATAAGTTTGATTCTATCATTTTTTCCTGACGAGTTACGATGTTTTTATTTATCTGGAGATAGAAACGAATATTTTAGTTTTCTCGCATAAATATCACGATAAAATTAAATTTTAAGAATATCCCTGAGTAACTAAATTTGTTTATTAGATTTTATTGAATAAGTTTGTTTCTAGCATTTTTTACCGACGAGTAACGATGTTTTTATGTTTCTGGAACTAGAAACGATTATTTTAGTTTTCTCGCATAAATATCACGATAAAATTAAATTGTAAGAATATCCCTGAGTAACTTAATTTGTTTATTATATTTCATTTAATAAGTTTGATTCTAGCATTTTTTCCTGACGAGTTACGATGTTTTTATTTGTCTGGAGATAGAAACGAATATTTTAGTTTTCTCGCATAAATATCACGATAAAATTAAATTTTAAGGATATCCCTGAGTAACTAAATTTGTTTATTAGATTTTATTTAATAAGTTTGTTTCTAGCATTTTTTCCTGACGAGTAACGATGTTTTTATGTTTCTGGAACTAGAAACGAATATTTTAGTTTTCTCGCATATATATCACGATAAAATTAAATTTTAAGAATATCCCTGAGTAACTTAATTCGTTTATTATATTTCATTTAATAAGTTTGAATCTAGCATTTTTTCCTGTCGAGTTACGATGTTTTAAATTGTCTGGAGCTAGAAACGAACATTTTAGTTTTCTCGCATAAATATCAAGATAAAATTAAATTTTAAGAATATCCCTGAGTAACTTAATTTGTTTATTATATTTCATTTAATAAGTTTGATTCTAGCATTCTTTCCTGTCGAGTTACGATGTTTTAAATTGTCTGGAGCTAGAAACGAATATTTTAGTTTTCTCGCATAAATATCACGATAAAATTAAATTTTAAGAATATCCCTGAGTAACTAAATTAGTTTATTAGATTTTATTTAATAAGTTTGTTTCTAGCATTTTTTCCTGACGAGTAACGATGTTTTTATTTTTCTGGAACTAGAAACGAATATTTTAGTTTTCTCGCATAAATATCACGATAAAATTTAATTTTAAGAATATCCTTGAGTAACTTAATTTGTTTATTATATTTCATTTAATAAGTTTGAATCTAGCATTTTTTCCTGTCGAGTTACGATGTTTTAAATTGTCTGGAGCTAGAAACGAATATTTTAGTTTTCTCGCATAAATATCACGATAAAATTAAATTGTAAGAATATCCCTGAGTAACTAAATTTGTTTATTAGATTTTATTTAATAAGTTTCATACTAGCATTTTTTCCTGAGCAGTTACGATGTTTTTGTTTGTCTGGAACTAGAAACGAATATTTTAGTTTTCTCGCATAAATATCACGATAAAATTAAATTTTAAGAATATCCCTGAGTAACTTTATTTGTTTATTAGATTTTTTTAATAAGTTTGATTCTAGAATTTTTTCCTGAGGAGTAACGATGTTTTTATTTGTCTGGAGCTAGAAACGAATATTTTAGTTTTCTGGCATAAATATCACGATAAAATTAAATTTTAAGAATATCCCGGAGTAACTAAATTTGTTTATTAGATTTTATTGAATAAGTTTGTTTCTAGCATTTTTTTCTGTCGAGTTACGATGTTTTAAATTGTCTGGAGATAGAAACGAATATTTTAGTTTTCTCGCATAAATATCACGATAAAATTAAATTTTAAGAATATCCCTTAGTAACTAAATTTGTTTATTAGATTTTATTGAATAAGTTTGATTCTAGCATTTTTTCCTGACGAGTTACGATGTTTTTATTTGTCTGTAGATAGAAACGAATATTTTAGTTTTCTCGCATAAATATCACGATAAAATTAAATTTTAAGAATATCCCTGAGTAACTTAATTTGTTTATTATATTTCATTTAATAAGTTTGATTCTAGCATTTTTTCCTGACGAGTTACGATGTTTTTATTTGTCTGTAGATAGAAACGAATATTTTAGTTTTCTCGCATAAATATCACGATAAAATTAAATTTTAAGAATATCCCTGAGTAACTAAATTAGTTTATTAGATTTTATTTAATAAGTTTGTTTCTAGCATTTTTTCCTGACGAGTAACGATGTTTTTATGTTTCTGGAACTAGAAACGAATATTTTAGTTTTCTCGCATAAATATCACGATAAAATTTAATTTTAAAAATATCCCTGAGTAACTAAATTAGTTTATTAGATTTTATTGAATAAGTTTGTTTCTAGCATTTTTTCCTGACGAGTTACGAAGTTTTTATTTGTCTGTAGATAGAAACGAATATTTTAGTTTTCTCGCATAAATATCACGATAAAATTAAATTTTAAGAATATCCCTGAGTAACTTAATTTGTTTATTATATTTCATTTAATAAGTTTGATTCTAGCATTTTTTCCTGACGAGTTACGATGTTTTTATTTGTCTGTAGATAGAAACGAATATTTTAGTTTTCTCGCATAAATATCACGATAAAATTAAATTTTAAGAATATCCCTGAGTAACTAAATTTGTTTATTAGATTTTATTTAATAAATTTGTTTCTAGCATTTTTTCCTGACGAGTAACGATGTTTTTATGTTTCTGGAACTAGAAACGAATATTTTAGTTTTCTCGCATAAATATCACGATAAAATTAAATTGTAAGAATATCCCTGAGTAACTTAATTTGTTTATTATATTTCATTTAATAAGTTTGATTCTATCATTTTTTCCTGACGAGTTACGATGTTTTTATTTATCTGGAGATAGAAACGAATATTTTAGTTTTCTCGCATAAATATCACGATAAAATTAAATTTTAAGAATATCCCTGAGTAACTAAATTTGTTTATTAGATTTTATTGAATAAGTTTGTTTCTAGCATTTTTTACCGACGAGTAACGATGTTTTTATGTTTCTGGAACTAGAAACGATTATTTTAGTTTTCTCGCATAAATATCACGATAAAATTAAATTGTAAGAATATCCCTGAGTAACTTAATTTGTTTATTATATTTCATTTAATAAGTTTGATTCTAGCATTTTTTCCTGACGAGTTACGATGTTTTTATTTGTCTGGAGATAGAAACGAATATTTTAGTTTTCTCGCATAAATATCACGATAAAATTAAATTTTAAGAATATCCCTGAGTAACTAAATTTGTTTATTAGATTTTATTGAATAAGTTTGTTTCTAGCATTTTTTACCGACGAGTAACGATGTTTTTATGTTTCTGGAACTAGAAACGATTATTTTAGTTTTCTCGCATAAATATCACGATAAAATTAAATTTTAAGAATATCCCTGAGTAACTAAATTTGTTTATTAGATTTTATTGAATAAGTTTGTTTCTAGCATTTTTTACTGACGAGTAACGATGTTTTTATGTTTCTGGAACTAGAAACGATTATTTTAGTTTTCTCGCATAAATATCACGATAAAATTAAATTTTAAGGATATCCCTGAGTAACTAAATTTGTTTATTAGATTTTATTTAATAAGTTTGTTTCTAGCATTTTTTCCTGACGAGTAACGATGTTTTTATGTTTCTGGAACTAGAAACGAATATTTTAGTTTTCTCGCATATATATCACGATAAAATTAAATTTTAAGAATATCCCTGAGTAACTTAATTCGTTTATTATATTTCATTTAATAAGTTTGAATCTAGCATTTTTTCCTGTCGAGTTACGATGTTTTAAATTGTCTGGAGCTAGAAACGAACATTTTAGTTTCTCGCATAAATATCAAGATAAAATTAAATTTTAAAAATATCCCTGAGTGACTAAATTTGTTTATTATATTTCATATAATAAGTTTGATTCTAGCATTTTGTCCTGACGAGTTACGATGTTTTTATTTGTCTGGAGATAGAAACGAATATTTTAGTTTTCTCGCATAAATATCACGATAAAATTAAATTTTAAGAGTATCCCTGAGTAACTAAATTTGTTTATTAGATTTTATTGAATAAGTTTGTTTCTAGCATTTTTTCCTGACGAGTAACGATGTTTTTATGTTTCTGGAACTAGAAACGAATATTTTAGTTTTCTCGCATAAATATCACGATAAAATTAAATTTTAAGAATATCCCTGAGTAACTTAATTTGTTTATTATATTTCATTTAATAAGTTTGATTCTAGCATTCTTTCCTGTCGAGTTACGATGTTTTTATTTATCTGGAGATAGAAACGAATATTTTAGTTTTCTCGCATAAATATCACGCTAAAATTAAATTTTAAGAATATCCCTGAGTAACTAAATTTGTTTATTAGATTTTATTGAATAAGTTTGTTTCTAGCATTTTTTACTGACGAGTAACGATGTTTTTATGTTTCTGGAACTAGAAACGATTATTTTAGTTTTCTCGCATAAATATCACGATAAAATTAAATTGTAAGAATATCCCTGAGTAACTTAATTTGTTTATTATATTTCATTTAATAAGTTTGATTCTAGCATTTTTTCCTGACGAGTTACGATGTTTTTATTTGTCTGGAGATAGAAACGAATATTTTAGTTTTCTCGCATAAATATCACGATAAAATTAAATTTTAAGAATATCCCTGAGTAACTAAATTTGTTTATTAGATTTTATTGAATAAGTTTGTTTCTAGCATTTTTTACCGACGAGTAACGATGTTTTTATGTTTCTGGAACTAGAAACGATTATTTTAGTTTTCTCGCATAAATATCACGATAAAATTAAATTTTAAGAATATCCCTGAGTAACTAAATTTGTTTATTAGATTTTATTGAATAAGTTTGTTTCTAGCATTTTTTACCGACGAGTAACGATGTTTTTATGTTTCTGGAACTAGAAACGATTATTTTAGTTTTCTCGCATAAATATCACGATAAAATTAAATTTTAAGGATATCCCTGAGTAACTAAATTTGTTTATTAGATTTTATTTAATAAGTTTGTTTCTAGCATTTTTTCCTGACGAGTAACGATGTTTTTATGTTTCTGGAACTAGAAACGAATATTTTAGTTTTCTCGCATATATATCACGATAAAATTAAATTTTAAGAATATCCCTGAGTAACTTAATTCGTTTATTATATTTCATTTAATAAGTTTGAATCTAGCATTTTTTCCTGTCGAGTTACGATGTTTTAAATTGTCTGGAGCTAGAAACGAACATTTTAGTTTTCTCGCATAAATATCAAGATAAAATTAAATTTTAAAAATATCCCTGAGTGACTAAATTTGTTTATTATATTTCATATAATAAGTTTGATTCTAGCATTTTGTCCTGACGAGTTACGATGTTTTTATTTGTCTGGAGATAGAAACGAATATTTTAGTTTTCTCGCATAAATATCACGATAAAATTAAATTTTAAGAGTATCCCTGAGTAACTAAATTTGTTTATTAGATTTTATTGAATAAGTTTGTTTCTAGCATTTTTTCCTGACGAGTAACGATGTTTTTATGTTTCTGGAACTAGAAACGAATATTTTAGTTTTCTCGCATAAATATCACGATAAAATTAAATTTTAAGAATATCCCTGAGTAACTTAATTTGTTTATTATATTTCATTTAATAAGTTTGATTCTAGCATTCTTTCCTGTCGAGTTACGATGTTTTAAATTGTCTGGAGCTAGAAACGAATATTTTAGTTTTCTCGCATAAATATCACGATAAAATTAAATTTTAAGAATATCCCTGAGTAACTAAATTAGTTTATTAGATTTTATTTAATAAGTTTGTTTCTAGCATTTTTTCCTGACGAGTAACGATGTTTTTATTTTTCTGGAACTAGAAACGAATATTTTAGTTTTCTCGCATAAATATCACGATAAAATTAAATTGTAAGAATATCCCTGAGTAACTAAATTTGTTTATTAGATTTTATTTAATAAGTTTCATACTAGCATTTTTTCCTGAGCAGTTACGATGTTTTTGTTTGTCTGGAACTAGAAACGAATATTTTAGTTTTCTCGCATAAATATCACGATAAAATTAAATTTTAAGAATATCCCTGAGTAACTTTATTTGTTTATTAGATTTTTTTAATAAGTTTGATTCTAGAATTTTTTCCTGAGGAGTAACGATGTTTTTATTTGTCTGGAGCTAGAAACGAATATTTTAGTTTTCTGGCATAAATATCACGATAAAATTAAATTTTAAGAATATCCCGGAGTAACTAAATTTGTTTATTAGATTTTATTGAATAAGTTTGTTTCTAGCATTTTTTTCTGTCGAGTTACGATGTTTTAAATTGTCTGGAGATAGAAACGAATATTTTAGTTTTCTCGCATAAATATCACGATAAAATTAAATTTTAAGAATATCCCTTAGTAACTAAATTTGTTTATTAGATTTTATTGAATAAGTTTGTTTCTAGCATTTTTTCCTGACGAGTTACGATGTTTTTATTTGTCTGTAGATAGAAACGAATATTTTAGTTTTCTCGCATAAATATCACGATAAAATTAAATTTTAAGAATATCCCTGAGTAACTTAATTTGTTTATTATATTTCATTTAATAAGTTTGATTCTAGCATTTTTTCCTGACGAGTTACGATGTTTTTATTTGTCTGTAGATAGAAACGAATATTTTAGTTTTCTCGCATAAATATCACGATAAAATTAAATTTTAAGAATATCCCTGAGTAACTAAATTTGTTTATTAGATTTTATTTAATAAATTTGTTTCTAGCATTTTTTCCTGACGAGTAACGATGTTTTTATGTTTCTGGAACTAGAAACGAATATTTTAGTTTTCTCGCATAAATATCACGATAAAATTAAATTGTAAGAATATCCCTGAGTAACTTAATTTGTTTATTATATTTCATTTAATAAGTTTGATTCTAGCATTTTTTCCTGACGAGTTACGATGTTTTTATTTGTCTGGAGATAGAAACGAATATTTTAGTTTTCTCGCATAAATATCACGATAAAATTAAATTTTAAGAATATCCCTGAGTAACTAAATTTGTTTATTAGATTTTATTGAATAAGTTTGTTTCTAGCATTTTTTTCTGACGAGTAACGATGTTTTTATGTTTCTGGAACTAGAAACGAATATTTTAGTTTTCTCGCATAAATATCACGATAAAATTAAATTTTAAGAATATCCCTGAGTAACTAAATTTGTTTATTAGATTTTATTTAATAAATTTGTTTCTAGCATTTTTTCCTGACGAGTAACGATGTTTTTATGTTTCTGGAACTAGAAACGAATATTTTAGTTTTCTCGCATAAATATCACGATAAAATTAAATTGTAACAATATCCCTGAGTAACTTAATTTGTTTATTATATTTCATTTAATAAGTTTGATTCTAGCATTTTTTCCTGACGAGTTACGATGTTTTTATTTGTCGGGAGATAGAAACGAATATTTTAGTTTTCTCGCATAAATATCACGATAAAATTAAATTTTAAGAATATCCCTGAGTAACTAAATTTGTTTATTAGATTTTATTTAATAAATTTGTTTCTAGCATTTTTTCCTGACGAGTAACGATGTTTTTATGTTTCTGGAACTAGGAACGAATATTTTAGTTTTCTCGCATAAATATCACGATAAAATAAATAAATATAAATATATCATCACGCCTTCTACCCATTACTGGGTGTGGCACTCTGCTGAAGCAGATCTCGGTAAGTGATATATTTTGCGCGTGAAGTGCGGTTACCAGTCGTCAAATCACGGCCCCCAAACATGTTAGTGGTGGAGGAGCCACAGGGATAGCTTTTTCAAATTATGAAAATTTGTCGCCTGTGGGAATCGAACCAGGGACCTCAGGATCCACAGGCCGACTTCATACCACTGAGCTAGCCATCCCATAAATATCACGATAAAATTAAATTTTAAGATTATCCCTGAGTAACTAAATTTGTTTATTAGATTTTATTTAATAAATTTGATCTAGCATTTTTTTCTGACAAGTAACGATGTTTTTATGTTTCTGGAACTAGAAACGAATATTTTAGTTTTCTCGCATAAATATCACGATAAAATTAAATTTTAAGAATATCCCTGAGTAACTAAATTAGTTTATTAGATTTTATTTAATAAGTTTGTTTCTAGCATTTTTTCCTGACGAGTAACGATGTTTTTATTTTTCTGGAACTAGAAACGAATATTTTAGTTTTCTCGCATAAATATCACGATAAAATTTAATTTTAAGAATATCCCTGAGTAACTAATTTGTTTATTATATTTCATTTAATAAGTTTGATTCTAGCATTTTTTCCTGACGAGTTACGATGTTTTTATTTGTCTGTAGATAGAAACGAATATTTTAGTTTTCTCGCATAAATATCACAATAAAATTAAATTTTAAAATTATCCCTGAGTAACTTAATTTGTTTATTATATTTCATTTAATAAGTTTGATTCTAGCATTTTTTCCTGACGAGTTACGATGTTTTTATTTGTCTGGAGATAGAAACGAATATTTTAGTTTTCTGGCATAAATATCACGATAAAATTAAATTTTAAGAATATCCCGGAGTAACTAAATTTGTTTATTAGATTTTATTGAATAAATTTGATTCTAGCATTTTTTCCTGTCGAGTTACGATGTTTTAAATTGTCTGGAGATAGAAACGAATATTTTAGTTTTCTCGCATAAATATCACGATAAAATTAAATTTTAAGAATATCCCTGAGTAACTAAATTTGTTTATTAGATTTTATTGAATAAGTTTGTTTCTAGCATTTTTTCCTGACGAGTAACGATGTTTTTATGTTTCTGGAACTAGAAAGGAATATTTTAGTTTTCTCGCATAAATATCACGATAAAATTAAATTTTAAGAATATCCCTGAGTAACTAAATTTGTTTATTAGATTTTATTTAATAAATTTGTTTCTAGCATTTTTTCCTGACGAGTAACGATGTTTTTATGTTTCTGGAACTAGAAACGAATATTTTAGTTTTCTCGCATAAATATCACGATAAAATTAAATTTTAAGAATATCCCTGAGTAACTAAATTAGTTTATTAGATTTTATTTAATAAGTTTGTTTCTAGCATTTTTTCCTGACGAGTAACGATGTTTTTATGTTTCTGGAACTAGAAACGAATATTTTAGTTTTCTCGCATAAATATCACGATAAAATTTAATTTTAAAAATATCCCTGAGTAACTAAATTAGTTTATTAGATTTTATTGAATAAGTTTGTTTCTAGCATTTTTTCCTGACGAGTTACGATGTTTTTATTTGTCTGTAGATAGAAACGAATATTTTAGTTTTCTCGCATAAATATCACGATAAAATTAAATTTTAAGAATATCCCTGAGTAACTTAATTTGTTTATTATATTTCATTTAATAAGTTTGATTCTAGCATTTTTTCCTGACGAGTTACGATGTTTTTATTTGTCGGGAGATAGAAACGAATATTTTAGTTTTCTCGCATAAATATCACGATAAAATTAAATTTTAAGAATATCCCTGAGTAACTAAATTTGTTTATTAGATTTTATTTAATAAATTTGTTTCTAGCATTTTTTCCTGACGAGTAACGATGTTTTTATGTTTCTGGAACTAGAAACGAATATTTTAGTTTTCTCGCATAAATATCACGATAAAATTAAATTTTAAGAATATCCCTGAGTAACTAAATTAGTTTATTAGATTTTATTTAATAAGTTTGTTTCTAGCATTTTTTCCTGACGAGTAACGTTGTTTTTATGTTTCTGGAACTAGAAACGAATATTTTAGTTTTCTCGCATAAATATCACGATAAAATTTAATTTTAAGAATATCCCTGAGTAACTTAATTTTTTTATTATATTTCATTTAATAAGTTTGATTCTAGCATTTTTTCCTGTCGAGTTACGATGTTTTTATTTGTCTGGAGATAGAAACGAATATTTTAGTTTTCTCGCATAAATATCACGATCAAATTAAATTTTAAGAATATCCCTGAGTAACTAAATTAGTTTATTAGATTTTATTTAATAAGTTTGTTTCTAGCATTTTTTCCTGACGAGTAACGATGTTTTTATTTTTCTGGAACTAGAAACGAATATTTTAGTTTTCTCGCATAAATATCACGATAAAATTTAATTTTAAGAATATCCCTGAGTAACTAATTTGTTTATTATATTTCATTTAATAAGTTTGAATCTAGCATTTTTCACTGTCGAGTTACGATGTTCTAAATTGTCTGGAGCTAGAAACGAATATTTTAGTTTTCTCGCATAAATATCACGATAAAATTCAATTGTAAGAATATCCCTGAGTAACATAATTTGTTTATTATATTTCATTTAATAAGTTTGATTCTAGCATTTTTTCCTGGCGAGTTACGATGTTTTTATTTGTCTGTAGATAGAAACGAATATTTTAGTTTTCTCGCATAAATATCACGATAAAATTAAATTTTAAAAATATCCCTGAGTAACTTAATTTGTTTATTATATTTCATTTAATAAGTTTGATTCTAGCATTTTTTCCTGACGAGTTACGATGTTTTTATTTGTCTGGAGATAGAAACGAATATTTTAGTTTTCTGGCATAAATATCACGATAAAATTAAATTTTAAGAATATCCCGGAGTAACTAAATTTGTTTATTAGATTTTATTGAATAAATTTGATTCTAGCATTTTTTCCTGTCGAGTTACGATGTTTTAAATTGTCTGGAGATAGAAACGAATATTTTAGTTTTCTCGCATAAATATCACGATAAAATTAAATTTTAAGAATATCCCTGAGTAACTAAATTTGTTTATTAGATTTTATTGAATAAGTTTGTTTCTAGCATTTTTTCCTGACGAGTAACGATGTTTTTATGTTTCTGGAACTAGAAAGGATTATTTTAGTTTTCTCGCATAAATTTCACGATAAAATTAAATTTTAAGAATATCCCTGAGTAACTAAATTTGTTTATTAGATTTTATTTAATAAATTTGTTTCTAGCATTTTTTCCTGACGAGTAACGATTTTTTTATGTTTCTGGAACTAGAAACGAATATTTTAGTTTTCTCGCATAAATATCACGATAAAATTAAATTTTAAGAATATCCCTGTGTAACTAAATTAGTTTATTAGATTTTATTTAATAAGTTTGTTTCTAGCATTTTTTCCTGACGAGTAACGATGTTTTTATGTTTCTGGAACTAGAAACGAATATTTTAGTTTTCTCGCATAAATACCACGATAAAATTAAATTTTAAGAATATCCCTGTGTAACTAAATTAGTTTATTAGATTTTATTGAATAAGTTTGTTTCTAGCATTTTTTCCTGACGAGTTACGTTGTTTTTATTTGTCTGTAGATAGAAACGAATATTTTAGTTTTCTCGCATAAATATCACGATAAAATTAAATTTTAAGAATATCCCTGAGTAACTTAATTTGTTTATTATATTTCATTTAATAAGTTTGATTCTAGCATTTTTTCCTGAGGAGTAACGATGTTTTTATTTGTCTGGAGCTAGAAACGAATATTTTAGTTTTCTCGCGATAAATTAAATTTTAAGAATATCCCTGAGTAACTTAATTTGTTTATTATATTTCATTTAATAAGTTTGATTCTAGCATTTTTTCCTGTTACGTTCCAATGTGCTCCTTTAGTCCTTTTAGTCCTATTCCTTATCCCTTTAACCTAAAATATAATTTAACAGGTAGTAATTTTGTTTAGTAAATAATTTCAGTTAACAAATACTTACGTAGATTTTATTTTTCATCGCCTCATTAAATAGAACTGTATTCATTCTTATATTTAACTATTTTCCTTTTGTTTTGCTTAGTTGTGTCAAATCGTTTATTGACAGTAGTTCATTAGTAGCGTTAGTTTACTATTTTGACGCTGGTGCGCGGTTGGTTCAAAACTATAATGGCGCGCTAATAGTTTACGTTTTGATAGATAATTTAATTTATATTTTGTTGTCCCTATTCCTAATTTATCTTTCCTAGATTGTAGTTCGTACCCAAATTATTAGGTAGTTTATTAACTTGCTTTATTATCTTTCTTTTTCTTGTTTTCTTCGTATCCTCGGAATGCCGCGATGAAGTGTCATGCGTGGAGGCCTTTGAATCGTCACTGCATTCAATATAAATTAATTAGCAAATGCGCGAACTGACTTGAATAATTTATCTAGCTATTTTTTTTGTAACGGTCATTGTAAAATAAGATTTGAAGTTGAAAGTTGTGTTTTGTTGCGAAGATTGATTTTTACGTTTTTGGAGTTTTATTGTGCGTAAAATTAATTACCAATTGTTTGGGATTTAAAAATAACTCAACTATTTTGAATATTGTTTATTCATCGGATTAATTCCGGATTTGGATTCAACCAAGAATCAAAGTTTTATTATAACTTAAAAGCCGCACAAGAACCAAGGTACATAAATGCTAGTATTTTATTATTTAAAATCAACTCTTTTTGTTCGCTAAAGTCAATTAGTCAATTTTACATCTTTGTTTTAAATGCAGTGGCGTTACGTCTCTATGTGTGGTACTAATTGCGATATTATTTTTCAGGCTTTTTTTTTCTTTTTGGTCTTTTATTTATCGTTTTTGTTGGATTTTGGCCAAAAGATTTATCTCAATTTGTGCCGTTGGAATTTCTACCGTTCATTGCTGTTGGCACTTATTTTTGTCCAACTGGTTTATCTGGCAAAAAGTGCGATAAACGTGTGTGACGTCACGGTGTCGCACGTGGAGTCGTCTGCCGATCCATCAGTCGGAGCTGCGTGGCCGCCATTTTGGAGAGTGCTCGTGAGCCGCTCTATCTTCGGAGCTGCCCGTGCACATCCGCCTACTTGCCGATCATTCCAGCTGACGCAATTTCAAGTGGACGACGCGGGAAAGCCAACAGCTAAGATAAATCTTTCTGTTTTGTCTATAATTTGTTTATATATGATTATATAATTAATTCTGATTTATTAATCTTGATTGTAAGATCCGGTCAAGTGATTTTTGTTTTATTCAATTTAGTTTAATTTTGATTTATTTGAACTTCACACTAGTGGTGTGTGGTTTGTGCGACACGGTATCTTGTAGGGCCTGCATTTTACATTTAATTCGGCGTTCGTTCTCGCGTAGGTTGGTACCAGCGTATAGCGAGCTTCGTTTTGCGCCTTTATTTCATGATTTAGGGATTATTTTACTCCTACTTCGCAGTCCTAAAGTCTACCCTGAAACACGGCGACCCACGGCTTTATTATTTCACTTAAATTACAGTCATTCACTTCTTTCTTGATTGGATTCCATTTTATTTTGATGTACTTTTTTATTTTGTTTAAATACTTAACTGTCAATGACAAAAATAACTTTTATTTATTTTATTATTTTTGTAATTAAGATACGTCAATATAGCCCGTCAATTATTAATTTAATCGTCTGTCGTTATTTGTTTACGCCTCCCCGACAATCAAATCCCCGTGTTTGCACATTCTCACTGATTATCGTGGTACTTATCAACCTTCACAATTAGGTGTTGGATGAGAGAGCTTTTTTTTTTTTTTAATTGTGTGGCGCCCTTATTTCCCAGCAAGAACCACCCCTTCTCCACTGAGAGCCGGCCCCCCTCATCCACACGGTAGGGAAAACCGTGATACAATCACATTTACCGTTCGGCTGTATTTACCACCCTCGAGCGGTACGTGATAAATTTGGCACCCAAAACGTGGGGCCTTTTGCTTTTTTTGCCGCGGAGAAGTTGATTTGTCGGAATCGCGTTCGTTGAACATATCTTATACTCTATCTTCTTCTTCCCTTTCTTCCAACACTTACGTTTTATTTGCTTTATATATTGCAGTCAACTTTAGGTCATTATTTAGGAATATAGGATATTATTTATGGTCTGGTTGTTGAATAAAATTATTTGTTTATAAGAAAAATTTAGTATTAATAATTTTCGATTACATTGTTGCGAGATTCATATATTGCAAATATGGATATTAAAATTGATCCGAATAGACTTTTGTCAGATGAACTTACCTACGAATTACTGTTGCGAGGTTGCACTACTACTGGTACGGTACAAGAAAAGAGGAGTAAACTTAGGGAATGTTTTCGTTCAGAGCGAGTAGGAGAATCTAGCGATACTTTTGATACGTTATTGTTACCGGAATCAGAGTTAAAAATTTGCGAAAGTAAGCTCAAAGATTTAGGAGAAGCTTTGGAGAAATACGACGTCGCGAATTATCAAAACGAATATGCGCGCATCGGATCTCGACTTCTGCATATTCTGTTACGACTTAAACGCATCGTACCAGCAGAGCAGAACATACAGCAGAAGCAATTCGAATTAAAGAAGAAGTGCGAGGAGTGTCTCACACAATTACGACTAAAATTTTCGGCTCAAGCTTCAGCTTTTCTTTTGGAGGAACATGAGAATTCTGTAGTAGGAGTAGACATCGTTGTAGAAGAAATTGGTACGGAAGAATCGAGGCCTGACGCCGCATCGAGTCCTAGAACGACAGCTACCGATCTTGAAGTCCGATTAGCACTCGCACTAGAATCTATATCGCTTAGTTTATCGGTACCGCGTCATCAATCGTTAGAATCACGTGTCGAATCAATTTATAAATGGAACATTAGTTATAATGGTGGACCGGGGTTATCTAATTTTCTAGAGCGCGTTGAGGAACTACGACTAGCTCGGGGAGTTTCCAAAACTCAATTATTTGCATCAGCGATCGATTTATTTTCGGGTAACGCATTGACTTGGTTTAGGGCTAGAAAGCATACTATTTCGGCATGGGATGAATTAGTCGCGCATTTAAAATCTACGTTCCTACCGTGCGATTATGATTTGAGTCTTTGGGAAGAAATACGGCATCGTACGCAAGGAAAAGACGAAAAAGTTTCGATTTTTATTGCAAATTTAGAGCGACTATTCAGCCGTTTAAGTATCATGCCAAAGGAGCAGGATCGCGTAAAGCATATCCGCCGAAATATGTTACCATATCTGCAGCAAGCTCTCGGATTGCTTACTTTTCGAACGATAGGCGAATTAGACAACGCGTGCAAGCAGTTCGAAGACATCCACCTTCGGACGCAAAATTATAAACCGCCACCACCTGCTGCTCAATCTTTTGAACCCGATCTGGCGTACTATCGTGATCGTGTCGACTATCGATCAGCCGCTGTTGACGTGAGTTCCGTTGCCGCAAATCAGGATTCTGTATCGCGATCCACTCGTCGGTGTTGGAACTGTAATAAATTAGGGCATCAGTCAGCCGTATGCAAGGAGCCCTCGCGTATTCATTGCTATCGGTGTGGTAGACCCAACGTAACGACGCGTAATTGTCCGAACTGTTCGGGAAACGGTCCCGCGAGGCGCTAAGCGGTCGTGTCGCGTCTTCTGCTAATACCGTATCACCGACCAATCAGCAGCTACAGAAAAATACTGCTATCGTGAATTATATTTTAGCCCATTTAGGTAACGATCAGCGACCATATTTGGAGATATCGATTTTCGGAATAAAAGTTTTAGGATTACTAGACTCGGGAGCGACGTGTTCTATTATCGGGAAACAAGGTTGGGTATTATTTGAAAATTTGGGTTTACGTTTAGATACTACCGATATTCCTTCATGTCAGGTTGCTGACGGTACGACGTGCACGTCCATCGGATCAGTCACGGTGCCAGTGACTCTGATGGGCACGGTAAAACTTATTCGCTTTATTGTCGTCCCCGATGTCGCGAGTCCCGTCATACTTGGTATGGACTTCTGGTGTACCATGGAAATAGTTCCGGATTTAAAGAGAGATGAGTGGAAGTTCTCTGTAAAAGCAGACACAGTCACTATCAACGCAACAGTGGTATCGCATTCCGAGTTAACGCCAACACAACAGCTACGATTAGACGAATTTTTACACGCTCAATGGAAACGCATGAATACATCACTTGGATGCACTTCCGAGATCGAGCATGAGATCATCACTGACGCCAAGCCTATTAAGCAAAGGTACTATCCCGTCTCACCAAACATGCAAAAGCATATCGATGCTGAACTCGACAAAATGTTACGCGACGATATTATCGAACCATCGAAGAGTCCGTGGTCATCGCCTATATTACTTGTTCCGAAGAAGGATGGAGACTTCCGGTTTTGTGTTGATTTCCGGAAGCTTAATCAAGTCACTAAAAAGAACGCATATCCAATTCCGTATGTGTCCATGATCCTGGATCGTTTACGAGGAGCTAAATATTTATCTTCGCTTGATATTAAGTCAGCTTACTGGCAAATACCAATGGCAGAACGTAGCCGAGAATACACTGCTTTCACGATACCTGGACGAGGATTATACCACTTCAAACGAATGCCGTTTGGATTAACGAATGCCCCCGCGACGTGGCAAGGGCTTATAGATAAAATTTTAGGACAGGATTTAGAACCACACGTATTTGTATATTTAGACGACATTATTGTTTTATCGGAAAATTTCGAGCAACATTTAGATATCGTAGAGAAAATTTTTGATCGGTTGTTTGCCGCTGGATTAACGTTAAGTAAAGACAAATGTCAATTTTGTCGCCCGGAATTAAAATATTTAGGTTATGTCGTTAATAAATGTGGTTTAAGAGTAGATCCTGATAAAGTTCAAGCTATTTTGAATATACCGATTCCGACGTGTGTTTCAGATATTCGACGATTTTTAGGAATGGCATCATGGTACCGCCGCTTTGTAAAAGATTTTTCGACGATCAGTGCACCTTTAAGTAACCTTTTGCGTAAGAAACAGAAATGGCAGTGGACCACCGAGTGTCACAATGCCTTCCAGAGCTTGAAGGAGCATCTGATTTCCGCGCCGATTCTCGTGTGTCCCGATTTTTCGCGTCCGTTCGTCGTGCAAACAGACGCGAGTGCTTATGGACTCGGCGCCGTGTTGACGCAGACAGTGAATGACAATGAACATGTAATTTGCTTTTTGAGCCGATCGTTGACTAAACAAGAACGAAATTACTCGACGACCGAGCGAGAATGTCTAGCTGTTGTGTGGGCATTAGAGAAACTCAGGCCATACCTGGAAGGATCACATTTTACCGTAGTGACAGATCACCACTCACTCGTCTGGCTGAATGATCTGAAAGATCCCTCCGGAAGACTATGTCGTTGGGCAGTCAAGCTGCAACAGCACAGTTTTGACATAATTCATCGGAAAGGTAAAGATCATCTGGTACCTGACTGTTTATCGCGTGGAGTTGAAGTTTCGGATGCGCTGAAACTTTGTGCTGCCAATACAGATGCAGATATATCCGACAAATGGTATGTTTCATTGAGAGCTCGAGTCCGATCGAATCCAAGAAAATATCCGGACTGGAGAGTCGAAGAGAACGGTCTCCTATCGAAACATGTTATTCCAAAGTTTCCCAACCTCTCGGATAACGACGATGAGAATTGGAAGCAAGTAGTGCCTAAACGAGAGCGAAAAGCTATTTTAGTAAAGACACATGACGCACCAACCAGTGGACACCCTGGTATAAATAAAACTTACCGCAAATTACTTCAAAAATATTATTGGCCGAAAATGAAGGCAGATGTAGTCGCGTATGTGCATCGATGTACTACGTGTATCGAACATAAAGCTGTGCAATTACGTGCACCTGGTTTTATGGGATCTAGGCCAAAGATTTCGCGTCCATTCCAGATGTTAAGTACGGACATTATCGGGCCAATCCCTCGATCTTCGCGTGGATATCGATTTATTTTGGTTGTTGCTGACTACTACAGCAAGTTTGTTCAGACGTTTCCTCTTCGTTCTGCAACTGCACAAGCCGTGAGTCGAAATATTGAGGAAAATGTATTTTTGCTTTTTGGAGTGCCGCAATACCTTATTTGTGACAATGGAGTGCAATTTCGTAGTAGACAATTCCGAGCTCTTTGTCAGCAGTATAGCGTTTCGATTATGTACAACGCCCTGTACCATCCACAGAACAATCCATCTGAAAGAGTCAATCGAGTCATTAAAACTATGTTGTCGTCATATGTAACGCAGAACCAGCGTGTATGGGACAATTACTTACCGTCAATTTCGTGCGCTATCAGAACTCTCGTACATGAAGCTACTGGACACACTCCGTATTTTATAAATTTTGGACGCGAGCACATTATTTCTGGTGACGAATATAAAGCAGGAGCCATCGATGAACATGGTAGAGTCGAATATGACCGAGAAAATATTTTAGAGTTGCGCCCAGCTGGATTTCAGCAGCTATATAATGATGTACGAAAGCGACTGGACAAAGCATATATTCAAAGTAGTAAGCACTACAATTTACGCCGCCGTGAAGTCAAGTATGTTGTCGGTCAAACAGTATGGCGACGTAATTTCGCGCTTTCCAAAGCAGAAGATCATTTCGCGAAGAAACTTGCGCCAAAATATGTTGGGCCGTTCATCATTAAACGTAAGATCGCGAGCACTACTTATGAACTTGGTGACCATAACGGCAAGGAACGAGGGATTTGGCACGTGAAAGACCTCAAACCAGGCCCTTTAGACGACAATGCAACGTTTTCGGATCACGATTAGTTTATTTAGGTACCAGATTAATACATTTTAGTTTTTCGTTTCGTTTTTCATGTTTTCGTTCCTCGATGACTTCAGTATTTTTAAAACTGTCGAACATAGTTGCTGAGTTATTGATGATGCTGCTGATGGTTCTATGGATGATGTCGAGTTGATTTAATACTGCATTTCAGTTCTTTTTCTCTCTTCTTTCACTCTTTACTTATTTATTATTAGTTGTGTTATCTCGCTAGTTAGTTTCTTTTGATTTATCTTCTTCTCGAATTCTTTGTGTGAGTTTTAATTTCTTCATAATTAAACCTCAAGGAAGTTAGGGAGGGATTTGTTACGTTCCAATGTGCTCCTTTAGTCCTTTTAGTCCTATTCCTTATCCCTTTAACCTAAAATATAATTTAACAGGTAGTAATTTTGTTTAGTAAATAATTTCAGTTAACAAATACTTACGTAGATTTTATTTTTCATCGCCTCATTAAATAGAACTGTATTCATTCTTATATTTAACTATTTTCCTTTTGTTTTGCTTAGTTGTGTCAAATCGTTTATTGACAGTAGTTCATTAGTAGCGTTAGTTTACTATTTTGACGCTGGTGCGCGGTTGGTTCAAAACTATAATGGCGCGCTAATAGTTTACGTTTTGATAGATAATTTAATTTATATTTTGTTGTCCCTATTCCTAATTTATCTTTCCTAGATTGTAGTTCGTACCCAAATTATTAGGTAGTTTATTAACTTGCTTTATTATCTTTCTTTTTCTTGTTTTCTTCGTATCCTCGGAATGCCGCGATGAAGTGTCATGCGTGGAGGCCTTTGAATCGTCACTGCATTCAATATAAATTAATTAGCAAATGCGCGAACTGACTTGAATAATTTATCTAGCTATTTTTTTTGTAACGGTCATTGTAAAATAAGATTTGAAGTTGAAAGTTGTGTTTTTTTGCGAAGATTGATTTTTACGTTTTTGGAGTTTTATTGTGCGTAAAATTAATTACCAATTGTTTGGGATTTAAAAATAACTCAACTATTTTGAATATTGTTTATTCATCGGATTAATTCCGGATTTGGATTCAACCAAGAATCAAAGTTTTATTATAACTTAAAAGCCGCACAAGAACCAAGGTACATAAATGCTAGTATTTTATTATTTAAAATCAACTCTTTTTGTTCGCTAAAGTCAATTAGTCAATTTTACATCTTTGTTTTAAATGCAGTGGCGTTACGTCTCTATGTGTGGTACTAATTGCGATATTATTTTTCAGGCTTTTTTTTTCTTTTTGGTCTTTTATTTATCGTTTTTGTTGGATTTTGGCCAAAAGATTTATCTCAATTTGTGCCGTTGGAATTTCTACCGTTCATTGCTGTTGGCACTTATTTTTGTCCAACTGGTTTATCTGGCAAAAAGTGCGATAAACGTGTGTGACGTCACGGTGTCGCACGTGGAGTCGTCTGCCGATCCATCAGTCGGAGCTGCGTGGCCGCCATTTTGGAGTGTGCTCGTGAGCCGCTCTATCTTCGGAGCTGCCCGTGCACATCCGCCTACTTGCCGATCATTCCAGCTGACGCAATTTCAAGTGGACGACGCGGGAAAGCCAACAGCTAAGATAAATCTTTCTGTTTTGTCTATAATTTGTTTATATATGATTATATAATTAATTCTGATTTATTAATCTTGATTGTAAGATCCGGTCAAGTGATTTTTGTTTTATTCAATTTAGTTTAATTTTGATTTATTTGAACTTCACACTAGTGGTGTGTGGTTTGTGCGACACGGTATCTTGTAGGGCCTGCATTTTACATTTAATTCGGCGTTCGTTCTCGCGTAGGTTGGTACCAGCGTATAGCGTGCTTCGTTTTGCGCCTTTATTTCATGATTTAGGGATTATTTTACTCCTACTTCGCAGTCCTAAAGTCTACCCTGAAACACGGCGACCCACGGCTTTATTATTTCACTTAAATTACAGTCATTCACTTCTTTCTTGATTGGATTCCATTTTATTTTGATGTACTTTTTTATTTTGTTTAAATACTTAACTGTCAATGACAAAAATAACTTTTATTTATTTTATTATTTTTGTAATTAAGATACGTCAATATAGCCCGTCAATTATTAATTTAATCGTCTGTCGTTATTTGTTTACGCCTCCCCGACAATCAAATCCCCGTGTTTGCACATTCTCACTGATTATCGTGGTACTTATCAACCTTCACAATTAGGTGTTGGATGAGAGAGCTTTTTTTTTTTTTTAATTGTGTGGCGCCCTTATTTCCCAGCAAGAACCACCCCTTCTCCACTGAGAGCCGGCCCCCCTCATCCACACGGTAGGGAAAACCGTGATACAATCACATTTACCGTTCGGCTGTATTTACCACCCTCGAGCGGTACGTGATAAGGAGTAACGATGTTTTTATTTGTCTGGAGCTAGAAACGAATATTTTAGTTTTCTCGCATAAATATCACGATAAAATTAAATTGTAAGAATACCCCTGAGTAACTGAATTTGTTTATTATATTTCTTTTAATAAGTTTGATTCTAGCATTTTTTCCTGTCGAGTTACGATATTTTTATGTTTCTGGAACTAGAAACGAATATTTTAGTTTTCTCGCATAAATATCACGATAAAATTAAATTTTAAGAATATCGCTGAGTAACTAAATTTGTTTATTAGATTTTATTTAATAAATTTGTTTCTAGCATTTTTTCCTGACGAGTTACGATGTTTTTATTTGTCTGGAGATAGAAACGAATATTTTAGTTTTCTCGCATAAATATAACGATAAAATTAAATTTTAAGAATATCCCTGAGTAACTAAATTTGTTTATTAGATTTTATTGAATAAGTTTGTTTCTAGCATTTTTTCCTGACGAGTAACGATGTTTTTATGTTTCTGGAACTAGAAACGAATATTTTAGTTTTCTCGCATAAATATCACGATAAAATTAAATTTTAAGAATATCCCTGAGTAACTTAATTTGTTTATTATATTTCATTTAATAAGTTTGATTCTAGCATTTTTTCCTGACGAGTTACGATGTTTTTTGTTTCTGGAACTAGAAACGAATATTTTAGATTTCTCGCATAAATATCACGATAAAATTAAATTTTAAGAATATCCCTGAGTAACTTAATTTGTTTATTATATTTCATTTAATAAGTTTGATTCTAGCATTTTTTCCTGACGAGTTACGATGTTTTTATTTGTCTGGAGATAGAAACGAATATTTTAGTTTTCTCGCATAAATATCACAATAAAATTAAATTTTAAGAATATCCCTTAGTAACTAAATTTGTTTATTAGATTTTATTTAATAAATTTGTTTCTAGCATTTTTTAATGACGAGTAACGATGTTTTTATGTTTCTGGAACTAGAAACGAATATTTTAGTTTTCTCGCATAAATATCACAATAAAACTAAATTGTAAGAATATCCCTGAGTAACTTAATTTGTTTATTATATTTCATTTAATAAGTTTGATTCTAGCATTTTTTCCTGACGAGTTACGATGTTTTTATTTGTCTGGAGATAGAAACGAATATTTTAGTTTTCTCGCATAAATATAACGATAAAATTAAATTTTAAGAATATCCCTGAGTAACTAAATTTGTTTATTAGATTTTATTGAATAAGTTTGTTTCTAGCATTTTTTCCTGACGAGTAACGATGTTTTTATGTTTCTGGAACTAGAAACGAATATTTTAGTTTTCTCACATAAAAATCACGATAAAATTAAATTTTAAGAATATCCCTGAGTAACTTAATTTGTTTATTATATTTCATTTAATAAGTTTGATTCTAGCATTTTTTCCTGGCGAGTTACGATGTTTTTATTTGTCTGTAGATAGAAACGAATATTTTAGTTTTCTCGCATAAATATCACGATAAAATTAAATTTAAAGAATATCCCTGAGTAACTAAATTTGTTTATTAGATTTTATTTAATAAATTTGTTTCTAGCATTTTTTCCTGACGAGTAACGATGTTTTTATGTTTCTGAAACTAGAAAGGAATATTTTAGTTTTCTCGCATAAATTTCACGATAAAATTAAATTTTAAGAATATCCCTGAGTAACTAAATTAGTTTATTAGATTTTATTTAATAAGTTTGTTTCTAGCATTTTTTCATGACGAGTAACGATGTTTTTATGTTTCTGGAACTAGAAAGGAATATTTTAGTTTTCTCGCATAAATATCACGATAAAATTAAATTTTAAGAATATCCCTGAGTAACTAAATTAGTTTATTAGATTTTATTTAATAAGTTTGTTTCTAGCATTTTTTCCTGACGAGTAACGTTGTTTTTATGTTTCTGGAACTAGAAACGAATATTTTAGTTTTCTCGCATAAATATCACGATAAAATTCAATTGTAAGAATATCCCTGAGTAACATAATTTGTTTATTATATTTCATTTAATAAGTTTGATTCTAGCATTTTTTCCTGACGAGTTACGATGTTTTTATTTGTCTGGAGATAGAAACGAATATTTTAGTTTTCTGGCATAAATATCACGATAAAATTAAATTTTAAGAATATCCCTGAGTAACTAAATTTGTTTATTAGATTTTATTGAATAAGTTTGTTTCTAGCATTTTTTCCTGACGAGTAACGATGTTTTTATGTTTCTGGAACTAGAAAGGAATATTTTAGTTTTCTCGCATAAATATCACGATAAAATTAAATTTTAAGACTATCCCTGAGTAACTAAATTTGTTTATTAGATTTTATTGAATAAATTAGATTCTAGCATTTTTTCCTGTCGAGTTACGATGTTTTAAATTGTCTGGAGTTAGAAACGAATATTTTAGTTTTCTCGCATAAATATCACGATAAAATTAAATTTTAAGAATATCCCTGAGTAACTAAATTTGTTTATTAGATTTTATTGAATAAGTTTGTTTCTAGCATTTTTTCCTGACGAGTAACGATGTTTTTATGTTTCTGGAACTAGAAAGGAATATTTTAGTTTTCTCGCATAAATATCACGATAAAATTAAATTTTAAGACTATCCCTGAGTAACTAAATTTGTTTATTAGATTTTATTTAATAAATTTGTTTCTAGCATTTTTTCCTGACGAGTAACGATGTTTTTATGTTTCTGGAACTAGAAACGAATATTTTAGTTTTCTCGCATAAATATAACGATCAAATTAAATTTTAAGAATATCCCTGAGTAACTAAATTAGTTTATTAGATTTTATTTAATAAGTTTGTTTCTAGCATTTTTTCCTGACGAGTAACGATGTTTTTATTTTTCTGGAACTAGAAACGAATATTTTAGTTTTCTCGCATAAATATCACGATAAAATTTAATTTTAAGAATATCCCTGAGTAACTAATTTGTTTATTATATTTCATTTAATAAGTTTGAATCTAGCATTTTTTCCTGTCGAGTTACGATGTTTTTATTTGTCTGTAGATAGAAACGAATATTTTAGTTTTCTCGCATAAATATCACGATATAATTAAATTTTAAGAATATCCCTGAGTAACTTAATTTGTTATTATATTTCATTTAATAAGTTTGATTCTAGCATTTTTTCCTGACGAGTTACGATGTTTTTATTTGTCTGTAGATAGAAACGAATATTTTAGTTTTCTCGCATAAATATCACGATAAAATTAAATTTTAAGAATATCCCTGAGTAACTAAATTAGTTTATTAGATTTTATTTAATAAATATGTTTCTAGCATTTTTTCCTGACGAGTAACGATGTTTTTATGTTTCTGGAACTAGAAACGAATATTTTAGTTTTCTCGCATAAATATAACGATCAAATTAAATTTTAAGAATATCCCTGAGTAACTAAATTAGTTTATTAGATTTTATTTAATAAGTTTGTTTCTAGCATTTTTTCCTGACGAGTAACGATGTTTTTATTTGTCTGGAGCTAGAAACGAATATTTTAATTTTCTCGCATAAATATCACGATAAAATTAAATTGTAAGAGTAACTTAATTTGTTTATTATATTTCATTTAATAAGTTTGATTCTAGCATTCTTTCCTGTCGAGTTACGATGTTTTAAATTGTCTGGAGCTAGAAACGAATATTTTAGTTTTCTCGCATAAATATAACGATAAAATAAAATTTTAAGAATATCCCTGAGTAACTTTATTTGTTTATTAGATTTTTTTAATAAGTTTGATTCTAGAATTTTATTCCTGACGAGTAACGATGTTTTTATTTTTCTGGAACTAGAAACGAATATTTTAGTTTTCTCGCATAAATATCACGATAAAATTTAATTTTAAGAATATCCCTGAGTAACTAATTTGTTTATTATATTTCATTTAATAAGTTTGAATCTAGCATTTTTTCCTGTCGAGTTACGATGTTCTAAATTGTCTGGAGCTAGAAACAAATATTTTAGTTTTCTCGCATAAATATCACGATAAAATTAAATTTTAAGAATATCCCTGAATAACTAAATTTGTTTATTAGATTTTATTGAATAAGTTTGTTTCTAGCATTTTTTCCTGACGAGTAACGATGTTTTTATGTTTCTGGAACTAGAAAGGAATATTTTAGTTTTCTCGCATAAATATCACGATAAAATTAAATTTTAAGAATATCCCTGAGTAACTAAATTTGTTTATTAGATTTTATTTAATAAATTTGTTTCTAGCATTTTTTCCTGACGAGTAACGATGTTTTTATGTTTCTGGAACTAGAAACGAATATCTTAGTTTTCTCGCATAAATATCACGATAAAATTAAATTTTAAGAATATCCCTGAGTAACTAAATTTGTTTATTAGATTTTATTTAATAAATATGTTTCTAGCATTTTTTCCTGACGAGTAACGATGTTTTTATGTTTCTGGAACTAGAAACGAATATTTTAGTTTTCTCGCATAAATATAACGATCAAATTAGATTTTAAGAATATCCCTGAGTAACTAAATTAGTTTATTAGATTTTATTTAATAAGTTTGTTTCTAGCATTTTTTCCTGACGAGTAACCATGTTTTTATTTTTCTGAAACTAGAAACGAATATTTTTGTTTTCTCGCATAAATATCACGATAAAATTTAATTTTAAGAATATCCCTGAGTAACTAATTTGTTTATTATATTTCATTTAATAAGTTTGAATCTAGCATTTTTTCCTGTCGAGTTACGATGTTCTAAATTGTCTGGAGCTAGAAACAAATATTTTAGTTTTCTCGCATAAATATCACGATCAAATTCAATTGTAAGAATATCCCTGAGTAACATAATTAGTTTATTATATTTCATTTATTAAGTTTGATTCTAGCATTTTTTCCTGTCGAGTTACGATGTTTTTATTTGTCTGTAGATAGAAACGAATATTTTAGTTTTCTCGCATAAATATCACGATAAAATTAAATTTTAAGAATATCCCTGAGTAACTTAATTTGTTTATTATATTTCATTTAATAAGTTTGATTCTAGCATTTTTTCCTGACGAGTTACGATGTTTTTATTTGTCTGTAGATAGAAACGAATATTTTAGTTTTCTCGCATAAATATCACGATAAAATTAAATTTTAAGAATATCCCTGAGTAACTAAATTAGTTTATTAGATTTTATTGAATAAGTTTGTTTCTAGCATTTTTTCCTGACGAGTAACGATGTTTTTATGTTTCTGGAACTAGAAACGAATATTTTAGTTTTCTCGCATAAATATCACGATAAAATTTAATTTTAAAAATATCCCTGAGTAACTAAATTAGTTTATTAGATTTTATTGAATAAGTTTGTTTCTAGCATTTTTTCCTGACGAGTTACGAAGTTTTTATTTGTCTGTAGATAGAAACGAATATTTTAGTTTTCTCGCATAAATATCACGATAAAATTAAATTTTAAGAATATCCCTGAGTAACTGAATTTGTTTATTATATTTCATTTAATAAGTTTGATTCTAGCATTTTTTCCTGACGAGTTACGATGTTTTTATTTGTCTGTAGATAGAAACGAATATTTTAGTTTTCTCGCATAAATATCACGATAAAATTAAATTTTAAGAATATCCCTGAGTAACTAAATTTGTTTATTAGATTTTATTTAATAAATTAGTTTCTAGCATTTTTTCCTGACGAGTAACGATGTTTTTATGTTTCTGGAACTAGAAACGAATATTTTAGTTTTCTCGCATAAATATCACGATAAAATTAAATTGTAAGAATATCCCTGAGTAACTTAATTTGTTTATTATATTTCATTTAATAAGTTTGATTCTAGCATTTTTTCCTGACGAGTTACGATGTTTTTATTTGTCTGGAGATAGAAACGAATATTTTAGTTTTCTCGCATAAATATCACGATAAAATTAAATTTTAAGAATATCCCTGAGTAACTAAATTTGTTTATTAGATTTTATTGAATAAGTTTGTTTCTAGCATTTTTTTCTGACGAGTAACGATGTTTTTATGTTTCTGGAACTAGAAACGAATATTTTAGTTTTCTCGCATAAATATCACGATAAAATTAAATTGTAAGAATATCCCTGAGTAACTTAATTTGTTTATTATATTTCATTTAATAAGTTTGATTCTAGCATTTTTTCCTGACGAGTTACGATGTATTTATTTGTCTGGAGATAGAAACGAATATTTTAGTTTTCTCGCATAAATATAACGATAAAATTAAATTTTAAGGATATCCCTGAGTAACTAAATTTGTTTATTAGATTTAATTTAATAAGTTTGTTTCTAGCATTTTTTCCTGACGAGTAACGATGTTTTTATGTTTCTGGAACTAGAAACGAATATTTTAGTTTTCTCGCATATATATCACGATAAAATTAAATTTTAAGAATATCCCTGAGTAACTTAATTCGTTTATTATATTTTATTTAATAAGTTTGAATCTAGCATTTTTTCCTGTCGAGTTACGATGTTTTAAATTGTCTGGAGCTAGAAACGAATATTTTAGTTTTCTCGCATAAATATCACGATAAAATTAAATTGTAAGAATATCCCTGAGTAACATAATTTGTTTATTATATTTCATTTAATAAGTTTGATTCTAGCATTTTTTCCTGACGAGTTACGATTTTTTTATTTGTCTGTAGATAGAAACGAACATTTTAGTTTTCTCGCATAAATATCAAGATAAAATTAAATTTTAAAAATATCCCTGAGTAACTAAATTTGTTTATTATATTTCATATAATAAGTTTGATTCTAGCATTTTGTCCTGACGAGTTACGAAGTTTTTATTTGTCTGGAGATAGAAACGAATATTTTAGTTTTCTCGCATAAATATCACGATAAAATTAAATTTTAAGAGTATCCCTGAGTTACTAAATTTGTTTATTAGATTTTATTGAATAAGTTTGTTTCTAGCATTTTTTCCTGACGAGTAACGATGTTTTTATGTTTCTGGAACTAGAAACGAATATTTTAGTTTTCTCGCATAAATATCACGATAAAATTAAATTTTAAGAATATCCCTGAGTAACTTAATTTGTTTATTATATTTCATTTAATAAGTTTGATTCTAGCATTCTTTCCTGTCGAGTTACGATGTTTTAAATTGTCTGGAGCTAGAAACGAATATTTTAGTTTTCTCGCATTAATATCACGATAAAATTAAATTTTAAGAATATCCCTGAGTAACTAAATTAGTTTATTAGATTTTATTTAATAAGTTTGTTTCTAGCATTTTTTCCTGACGAGTAACGATGTTTTTATGTTTCTGGAACTAGAAACGAATATTTTAGTTTTCTCGCATAAATATCACGATAAAATTTAATTTTAAGAATATCCTTGAGTAACTTAATTTGTTTATTATATTTCATTTAATAAGTTTGAATCTAGCATTTTTTCCTGTCGAGTTACGATGTTTTAAATTGTATGGAGCTAGAAACGAATATTTTAGTTTTCTCGCATAAATATCACGATAAAATTAAATTTTAAGAATATCCCTGAGTAACTAAATTTGTTTATTAGATTTTATTGAATAAGTTTGTTTCTAGCATTTTTTTCTGACGAGTAACGATGTTTTTATGTTTCTGGAACTAGAAACGAATATTTTAGTTTTCTCGCATAAATATCACGATAAAATTAAATTGTAAGAATATCCCTGAGTAACTTAATTTGTTTATTATATTTCATTTAATAAGTTTGATTCTAGCATTTTTTCCTGACGAGTTACGATGTTTTTATTTGTCTGGAGATAGAAACGAATATTTTAGTTTTCTCGCATAAATATAACGATAAAATTAAATTTTAAGGATATCCCTGAGTAACTAAATTTGTTTATTAGATTTAATTTAATAAGTTTGTTTCTAGCATTTTTTCCTGACGAGTAACGATGTTTTTATGTTTCTGGAACTAGAAAGGAATATTTTAGTTTTCTCGCATAAATATCACGATAAAATTAAATTTTAAGAATATCCCTGAGTAACTAAATTTGTTTATTAGATTTTATTTAATAAATTTGTTTCTAGCATTTTTTCCTGACGAGTAACGATGTTTTTATGTTTCTGGAACTAGAAACGAATATCTTAGTTTTCTCGCATAAATATCACGATAAAATTAAATTTTAAGAATATCCCTGAGTAACTAAATTTGTTTATTAGATTTTATTTAATAAATATGTTTCTAGCATTTTTTCCTGACGAGTAACGATGTTTTTATGTTTCTGGAACTAGAAACGAATATTTTAGTTTTCTCGCATAAATATAACGATCAAATTAGATTTTAAGAATATCCCTGAGTAACTAAATTAGTTTATTAGATTTTATTTAATAAGTTTGTTTCTAGCATTTTTTCCTGACGAGTAACCATGTTTTTATTTTTCTGGAACTAGAAACGAATATTTTTGTTTTCTCGCATAAATATCACGATAAAATTTAATTTTAAGAATATCCCTGAGTAACTAATTTGTTTATTATATTTCATTTAATAAGTTTGAATCTAGCATTTTTTCCTGTCGAGTTACGATGTTCTAAATTGTCTGGAGCTAGAAACAAATATTTTAGTTTTCTCGCATAAATATCACGATCAAATTCAATTGTAAGAATATCCCTGAGTAACATAATTAGTTTATTATATTTCATTTATTAAGTTTGATTCTAGCATTTTTTCCTGACGAGTTACGATGTTTTTATTTGTCTGTAGATAGAAACGAATATTTTAGTTTTCTCGCATAAATATCACGATAAAATTAAATTTTAAGAATATCCCTGAGTAACTTAATTTGTTTATTATATTTCATTTAATAAGTTTGATTCTAGCATTTTTTCCTGACGAGTTACGATGTTTTTATTTGTCTGTAGATAGAAACGAATATTTTAGTTTTCTCGCATAAATATCGCGATAAAATTAAATTTTAAGAATATCCCTGAGTAACTAAATTAGTTTATTAGATTTTATTGAATAAGTTTGTTTCTAGCATTTTTTCCTGACGAGTTACGAAGTTTTTATTTGTCTGTAGATAGAAACGAATATTTTAGTTTTCTCGCATAAATATCACGATAAAATTAAATTTAAAGAATATCCCTGAGTAACTGAATTTGTTTATTATATTTCATTTAATAAGTTTGATTCTAGCATTTTTTCCTGACGAGTTACGATGTTTTTATTTGTCTGTAGATAGAAACGAATATTTTAGTTTTCTCGCATAAATATCACGATAAAATTAAATTTTAAGAATATCCCTGAGTAACTAAATTTGTTTATTAGATTTTATTTAATAAATTAGTTTCTAGCATTTTTTCCTGACGAGTAACGATGTTTTTATGTTTCTGGAACTAGAAACGAATATTTTAGTTTTCTCGCATAAATATCACGATAAAATTAAATTGTAAGAATATCCCTGAGTAACTTAATTTGTTTATTATATTTCATTTAATAAGTTTGATTCTAGCATTTTTTCCTGACGAGTTACGATGTTTTTATTTGTCTGGAGATAGAAACGAATATTTTAGTTTTCTCGCATAAATATCACGATAAAATTAAATTGTAAGAATATCCCTGAGTAACTTAATTTGTTTATTATATTTCATTTAATAAGTTTGATTCTAGCATTTTTTCCTGACGAGTTACGATGTTTTTATTTGTCTGGAGATAGAAACGAATATTTTAGTTTTCTCGCATAAATATAACGATAAAATTAAATTTTAAGGAAATCCCTGAGTAACTAAATTTGTTTATTAGATTTAATTTAATAAGTTTGTTTCTAGCATTTTTTCCTGACGAGTAACGATGTTTTTATGTTTCTGGAACTAGAAACGAATATTTTAGTTTTCTCGCATATATATCACGATAAAATTAAATTTTAAGAATATCCCTGAGTAACTTAATTCGTTTATTATATTTCATTTAATAAGTTTGAATCTAGCATTTTTTCCTGTCGAGTTACGATGTTTTAAATTGTCTGGAGCTAGAAACGAATATTTTAGTTTTCTCGCATAAATATCACGATAAAATTAAATTGTAAGAATATCCCTGAGTAACATAATTTGTTTATTATATTTCATTTAATAAGTTTGATTCTAGCATTTTTTCCTGACGAGTTACGATTTTTTTATTTGTCTGTAGATAGAAACGATCATTTTAGTTTTCTCGCATAAATATCAAGATAAAATTAAATTTTAAAAATATCCCTGAGTAACTAAATTTGTTTATTATATTTCATATAATAAGTTTGATTCTAGCATTTTGTCCTGACGAGTTACGATGTTTTAAATTGTCTGGAGCTAGAAACGAATATTTTAGTTTTCTCGCATAAATATCACGATAAAATTAAATTTTAAGAATATCCCTGAGTAACTTAATTTGTTTATTATATTTCATTTAATAAGTTTGATTCTAGCATTCTTTCCTGTCGAGTTACGATGTTTTAAATTGTCTGGAGCTAGAAACGAATATTTTAGTTTTCTCGCATTAATATCACGATAAAATTAAATTTTAAGAATATCCCTGAGTAACTAAATTAGTTTATTAGATTTTATTTAATAAGTTTGTTTCTAGCATTTTTTCCTGACGAGTAACGATGTTTTTATGTTTCTGGAACTAGAAACGAATATTTTAGTTTTCTCGCATAAATATCACGATAAAATTTAATTTTAAGAATATCCTTGAGTAACTTAATTTGTTTATTATATTTCATTTAATAAGTTTGAATCTAGCATTTTTTCCTGTCGAGTTACGATGTTTTAAATTGTCTGGAGCTAGAAACGAATATTTTAGTTTTCTCGCATAAATATCACGATAAAATTAAATTGTAAGAATATCCCAGAGTAACTAAATTTGTTTATTAGATTTTATTTAATAAGTTTCATACTAGCATTTTTTCCTGAGCAGTTACGATGTTTTTGTTTGTCTGGAACTAGAAACGAATATTTTAGTTTTCTCGCATAAATATCACGATAAAATTAAATTGTAAGAATATCCCTGAGTAACTTAATTTGTTTATTATATTTCATTTAATAAGTTTGATTCTAGCATTTTTTCCTGACGAGTTACGATGTTTTTATTTGTCTGGAGATAGAAACGAATATTTTAGTTTTCTGGCATAAATATCACGATAAAATTAAATTTTAAGAATATCCCGGAGTAACTAAATTTGTTTATTAGATTTTATTGAATAAGTTTGTTTCTAGCATTTTTTTCTGTCGAGTTACGATGTTTTAAATTGTCTGGAGATAGAAACGAATATTTCAGTTTTCTCGCATAAATATCACGATAAAATTAAATTTTAAGAATATCCCTTAGTAACTAAATTTGTTTATTAGATTTTATTGAATAAGTTTGTTTCTAGCATTTTTTCCTGACGAGTTACGATGTTTTTATTTGTCTGTAGATAGAAACGAATATTTTAGTTTTCTCGCATAAATATCACGATAAAATTAAATTTTAAGAATATCCCTGAGTAACTTAATTTGTTTATTATATTTCATTTAATAAGTTTGATTCTAGCATTTTTTCCTGACGAGTTACGATGTTTTTATTTGTCTGTAGATAGAAACGAATATTTTTGTTTTCTCGCATAAATATCACGATAAAATTAAATTTTAAGAATATCCCTGAGTAACTAAATTTGTTTATTAGATTTTATTTAATAAATTTGTTTCTAGCATTTTTTCCTGACGAGTAACGATGTTTTTATGTTTCTGGAACTAGAAACGAATATTTTAGTTTTCTCGCATAAATATCACGATAAAATTAAATTTTAAGAATATCCCTGAGTAACTAAATTTGTTTATTAGATTTTATTTAATAAATTTGTTTCTAGCATTTTTTCCTGACGAGTAACGATGTTTTTATGTTTCTGGAACTAGAAACGAATATTTTAGTTTTCTCGCATAAATATCACGATAAAATTAAATTGTAACAATATCCCTGAGTAACTTAATTTGTTTATTATATTTCATTTAATAAGTTTGATTCTAGCATTTTTTCCTGACGAGTTACGATGTTTTTATTTGTCGGGAGATAGAAACGAATATTTAATTTTTCTCGCATAAATATCACGATAAAATTAAATTTTAAGAATATCCCTGAGTAACTAAATTTGTTTATTAGATTTTATTTAATAAATTTGTTTCTAGCATTTTTTCCTGACGAGTAACGATGTTTTTATGTTTCTGGAACTAGAAACGAATATTTTAGTTTTCTCGCATAAATATCACGATAAAATTAAATTTTAAGAATATCCCTGAGTAACTAAATTGGTTAATTAGATTTTATTTAATAAGTTTGTTTCTAGCATTTTTTCCTGACGAGTAACGATGTTTTTATGTTTCTGGAACTAGAAACGAATATTTTAGTTTTCTCGCATAAATATCACGATAAAATTAAATTTTAAGAATATCCCTGAGTAACTAAATTTGTTTATTAGATTTTATTTAATAAATTTGTTTCTAGCATTTTTTTCTGACAAGTAACGATGTTTTTATGTTTCTGGAACTAGAAACGAATATTTTAGTTTTCTCGCATAAATATCACGATAAAATTAAATTTTAAGAATATCCCTGAGTAACTAAATTAGTTTATTAGATTTTATTTAATAAGTTTGTTTCTAGCATTTTTTCCTGACGAGTAACGATGTTTTTATTTTTCTGGAACTAGAAACGAATATTTTAGTTTTCTCGCATAAATATCACTATAAAATTTAATTTTAAGAATATCCCTGAGTAACTAATTTGTTTATTATATTTCATTTAATAAGTTTGATTCTAGCATTTTTTCCTGACGAGTTACGATGTTTTTATTTGTCTGTAGATAGAAACGAATATTTTAGTTTTCTCGCATAAATATCACAATAAAATTAAATTTTAAAATTATACCTGAGTAACTTAATTTGTTTATTATATTTCATTTAATAAGTTTGATTCTAGCATTCTTTCCTGACGAGTTACGATGTTTTTATTTGTCTGGAGATAGAAACGAATATTTTAGTTTTCTGGCATAAATATCACGATAAAATTAAATTTTAAGAATATCCCGGAGTAACTAAATTTGTTTATTAGATTTTATTGAATAAATTTGATTCTAGCATTTTTTCCTGTCGAGTTACGATGTTTTAAATTGTCTGGAGATAGAAACGAATATTTTAGTTTTCTCGCATAAATATCACGATAAAATTAAATTTTAAGAATATCCCTGAGTAACTAAATTTGTTTATTAGATTTTATTGAATAAGTTTGTTTCTAGCATTTTTTCCTGACGAGTAACGATGTTTTTATGTTTCTGGAACTAGAAAGGAATATTTTAGTTTTCTCGCATAAATATCACGATAAAATTAAATTTTAAGAATATCCCTGAGTAACTAAATTTGTTTATTAGATTTTATTTAATAAATTTGTTTCTAGCATTTTTTCCTGACGAGTAACGATGTTTTTATGTTTCTGGAACTAGAAACGAATATTTTAGTTTTCTCGCATAAATATCACGATAAAATTAAATTTTAAGAATATCCCTGAGTAACTAAATTAGTTTATTAGATTTTATTTAATAAGTTTGTTTCTAGCATTTTTTCCTGACGAGTAACGATGTTTTTATGTTTCTGGAACTAGAAACGAATATTTTAGTTTTCTCGCATAAATATCACGATAAAATTTAATTTTAAAAATATCTCTGAGTAACTAAATTAGTTTATTAGATTTTATTGAATAAGTTTGTTTCTAGCATTTTTTCCTGACGAGTTACGATGTTTTTATTTGTCGGGAGATAGAAACGAATATTTTAGTTTTCTCGCATAAATATCACGATAAAATTAAATTTTAAGAATATCCCTGAGTAACTAAATTTGTTTATTAGATTTTATTTAATAAATTTGTTTCTAGCATTTTTTCCTGACGAGTAACGATGTTTTTATGTTTCTGGAACTAGAAACGAATATTTTAGTTTTCTCGCATAAATATCACGATAAAATTAAATTTTAAGAATATCCCTGAGTAACTAAATTAGTTTATTAGATTTTATTTAATAAGTTTGTTTCTAGCATTTTTTCCTGACGAGTAACGTTGTTTTTATGTTTCTGGAACTAGAAACGAATATTTTAGTTTTCTCGCATAAATATCACGATAAAATTTAATTTTAAGAATATCCCTGAGTAACTTAATTTTTTTATTATATTTCATTTAATAAGTTTGATTCTACCATTTTTTCCTGTCGAGTTACGATGTTTTTATTTGTCTGGAGATAGAAACGAATATTTTAGTTTTCTCGCATAAATATCACGATCAAATTAAATTTTAAGAATATCCCTGAGTAACTAAATTAGTTTATTAGATTTTATTTAATAAGTTTGTTTCTAGCATTTTTTCCTGACGAGTAACGATGTTTTTATGTTTCTGGAACTAGAAACGAATATTTTAGTTTTCTCGCATAAATATCACGATAAAATTTAATTTTAAGAATATCCCTGAGTAACTAATTTGTTTATTATATTTCATTTAATAAGTTTGAATCTAGCATTTTTCCCTGTCGAGTTACGATGTTCTAAATTGTCTGGAGCTAGAAACGAATATTTTAGTTTTCTCGCATAAATATCACGATAAAATTCAATTGTAAGAATATCCCTGAGTAACATAATTTGTTTATTATATTTCATTTAATAAGTTTGATTCTAGCATTTTTTCCTGGCGAGTTACGATGTTTTTATTTGTCTGTAGATAGAAACGAATATTTTAGTTTTCTCGCATAAATATCACGATAAAATTAAATTTTAAAAATATCCCTGAGTAACTTAATTTGTTTATTATATATCATTTAATAAGTTTGATTCTAGCATTTTTTCCTGACGAGTTACGATGTTTTTATTTGTCTGGAGATAGAAACGAATATTTTAGTTTTCTGGCATAAATATCACGATAAAATTAAATTTTAAGAATATCCCGGAGTAACTAAATTTGTTTATTAGATTTTATTGAATAAATTTGATTCTAGCATTTTTTCCTGTCGAGTTACGATGTTTTAAATTGTCTGGAGATAGAAACGAATATTTTAGTTTTCTCGCATAAATATCACGATAAAATTAAATTTTAAGAATATCCCTGAGTAACTAAATTTGTTTATTAGATTTTATTGAATAAGTTTGTTTCTAGCATTTTTTCCTGACGAGTAACGATGTTTTTATGTTTCTGGAACTAGAAAGGAATATTTTAGTTTTCTCGCATAAATTTCACGATAAAATTAAATTTTAAGAATATCCCTGAGTAACTAAATTTGTCTATTAGATTTTATTTAATAAATTTGTTTCTAGCATTTTTTCCTGACGAGTAACGATGTTTTTATGTTTCTGGAACTAGAAACGAATATTTTAGTTTTCTCGCATAAATATCACGATAAAATTAAATTTTAAGAATATCCCTGTGTAACTAAATTAGTTTATTAGATTTTATTTAATAAGTTTGTTTCTAGCATTTTTTCCTGACGAGTAACGATGTTTTTATGTTTCTGGAACTAGAAACGAATATTTTAGTTTTCTCGCATAAATATCACGATAAAATTAAATTTTAAGAATATCCCTGTGTAACTAAATTAGTTTATTAGATTTTATTGAATAAGTTTGTTTCTAGCATTTTTTCCTGACAAGTTACGTTGTTTTTATTTGTCTGTAGATAGAAACGAATATTTTAGTTTTCTCGCATAAATATCACGATAAAATTTAATTTTAAGAATATCCCTGAGTAACTAGATTTGTTTATTAGATTTTATTGAATAAGTTTGTTTCTAGCATTTTTTCCTGACGAGTAACGATGTTTTTATATTTCTGGAACTAGAAAGGAATATTTTAGTTTTCTCGCATAAATATCACGATAAAATTAAATTTTAAGAATATCCCTGAGTAACTAAATTTGTTTATTAGATTTTATTTAATAAATTTGTTTCTAGCATTTTTTCCTGACGAGTAACGATGTTTTTATGTTTCTGGAACTAGAAACGAATATTTTAGTTTTCTCGCATAAATATCACGATAAAATTAAATTTTAAGAATATCCCTGAGTAACTAAATTAGTTTATTAGATTTTATTTAATAAGTTTGTTTCTAGCATTTTTTCCTGACGAGTAACGATGTTTTTATGTTTCTGGAACTAGAAACGAATATTTTAGTTTTCTCGCATAAATATCACGATAAAATTTAATTTTAAAAATATCCCTGAGTAACTAAATTAGTTTATTAGATTTTATTGAATAAGTTTGTTTCTAGCATTTTTTCCTGACGAGTTACGATGTTTTTATTTGTCTGTAGATAGAAACGAATATTTTAGTTTTCTCGCATAAATATCACGATAAAATTAAATTTTAAGAATATCCCTGAGTAACTTAATTTGTTTATTATATTTCATTTAATAAGTTTGATTCTACCATTTTTTCCTGACGAGTTACGATGTTTTTATTTGTCGGGAGATAGAAACGAATATTTTAGTTTTCTCGCATAAATATCACGATAAAATTAAATTTTAAGAATATCCCTGAGTAACTAAATTTGTTTATTAGATTTTATTTAATAAATTAGTTTCTAGCATTTTTTCCTGACGAGTAACGATGTTTTTATGTTTCTGGAACTAGAAACGAATATTTTAGTTTTCTCGCATAAATATCACGATAAAATTAAATTTTAAGAATATCCCTGAGTAACTAAATTAGTTTATTAGATTTTATTTAATAAGTTTGTTTCTAGCATTTTTTCCTGACGTGTAACGTTGTTTTTATGTTTCTGGAACTAGAAACGAATATTTTAGTTTTCTCGCATAAATATCACGATAAAATTTAATTTTAAGAATATCCCTGAGTAACTTAATTTTTTTATTATATTTCATTTAATAAGTTTGATTCTAGCATTTTTTCCTGTCGAGTTACGATGTTTTTATTTGTCTGGAGATAGAAACGAATATTTTAGTTTTCTCGCATAAATATCACGATCAAATTAAATTTTAAGAATATCCCTGAGTAACTAAATTAGTTTATTAGATTTTATTTAATAAGTTTGTTTCTAGCATTTTTTCCTGACGAGTAACGATGTTTTTATGTTTCTGGAACTAGAAACGAATATTTTAGTTTTCTCGCATAAATATCACGATAAAATTTAATTTTAAGAATATCCCTGAGTAACTAATTTGTTTATTATATTTCATTTAATAAGTTTGAATCTAGCATTTTTCCCTGTCGAGTTACGATGTTCTAAATTGTCTGGAGCTAGAAATGAATATTTTAGTTTTCTCGCATAAATATCACGATAAAATTCAATTGTAAGAATATCCCTGAGTAACATAATTTGTTTATTATATTTCATTTAATAAGTTTGATTCTAGCATTTTTTCCTGGCGAGTTACGATGTTTTTATTTGTCTGTAGATAGAAACGAATATTTTAGTTTTCTCGCATAAATATCACGATAAAATTAAATTTTAAAAATATCCCTGAGTAACTTAATTTGTTTATTATATTTCATTTAATAAGTTTGATTCTAGCATTTTTTCCTGACGAGTTACGATGTTTTTATTTGTCTGGAGATAGAAACGAATATTTTAGTTTTCTGGCATAAATATCACGATAAAATTAAATTTTAAGAATATCCCGGAGTAACTAAATTTGTTTATTAGATTTTATTGAATAAATTTGATTCTAGCATTTTTTCCTGTCGAGTTACGATGTTTTAAATTGTCTGGAGATAGAAACGAATATTTTAGTTTTCTCGCATAAATATCACGATAAAATTAAATTTTAAGAATATCCCTGAGTAACTAAATTTGTTTATTAGATTTTATTGAATAAGTTTGTTTCTAGCATTTTTTCCTGACGAGTAACGATGTTTTTATGTTTCTGGAACTAGAAAGGAATATTTTAGTTTTCTCGCATAAATTTCACGATAAAATTAAATTTTAAGAATATCCCTGAGTAACTAAATTTGTCTATTAGATTTTATTTAATAAATTTGTTTCTAGCATTTTTTCCTGACGAGTAACGATGTTTTTATGTTTCTGGAACTAGAAACGAATATTTTAGTTTTCTCGCATAAATATCACGATAAAATTAAATTTTAAGAATATCCCTGTGTAACTAAATTAGTTTATTAGATTTTATTTAATAAGTTTGTTTCTAGCATTTTTTCCTGACGAGTAACGATGTTTTTATGTTTCTGGAACTAGAAACGAATATTTTAGTTTTCTCGCATAAATATCACGATAAAATTAAATTTTAAGAATATCCCTGTGTAACTAAATTAGTTTATTAGATTTTATTGAATAAGTTTGTTTCTAGCATTTTTTCCTGACAAGTTACGTTGTTTTTATTTGTCTGTAGATAGAAACGAATATTTTAGTTTTCTCGCATAAATATCACGATAAAATTAAATTTTAAGAATATCCCTGAGTAACTTAATTTGTTTATTATATTTCATTTAATAAGTTTGATTCTAGCATTTTTTCCTGAGGAGTAACGATGTTTTTATTTGTCTGGAGCTAGAAACGAATATTTTAGTTTTCTCGCGATAAATTAAATTTTAAGAATATCCCTGAGTAACTTAATTTGTTTATTATATTTCATTTAATAAGTTTGATTCTAGCATTTTTTCCTGAGGAGTAACGATGTTTTTATTTGTCTGGAGCTAGAAACGAATATTTTAGTTTTCTCGCATAAATATCACGATAAAATTAAATTGTAAGAATACCCCTGAGTAACTGAATTTGTTTATTATATTTCTTTTAATAAGTTTGATTCTAGCATTTTTTCCTGTCGAGTTACGATGTTTTTATGTTTCTGGAACTAGAAACGAATATTTTAGTTTTCTCGCATAAATATCACGTTAAAATTAAATTTTAAGAATATCGCTGAGTAACTAAATTTGTTTATTAGATTTTATTTAATAAATTTGTTTCTAGCATTTTTTCCTGACGAGTTACGATGTTTTTATTTGTCTGGAGATAGAAACGAATATTTTAGTTTTCTCGCATAAATATAAAGATAAAATTAAATTTTAAGAATATCCCTGAGTAACTAAATTTGTTTATTAGATTTTATTGAATAAGTTTGTTTCTAGCATTTTTTCCTGACGAGTAACGATGTTTTTATGTTTCTGGAACTAGAAACGAATATTTTAGTTTTCTCGCATAAATATCACGATAAAATTAAATTTTAAGAATATCCCTGAGTAACATAATTTGTTTATTATATTTATTTAATAAGTTTGATTCTAGCATTTTTTCCTGGCGAGTTACGATGTTTTTATTTGTCTGTAGATAGAAAAGAATATTTTAGTTTCCTCGCATAAATATCACGATAAAATTAAATTTTAAGAATATCCCTGAGTAACTAAATTTGTTTATTAGATTTTATTTAATAAATTTGTTTCTAGCATTTTTTCCTTACGAGTAACGATGTTTTTATTTTTCTGAAACTAGAAAGGAATATTTTAGTTTTCTCGCATAAATTTCACGATAAAATTAAATTTTAAGAATATCCCTGAGTAACTAAATTTGTTTATTAGATTTTATTTAATAAATTTGTTTCTAGCATTTTTTCCTGACGAGTAACGATGTTTTTATGTTTCTGGAACTAGAAACGAATATTTTAGTTTTCTCGCATAAATATCACGATAAAATTAAATTTCAAGAATATCCCTGTGTAACTAAATTAGTTTATTAGATTTTATTTAATAAGTTTGTTTCTAGCATTTTTTCCTGACGAGTAACGTTGTTTTTATGTTTCTGGAACTAGAAACGAATATTTTAGTTTTCTCGCATAAATATCACGATAAAATTTAATTTTAAAAATATCCCTGAGTAACTAAATTAGTTTATTAGATTTTATTGAATAAGTTTGTTTCTAGCATTTTTTCCTGACGAGTTACGATGTTTTTATTTGTCTGGAACTAGAAACGAATATTTTAGTTTTCTCGCATAAATATCACGATAAAATTCAATTGTAAGAATATCCCTGAGTAACATAATTTGTTTATTATATTTATTTAATAAGTTTGATTCTAGCATTTTTTCCTGGCGAGTTACGATGTTTTTATTTGTCTGTAGATAGAAACGAATATTTTAATTTCTTGCATAAATATCACGATAAAATTAAATTTTAAGAATATCCCTGAGTAACTTAATTTGTTTATTATATTTCATTTAATAAGTTTGATTCTAGCATTTTTTTCTGACGATTTACGATGTTTTTATTTGTCTGGAACTAGAAACGAATATTTTAGTTTTCTCGCATAAATATTACGATAAAATTAAATTTTAAGAATAGCCCTGAGTAACTTTATTTGTTTATTAGATTTTTTTAATAAGTTTGATTCTAGAATTTTTTCCTGAGGAGTAACGATGTTTTTATTTGTCTGGAGCTAGAAACGAATATTTTAGTTTTCTCGCATAAATATCACGATAAAATTAAATTGTAAGAATACCCCTGAGTAACTGAATTTGTTTATTATATTTCTTTTAATAAGTTTGATTCTAGCATTTTTTCCTGTCGAGTTACGATGTTTTTATGTTTCTGGAACTAGAAATGAATATTTTAGTTTTCTCGCATAAATATCACGATAAAATTAAATTTTAAGAATATCCCTGAGCAACTAAATTTGTTTATTAGATTTTATTTCATAAATTTGTTTCTAGCATTTTTTCCTGACGAGTAACGATGTTTTTATGTTTCTGGAACTAGAAACGAATATTTTAGTTTTCCCGCATAAATATCACGATAAAATTAAATTGTAAGAATATCCCTGAGTAACTTAATTTGTTTATTATATTTCATTTAATAAGTTTGATTCTAGCATTTTTTCCTGACGAGTTACGATGTTTTTATTTGTCTGGAGATAGAAACGAATATTTTAGTTTTCTCTCATAAATATCACAATAAAATTAAATTTTAAGAATATCCCTTAGTAACTAAATTTGTTTATTAGATTTTATTTAATAAATTTGTTTCTAGCATTTTTTCCTGACGAGTAACAATGTTTTTATGTTTCTGGAACTAGAAACGAATATTTTAGTTTTCTCGCATAAATATCACGATAAAATTAAATTTTAAGAATATCCCTGTGTAACTAAATTAGTTTATTAGATTTTATTTAATAAGTTTGTTTCTAGCATTTTTTCCTGACGAGTAACGATGTTTTTATGTTTCTGGAACTAGAAACGAATATTTTAGTTTTCTCGCATAAATATCACGATAAAATTAAATTTTAAGAATATCCCTGTGTAACTAAATTAGTTTATTAGATTTTATTGAATAAGTTTGTTTCTAGCATTTTTTCCTGACAAGTTACGTTGTTTTTATTTGTCTGTAGATAGAAACGAATATTTTAGTTTTCTCGCATAAATATCACGATAAAATTAAATTTTAAGAATATCCCTGAGTAACTTAATTTGTTTATTATATTTCATTTAATAAGTTTGATTCTAGCATTTTTTCCTGAGGAGTAACGATGTTTTTATTTGTCTGGAGCTAGAAACAAATATTTTAGTTTTCTCGCGATAAATTAAATTTTAAGAATATCCCTGAGTAACTTAATTTGTTTATTATATTTCATTTAATAAGTTTGATTCTAGCATTTTTTCCTGAGGAGTAACGATGTTTTTATTTGTCTGGAGCTAGAAACGAATATTTTAGTTTTCTCGCATAAATATCACGATAAAATTAAATTGTAAGAATACCCCTGAGTAACTGAATTTGTTTATTATATTTCTTTTAATAAGTTTGATTCTAGCATTTTTTCCTGTCGAGTTACGATGTTTTTATGTTTCTGGAACTAGAAACGAATATTTTAGTTTTCTCGCATAAATATCACGTTAAAATTAAATTTTAAGAATATCGCTGAGTAACTAAATTTGTTTATTAGATTTTATTTAATAAATTTGTTTCTAGCATTTTTTCCTGACGAGTTACGATGTTTTTATTTGTCTGGAGATAGAAACGAATATTTTAGTTTTCTCGCATAAATATAACGATAAAATTCAATTTTAAGAATATCCCTGAGTAACTAAATTTGTTTATTAGATTTTATTGAATAAGTTTGTTTCTAGCATTTTTTCCTGACGAGTAACGATGTTTTTATGTTTCTGGAACTAGAAACGAATATTTTAGTTTTCTCGCATAAATATCACGATAAAATTAAATTTTAAGAATATCCCTGAGTAACTTAATTTGTTTATTATATTTCATTTAATAAGTTTGATTCTAGCATTTTTTCCTGACGAGTTACGATGTTTTTTGTTTCTGGAACTAGAAACGAATATTTTAGTTTTCTCGCATAAATATCACGATAAAATTAAATTTTAAGAATATCCCTGAGTAACTTAATTTGTTTATTATATTTCATTTAATAAGTTTGATTCTAGCATTTTTTCCTGACGAGTTACGATGTTTTTATTTGTCTGGAGATAGAAACGAATATTTTAGTTTTCTCGCATAAATATCACAATAAAATTAAATTTTAAGAATATCCCTTAGTAACTAAATTTGTTTATTAGATTTTATTTAATAAATTTGTTTCTAGCATTTTTTCCTGACGAGTAACGATGTTTTTATGTTTCTGGAACTAGAAACGAATATTTTAGTTTTCTCGCATAAATATCACAATAAAATTAAATTGTAAGAATATCCCTGAGTAACTTAATTTGTTTATTATATTTCATTTAATAAGTTTGATTCTAGCATTTTTTCCTGACGAGTTACGATGTTTTTATTTGTCTGGAGATAGAAACGAATATTTTAGTTTTCTCGCATAAATATAACGATAAAATTAAATTTTAAGAATATCCCTGAGTAACTAAATTTGTTTATTAGATTTTATTGAATAAGTTTGTTTCTAGCATTTTTTCCTGACGAGTAACGATGTTTTTATGTTTCTGGAACTAGAAACGAATATTTTAGTTTTCTCGCATAAAAATCACGATAAAATTAAATTTTAAGAATATCCCTGAGTAACTTAATTTGTTTATTATATTTCATTTAATAAGTTTGATTCTAGCATTTTTTCCTGACGAGTTACGATGTTTTTTGTTTCTGGAACTAGAAACGAATATTTTAGTTTTCTCGCATAAATATCACGATAAAATTAAATTTTAAGAATATCCCTGAGTAACTTAATTTGTTTATTATATTTCATTTAATAAGTTTGATTCTAGCATTTTTTCCTGACGAGTTACGATGTTTTTATTTGTCTGGAGATAGAAACGAATATTTTAGTTTTCTCGCATAAATAACACAATAAAATTAAATTTTAAGAATATCCCTTAGTAACTAAATTTGTTTATTAGATTTTATTTAATAAATTTGTTTCTAGCATTTTTTCCTGACGAGTAACGATGTTTTTATGTTTCTGAAACTAGAAAGGAATATTTTAGTTTTCTCGCATAAATTTCACGATAAAATTAAATTTTAAGAATATCCCTGAGTAACTAAATTTTTTTATTAGATTTTATTTAATAAATTTGTTTCTAGCATTTTTTCCTGACGAGTAACGATGTTTTTATGTTTCTGGAACTAGAAACGAATATTTTAGTTTTCTCGCATAAATATCACGATAAAATTAAATTTTAAGAATATCCCTGTGTAACTAAATTAGTTTATTAGATTTTATTTAATAAGTTTGTTTCTAGCATTTTTTCCTGACGAGTAACGATGTTTTTATGTTTCTGGAACTAGAAACGAATATTTTAGTTTTCTCGCATAAATATCACGATAAAATTAAATTTTAAGAATATCCCTGTGTAACTAAATTAGTTTATTAGATTTTATTGAATAAGTTTGTTTCTAGCATTTTTTCCTGACAAGTTACGTTGTTTTTATTTGTCTGTAGATAGAAACGAATATTTTAGTTTTCTCGCATAAATATCACGATAAAATTAAATTTTAAGAATATCCCTGAGTAACTTAATTTGTTTATTATATTTCATTTAATAAGTTTGATTCTAGCATTTTTTCCTGAGGAGTAACGATGTTTTTATTTGTCTGGAGCTAGAAACGAATATTTTAGTTTTCTCGCGATAAATTAAATTTTAAGAATATCCCTGAGTAACTTAATTTGTTTATTATATTTCATTTAATAAGTTTGATTCTAGCATTTTTTCCTGAGGAGTAACGATGTTTTTATTTGTCTGGAGCTAGAAACGAATATTTTAGTTTTCTCGCATAAATATCACGATAAAATTAAATTGTAAGAATACCCCTGAGTAACTGAATTTGTTTATTATATTTCTTTTAATAAGTTTGATTCTAGCATTTTTTCCTGTCGAGTTACGATGTTTTTATGTTTCTGGAACTAGAAACGAATATTTTAGTTTTCTCGCATAAATATCACGTTAAAATTAAATTTTAAGAATATCGCTGAGTAACTAAATTTGTTTATTATATTTTATTTAATAAATTTGTTTCTAGCATTTTTTCCTGACGAGTTACGATGTTTTTATTTGTCTGGAGATAGAAACGAATATTTTAGTTTTCTCGCATAAATATAACGATAAAATTCAATTTTAAGAATATCCCTGAGTAACTAAATTTGTTTATTAGATTTTATTGAATAAGTTTGTTTCTAGCATTTTTTCCTGACGAGGAACGATGTTTTTATGTTTCTGGAACTAGAAACGAATATTTTAGTTTTCTCGCATAAATATCACGATAAAATTAAATTTTAAGAATATCCCTGAGTAACTTAATTTGTTTATTATATTTCATTTAATAAGTTTGATTCTAGCATTTTTTCCTGAGGAGTAACGATGTTTTTATTTGTCTGGAGCTAGAAACGAATATTTTAGTTTTCTCGCGATAAATTAAATTTTAAGAATATCCCTGAGTAACTTAATTTGTTTATTATATTTCATTTAATAAGTTTGATTCTAGCATTTTTTCCTGAGGAGTAACGATGTTTTTATTTGTCTGGAGCTAGAAACGAATATTTTAGTTTTCTCGCATAAATATCACGATAAAATTAAATTGTAAGAATACCCCTGAGTAACTGAATTTGTTTATTATATTTCTTTTAATAAGTTTGATTCTAGCATTTTTTCCTGTCGAGTTACGATGTTTTTATGTTTCTGGAACTAGAAACGAATATTTTAGTTTTCTCGCATAAATATCACGTTAAAATTAAATTTTAAGAATATCGCTGAGTAACTAAATTTGTTTATTAGATTTTATTTAATAAATTTGTTTCTAGCATTTTTTCCTGACGAGTTACGATGTTTTTATTTGTCTGGAGATAGAAACGAATATTTTAGTTTTCTCGCATAAATATAACGATAAAATTCAATTTTAAGAATATCCCTGAGTAACTAAATTTGTTTATTAGATTTTATTGAATAAGTTTGTTTCTAGCATTTTTTCCTGACGAGGAACGATGTTTTTATGTTTCTGGAACTAGAAACGAATATTTTAGTTTTCTCGCATAAATATCACGATAAAATTAAATTTTAAGAATATCCCTGAGTAACTTAATTTGTTTATTATATTTCATTTAATAAGTTTGATTCTAGCATTTTTTCCTGACGAGTTACGATGTTTTTTGTTTCTGGAACTAGAAACGAATATTTTAGTTTTCTCGCATAAATATCACGATAAAATTAAATTTTAAGAATATCCCTGAGTAACTTAATTTGTTTATTATATTTCATTTAATAAGTTTGATTCTAGCATTTTTTCCTGACGAGTTACGATGTTTTTATTTGTCTGGAGATAGAAACGAATATTTTAGTTTTCTCGCATAAATATAACGATAAAATTAAATTTTAAGAATATCCCTTAGTAACTAAATTTGTTTATTTGATTTTATTTAATAAATTTGTTTCTAGCATTTTTTCCTGACGAGTAACGATGTTTTTATGTTTCTGGAACTAGAAACGAATATTTTAGTTTTCTCGCATAAATATCACAATAAAATTAAATTGTAAGAATATCCCTGAGTAACTTAATTTGTTTATTATATTTCATTTAATAAGTTTGATTCTAGCATTTTTTCCTGACGAGTTACGATGTTTTTATTTGTCTGGAGATAGAAACGAATATTTTAGTTTTCTCGCATAAATATAACGATAAAATTAAATTTTAAGAATATCCCTGAGTAACTAAATTTGTTTATTAGATTTTATTGAATAAGTTTGTTTCTAGCATTTTTTCCTGACGAGTAACGATGTTTTTATGTTTCTGGAACTAGAAACGAATATGTTAGTTTTCTCGCATAAAAATCACGATAAAATTAAATTTTAAGAATATCCCTGAGTAACTTAATTTGTTTATTATATTTCATTTAATAAGTTTGATTCTAGCATTTTTTCCTGACGAGTTACGATGTTTTTTGTTTCTGGAACTAGAAACGAATATTTTAGTTTTCTCGCATAAATATCACGATAAAATTAAATTTTAAGAATATCCCTGAGTAACTTAATTTGTTTATTATATTTCATTTAATAAGTTTGATTCTAGCATTTTTTCCTGACGAGTTACGATGTTTTTATTTGTCTGGAGATAGAAACGAATATTTTAGTTTTCTCGCATAAATATCACAATAAAATTAAATTTTAAGAATATCCCTTAGTAACTAAATTTGTTTATTAGATTTTATTTAATAAATTTGTTTCTAGCATTTTTTCCTGACGAGTAACGATGTTTTTATGTTTCTGGAACTAGAAACGAATATTTTAGTTTTCTCGCATAAATATCACGATAAAATTAAATTTTAAGAATATCCCTGAGTAACTAAATTTGTTTATTAGATTTTATTTAATAAATTTGTTTCTAGCATTTTTTCCTGACGAGTAACGATGTTTTTATGTTTCTGGAACTAGAAACGAATATTTTAGTTTTCTCGCATAAATATCACGATAAAATTAAATTTTAAGAATATCCCTGAGTAACTAAATTAGTTTATTAGATTTTATTTAATAAGTTTGTTTCTAGCATTTTTTCCTGACGAGTAACGTTGTTTTTATGTTTCTGGAACTAGAAACGAATATTTTAGTTTTCTCGCATAAATATCACGATAAAATTAAATTTTAAGAATATCCCTGAGTAACTTAATTTGTTTATTATATTTCATTTAATAAGTTTGATTCTAGCATTTTATCCTGTCGAGTTACGATGTTTTTATTTGTCTGGAGATAGAAACGAATATTTTAGTTTTCTCGCATAAATATCACGATCAAATTAAATTTTAAGAATATCCCTGAGTAACTAAATTTGTTTATTAGATTTTATTTAATAAATTTGTTTCTAGCATTTTTTCCTGACGAGTAACGATGTTTTTATGTTTCTGGAACTAGAAACGAATATTTTAGTTTTCTCGCATAAATATCACGATCAAATTAAATTTTAAGAATATCCCTGAGTAACTAAATTAGTTTATTAGATTTTATTTAATAAGTTTGTTTCTAGCATTTTTTCATGACGAGTAACGATGTTTTTATTTTTCTGGAACTAGAAACGAATATTTTAGTTTTCTCGCATAAATATCACGATAAAATTCAATTGTAAGAATATCCCTGAGTAACATAATTTGTTTATTATATTTATTTAATAAGTTTGATTCTAGCATTTTTTCCTGGCGAGTTACGATGTTTTTATTTGTCTGTAGATAGAAACGAATATTTTAGTTTCCTCGCATAAATATCACGATAAAATTAAATTTTAAGAATATCCCTGAGTAACTAAATTTGTTTATTAGATTTTATTTAATAAATTTGTTTCTAGCATTTTTTCCTTACGAGTAACGATGTTTTTATTTTTCTGAAACTAGAAAGGAATATTTTAGTTTTCTCGCATAAATTTCACGATAAAATTAAATTTTAAGAATATCCCTGAGTAACTAAATTTGTTTATTAGATTTTATTTAATAAATTTGTTTCTAGCATTTTTTCCTGACGAGTAACGATGTTTTTATGTTTCTGGAACTAGAAACGAATATTTTAGTTTTCTCGCATAAATATCACGATAAAATTAAATTGTAAGAATACCCCTGAGTAACTGAATTTGTTTATTATATTTCTTTTAATAAGTTTGATTCTAGCATTTTTTCCTGTCGAGTTACGATGTTTTTATGTTTCTGGAACTAGAAACGAATATTTTAGTTTTCTCGCATAAATATCACGATAAAATTAAATTTTAAGAATATCCCTGAGCAACTAAATTTGTTTATTAGATTTTATTTCATAAATTTGTTTCTAGCATTTTTTCCTGACGAGTAACGATGTTTTTATGTTTCTGGAACTAGAAACGAATATTTTAGTTTTCCCGCATAAATATCACGATAAAATTAAATTGTAAGAATATCCCTGAGTAACTTAATTTGTTTATTATATTTCATTTAATAAGTTTGATTCTAGCATTTTTTCCTGACGAGTTACGATGTTTTAAATTGTCTGGAGCTAGAAACGAATATTTTAGTTTTCTCGCATAAATATCACGATAAAATTAAATTGTAAGAATATCCCTGAGTAACTAAATTTGTTTATTAGATTTTATTTAATAAGTTTCATACTAGCATTTTTTCCTGAGCAGTTACGATGTTTTTGTTTGTCTGGATCTAGAAACGAATATTTTAGTTTTCTCGCATAAATATCACGATAAAATTAAATTTTAAGAATATCCCTGAGTAACTTAATTTGTTTATTATATTTCATTTAATAAGTTTGATTCTAGCATTTTTTCCTGACGAGTTACGATGTTTTTATTTGTCTGGAACTAGAAACGAATATTTTAGTTTTCTCGCATAAATATTACGATAAAATTAAATTTTAAGAATATCCCTGAGTAACTTTATTTGTTTATTAGATTTTTTTAATAAGTTTGATTCTAGAATTTTTTCCTGACGAGTTACGATGTTTTTATTTGTCTGTAGATAGAAACGAATATTTTAGTTTTCTCGCATAAATATCACGATAAAATTAAATTTTAAAAATATCCCTGAGTAACTTAATTTGTTTATTATATTTCATTTAATAAGTTTGATTCTAGCATTTTTTCCTGACGAGTTACGATGTTTTTATTTGTCTGGAGATAGAAACGAATATTTTAGTTTTCTGGCATAAATATCACGATAAAATTAAATTTTAAGAATATCCCTGAGTAACTAAATTTGTTTATTTGATTTAATTGAATAAATTTGATTCTAGCATTTTTTCCTGTCGAGTTACGATGTTTTAAATTGTCTGGAGATAGAAACGAATATTTTAGTTTTCTCGCATAAATATCACGATAAAATTAAATTGTAAGACTATCCCTGAGTAACTAAATTTGTTTATTAGATTTTAGTGAATAAGTTTGTTTCTAGCATTTTTTCCTGACGAGTAACGATGTTTTTATGTTTCTGGAACTAGAAACGAATGTTTTAGTTTTCTCGCATAAATATCACGATAAAATTAAATTTTAAGAATATCCCTGAGTAACTTAATTTGTTTATTATATTTCATTTAATAAGTTTGATTCTAGCATTTTTTCCTGTCGAATTACGATGTTTTAAATTGTCTGGAGCTAGAAACGAATATTTTAGTTTTCTCGTATAAATATCACGATAAAATTAAATTTTAAGAATATCCCTGAGTAACTAAATTTGTTTATTAGATTTTATTTAATAAATTTGATTCTAGCATTTTTTCCTGACGAGTAACGATGCTTTTATGTTTCTGGAACTAGAAACGAATATTTCATTTAATAAGTTTGATTCTAGCATTTTATCGTGTCGAGTTACGATGTTTTTATTTGTCTGGAGATAGAAACGAATATTTTAGTTTTCTCGCAAAAATATCACGATAAAATTAAATTTTAAGAATATCCCTGAGTAACTAAATTTGTTTATTAGATTTTATTTAATAAATTTGTTTCTAGCATTTTTTCCTGACGAGTAACGATATTTTTATGTTTCTGGAACTAGAAACGAATATTTTAGTTTTCTCGCATAAATATCACGATAAAATTAAATTTTAAGAATATCCCTGAGTAACTTAATTTGTTTATTAGATTTTATTGAATAAGTTTGTTTCTAGCATTTTTTCCTGACGAGTAACGATGTTTTTATGTTTCTGGAACTAGAAACGAATATTTTAGTTTTCTCGCATATATATCACCATAAAATTTAATTTTAAGATTATCCCTGAGTAACTTAATTTGTTTATTATATTTCATTTAATAAGTTTGAATCTAGCATTTTTTCCTGTCGAGTTACGGTGTTTTAAATTGTCTGGAGCTAGAAACGAATATTTTAGTTTTCTCGCACAAATATCACGATAAAATTAAATTGTAAGAATATCCCTGAGTAATAATTTGTTTATTATATTTCATTTAATAAGTTTGATTCTAGCATTTTTTTCCTGACGAGTTACGATTTTTTTATTTGTCTGTAGATAGAAACGAATATTTTAGTTTTCTCGCATAAATATTACGATAAAATTAAATTTTAAAAATATCCCTGAGTAACTAAATTTGTTTATTATATTTCATTTAATAAGTTTGATTCTAGCATTTTGTCCTGACGAGTTACGATGTTTTTATTTGTCTAGAGATAGAAACGAATATTTTAGTTTTCTCGCATAAATATCACGATAAAATTAAATTTTAAGAATATCCCTGAGTAACTAAATTTGTTTATTAGATTTTATTGAATAAGTTTGTTTCTAGCATTTTTTCCTGACGAGTAACGATGTTTTTATGTTTCTGGAACTAGAAACGAATATTTTAGTTTTCTCGCATAAATATCACGATAAAATTAAATTTTAAGAATATCCCTGAGTAACTTAATTTGTTTATTATATTTCATTTAATAAGTTTGATTCTAGCATTCTTTCCTGTCGAGTTACGATGTTTTAAATTGTCTGGAGCTAGAAACGAATATTTTAGTTTTCTGGCATAAATATCACGATAAAATTAAATTTTAAGAATATCCCTGAGTAACTAAATTTGTTTATTAGATTTTATTTAATAAATTTGTTTCTAGCATTTTTTCCTGACGAGTAACGATGTTTTTATGTTTCTGGAACTAGAAACGAATATTTTAGTTTCCTCGCATAAATATCACGATAAAATTAAATTTTAAGAATATCCCTGAGTAACTTAATTCGTTTATTATATTTCATTTAATAAGTTTGATTCTAGCATTTTTTCTTGTCGAGTTACGATGTTTTAAATTGTCTGGAGCTAGAAACGAATATTTTAGTTTTCTCGCATAAATATCACGATAAAATTAAATTTTAAGAATATCCCTGAGTAACTAAATTTGTTTATTAGATTTTATTAAATAAGTTTGTTTCTAGCATTTTTTCCTGACGAGTAACGATATTTTATGTTTCTGGAACTAGAAACGAATACTTTAGTTTTCTCGCATATATATCACCATAAAATTAAATTTTAAGAATATCCCTGAGTAACTTAATTTGTTTATTATATTTCATTTAATAAGTTTGAATCTAGCATTTTTCCCTGTCGAGTTACGATGTTTTAAATTGTCTGGAGCTAGAAACGAATATTTTAGTTTTCTCGCATAAATATCACGATAAAATTAAATTGTAAGAATATCCCTGAGTAACATAATTTGTTTATTATATTTCATTTAATAAGTTTGATTCTAGCATTTGTTCCTGACGAGTTACGATTTTTTTATTTGTCTGTAGATAGAAACGAACATTTTAGTTTTCTCGCATAAATATCAAGATAAAATTAAATTTTAAAAATATCCCTGAGTAACTAAATTTGTTTATTATATTTCATTTAATAAGTTTGATTCTAGCATTTTGTCCTGACGAGTTACGATGTTTTTATTTGTCTGGAGATAGAAACGAATATTTTAGTTTTCTCCCATAAATATCACGATAAAATTAAATTTTAAGAATATCCCTGAGTAACTAAATTTGTTTATTAGATTTTATTGAATAAGTTTGTTTCTAGCGTTTTTTCCTGACGAGTAACGATGTTTTTATGTTTCTGGAACTAGAAACGAATATTTTAGTTTTCTCGCATAAATATCACGATAAAATTAAATTTTAAGAATATCCCTGAGTAACTTAATTTGTTTATTATATTTCATTTAATAAGTTTGATTCTAGCATTCTTTCCTGTCGAGTTACGATGTTTTAAATTGTCTGGAGCTAGAAACGAATATTTTAGTTTTCTCGCATAAATATCACGATAAAATTAAATTTTAAGAATATCCCTGAGTAACTAAATTAGTTTATTAGATTTTATTTAATAAGTTTGTTTCTAGCATTTTTTCCTGACGAGTAACGATGTTTTTATGTTTCTGGAACTAGAAACGAATATTTTAGTTTTCTCGCATAAATATCACGATAAAATTAAATTTTAAGAATATCCCTGAGTAACTTAATTTGTTTATTATATTTCATTTAATAAGTTTGAATCTAGCATTTTTCCTGTCGAGTTACGATGTTTTAAATTGTCTGGAGCTAGAAACGAATATTTTAGTTTTCTCGCATAAATATCACGATAAAATTAAATTTTAAGAATATCCCTGAGTAACTTAATTTGTTTATTATATTTCATTTAATAAGTTTGAATCTAGCATTTTTCCTGTCGAGTTACGATGTTTTAAATTGTCTGGAGCTAGAAACGAATATTTTAGTTTTCTCGCATAAATATCACGATAAAATTAAATTTTAAGAATATCCCTGAGTAACTTTATTTGTTTATTAGATTTTTTTAATAAGTTTGATTCTAGAATTTTTTCCTGAGGAGTAACGATATTTTTATTTGTCTGGAGCTAGAAAGGAATATTTTAGTTTTCTCGCATAAATATCACGATAAAATTAAATTGTAAGAGTAACTTAATTTGTTTATTATATTTCATTTAATAAGTTTGATTCTAGCATTTTTTCCTGTCGAGTTACGATGTTTTTATGTTTCTGGAACTAGAAACGAATATTTTAGTTTTCTCGCATAAATATAACGATAAAATTTAATTTTAAGAATATCCCTGAGTAACTAATTTGTTTATTATATTTCATTTAATAAGTTTGAATCTAGCATTTTTTCCTGTCGAGTTACGATGTTCTAAATTGTCTGGAGCTAGAAACAAATATTTTAGTTTTCTCGCATAAATATCACGATAAAATTCAATTGTAAGAATATCCCTGAGTAACATAATTTGTTTATTATATTTCATTTAATAAGTTTGATTCTAGCATTTTTTCCTGACGAGTTACGATGTTTTTATTTGTCTGTAGATAGAAACGAATATTTTAGTTTTTTCGTATAAATATCACGATAAAATTAAATTTTAAAAATATCCCTGAGTAACTTAATTTGTTTATTATATTTCATTTAATAAGTTTGATTCTAGCATTTTTTCCTGACGAGTTACGATGTTTTTATTTGTCTGGAGATAGAAACGAATATTTTAGTTTTCTGGCATAAATATCACGATAAAATTAAATTTTAAGAATATCCCGGAGTAACTAAATTTGTTTATTAGATTTTATTGAATAAATTTGATTCTAGCATTTTTTCCTGTCGAGTTACGATGTTTTAAATTGTCTGGAGATAGAAACGAATATTTTAGTTTTCTCGCATAAATATCACGATAAAATTAAATTTTAAGAATATCCCTGAGTAACTAAATTTGTTTATTAGATTTTATTGAATAAGTTTGTTTCTAGCATTTTTTCCTGACGAGTAACGATGTTTTTATGTTTCTGGAACTAGAAAGGAATATTTTAGTTTTCTCGCATAAATATCACGATAAAATTAAATTTTAAGAATATCCCTGAGTAACTAAATTTGTTTATTAGATTTTATTGAATAAGTTTGTTTCTAGCGTTTTTTCCTGACGAGTAACGATGTTTTTATGTTTCTGGAACTAGAAACGAATATTTTAGTTTTCTCGCATAAATATCACGATAAAATTAAATTTTAAGAATATCCCTGAGTAACTTAATTTGTTTATTATATTTCATTTAATAAGTTTGATTCTAGCATTCTTTCCTGTCGAGTTACGATGTTTTAAATTGTCTGGAGCTAGAAACGAATATTTTAGTTTTCTCGCATAAATATCACGATAAAATTAAATTTTAAGAATATCCCTGAGTAACTAAATTAGTTTATTAGATTTTATTTAATAAGTTTGTTTCTAGCATTTTTTCCTGACGAGTAACGATATTTTTATGTTTCTGGAACTAGAAACAAATATTTTAGTTTTCTCGCATAAATATCACGATAAAATTAAATTTTATGAATATCCCTGAGTAACTTAATTTGTTTATTAGATTTTATTGAATAAGTTTGTTTCTAGCATTTTTTCCTGACGAGTAACGATGTTTTTATGTTTCTGGAACTAGAAACGAATATTTTAGTTTTCTCGCATAAATATCACGATAAAATTAAATTTTAAGAATATCCCTGAGTAACTTAATTCGTTTATTATATTTCATTTAATAAGTTTGATTCTAGCATTTTTTCTTGTCGAGTTACGATGTTTTAAATTGTCTGGAGCTAGAAACGAATATTTTAGTTTTCTCGCATAAATATCACGATAAAATTAAATTTTAAGAATATCCCTGAGTAACTAAATTTGTTTATTAGATTTTATTAAATAAGTTTGTTTCTAGCATTTTTTCCTGACGAGTAACGATATTTTATGTTTCTGGAACTAGAAACGAATATTTTAGTTTTCTCGCATATATATCACCATAAAATTTAATTTTAAGAATATCCCTGAGTAACTTAATTTGTTTATTATATTTCATTTAATAAGTTTGAATCTAGCATTTTTCCCTGTCGAGTTACGATGTTTTAAATTGTCTGGAGCTAGAAACGAATATTTTAGTTTTCTCGCACAAATATCACGATAAAATTAAATTGTAAGAATATCCCTGAGTAATAATTTGTTTATTATATTTCATTTAATAAGTTTGATTCTAGCATTTTTTTCCTGACGAGTTACGATTTTTTTATTTGTCTGTAGATAGAAACGAATATTTTAGTTTTCTCGCATAAATATTACGATAAAATTAAATTTTAAAAATATCCCTGAGTAACTAAATTTGTTTATTATATTTCATTTAATAAGTTTGATTCTAGCATTTTGTCCTGACGAGTTACGATGTTTTTATTTGTCTAGAGATAGAAACGAATATTTTAGTTTTCTCGCATAAATATCACGATAAAATTAAATTTTAAGAATATCCCTGAGTAACTAAATTTGTTTATTAGATTTTATTGAATAAGTTTGTTTCTAGCATTTTTTCCTGACGAGTAACGATGTTTTTATGTTTCTGGAACTAGAAACGAATATTTTAGTTTTCTCGCATAAATATCACGATAAAATTAAATTTTAAGAATATCCCTGAGTAACTTAATTTGTTTATTATATTTCATTTAATAAGTTTGATTCTAGCATTCTTTCCTGTCGAGTTACGATGTTTTAAATTGTCTGGAGCTAGAAACGAATATTTTAGTTTTCTGGCATAAATATCACGATAAAATTAAATTTTAAGAATATCCCTGAGTAACTAAATTTGTTTATTAGATTTTATTTAATAAATTTGTTTCTAGCATTTTTTCCTGACGAGTAACGATGTTTTTATGTTTCTGGAACTAGAAACGAATATTTTAGTTTTCTCGCATAAATATCACGATAAAATTAAATTTTAAGAATATCCCTGAGTAACTTAATTCGTTTATTATATTTCATTTAATAAGTTTGATTCTAGCATTTTTTCTTGTCGAGTTACGATGTTTTAAATTGTCTGGAGCTAGAAACGAATATTTTAGTTTTCTCGCATAAATATCACGATAAAATTAAATTTTAAGAATATCCCTGAGTAACTAAATTTGTTTATTAGATTTTATTAAATAAGTTTGTTTCTAGCATTTTTTCCTGACGAGTAACGATATTTTATGTTTCTGGAACTAGAAACGAATACTTTAGTTTTCTCGCATATATATCACCATAAAATTAAATTTTAAGAATATCCCTGAGTAACTTAATTTGTTTATTATATTTCATTTAATAAGTTTGAATCTAGCATTTTTCCCTGTCGAGTTACGATGTTTTAAATTGTCTGGAGCTAGAAACGAATATTTTAGTTTTCTCGCATAAATATCACGATAAAATTAAATTGTAAGAATATCCCTGAGTAACATAATTTGTTTATTATATTTCATTTAATAAGTTTGATTCTAGCATTTGTTCCTGACGAGTTACGATTTTTTTATTTGTCTGTAGATAGAAACGAACATTTTAGTTTTCTCGCATAAATATCAAGATAAAATTAAATTTTAAAAATATCCCTGAGTAATTAAATTTGTTTATTATATTTCATTTAATAAGTTTGATTCTAGCATTTTGTCCTGACGAGTTACGATGTTTTTATTTGTCTGGAGATAGAAACGAATATTTTAGTTTTCTCCCATAAATATCACGATAAAATTAAATTTTAAGAATATCCCTGAGTAACTAAATTTGTTTATTAGATTTTATTGAATAAGTTTGTTTCTAGCGTTTTTTCCTGACGAGTAACGATGTTTTTATGTTTCTGGAACTAGAAACGAATATTTTAGTTTTCTCGCATAAATATCACGATAAAATTAAATTTTAAGAATATCCCTGAGTAACTTAATTTGTTTATTATATTTCATTTAATAAGTTTGATTCTAGCATTCTTTCCTGTCGAGTTACGATGTTTTAAATTGTCTGGAGCTAGAAACGAATATTTTAGTTTTCTCGCATAAATATCACGATAAAATTAAATTTTAAGAATATCCCTGAGTAACTAAATTAGTTTATTAGATTTTATTTAATAAGTTTGTTTCTAGCATTTTTTCCTGACGAGTAACGATGTTTTTATGTTTCTGGAACTAGAAACGAATATTTTAGTTTTCTCGCATAAATATCACGATAAAATTAAATTTTAAGAATATCCCTGAGTAACTTAATTTGTTTATTATATTTCATTTAATAAGTTTGAATCTAGCATTTTTCCTGTCGAGTTACGATGTTTTAAATTGTCTGGAGCTAGAAACGAATATTTTAGTTTTCTCGCATAAATATCACGATAAAATTAAATTTTAAGAATATCCCTGAGTAACTTAATTTGTTTATTATATTTCATTTAATAAGTTTGAATCTAGCATTTTTCCTGTCGAGTTACGATGTTTTAAATTGTCTGGAGCTAGAAACGAATATTTTAGTTTTCTCGCATAAATATCACGATAAAATTAAATTTTAAGAATATCCCTGAGTAACTTTATTTGTTTATTAGATTTTTTTAATAAGTTTGATTCTAGAATTTTTTCCTGAGGAGTAACGATATTTTTATTTGTCTGGAGCTAGAAAGGAATATTTTAGTTTTCTCGCATAAATATCACGATAAAATTAAATTGTAAGAGTAACTTAATTTGTTTATTATATTTCATTTAATAAGTTTGATTCTAGCATTTTTTCCTGTCGAGTTACGATGTTTTTATGTTTCTGGAACTAGAAACGAATATTTTAGTTTTCTCGCATAAATATAACGATAAAATTTAATTTTAAGAATATCCCTGAGTAACTAATTTGTTTATTATATTTCATTTAATAAGTTTGAATCTAGCATTTTTTCCTGTCGAGTTACGATGTTCTAAATTGTCTGGAGCTAGAAACAAATATTTTAGTTTTCTCGCATAAATATCACGATAAAATTCAATTGTAAGAATATCCCTGAGTAACATAATTTGTTTATTATATTTCATTTAATAAGTTTGATTCTAGCATTTTTTCCTGACGAGTTACGATGTTTTTATTTGTCTGTAGATAGAAACGAATATTTTAGTTTTTTCGTATAAATATCACGATAAAATTAAATTTTAAAAATATCCCTGAGTAACTTAATTTGTTTATTATATTTCATTTAATAAGTTTGATTCTAGCATTTTTTCCTGACGAGTTACGATGTTTTTATTTGTCTGGAGATAGAAACGAATATTTTAGTTTTCTGGCATAAATATCACGATAAAATTAAATTTTAAGAATATCCCGGAGTAACTAAATTTGTTTATTAGATTTTATTGAATAAATTTGATTCTAGCATTTTTTCCTGTCGAGTTACGATGTTTTAAATTGTCTGGAGATAGAAACGAATATTTTAGTTTTCTCGCATAAATATCACGATAAAATTAAATTTTAAGAATATCCCTGAGTAACTAAATTTGTTTATTAGATTTTATTGAATAAGTTTGTTTCTAGCATTTTTTCCTGACGAGTAACGATGTTTTTATGTTTCTGGAACTAGAAAGGAATATTTTAGTTTTCTCGCATAAATATCACGATAAAATTAAATTTTAAGAATATCCCTGAGTAACTAAATTTGTTTATTAGATTTTATTGAATAAGTTTGTTTCTAGCGTTTTTTCCTGACGAGTAACGATGTTTTTATGTTTCTGGAACTAGAAACGAATATTTTAGTTTTCTCGCATAAATATCACGATAAAATTAAATTTTAAGAATATCCCTGAGTAACTTAATTTGTTTATTATATTTCATTTAATAAGTTTGATTCTAGCATTCTTTCCTGTCGAGTTACGATGTTTTAAATTGTCTGGAGCTAGAAACGAATATTTTAGTTTTCTCGCATAAATATCACGATAAAATTAAATTTTAAGAATATCCCTGAGTAACTAAATTAGTTTATTAGATTTTATTTAATAAGTTTGTTTCTAGCATTTTTTCCTGACGAGTAACGATATTTTTATGTTTCTGGAACTAGAAACAAATATTTTAGTTTTCTCGCATAAATATCACGATAAAATTAAATTTTATGAATATCCCTGAGTAACTTAATTTGTTTATTAGATTTTATTGAATAAGTTTGTTTCTAGCATTTTTTCCTGACGAGTAACGATGTTTTTATGTTTCTGGAACTAGAAACGAATATTTTAGTTTTCTCGCATAAATATCACGATAAAATTAAATTTTAAGAATATCCCTGAGTAACTTAATTCGTTTATTATATTTCATTTAATAAGTTTGATTCTAGCATTTTTTCTTGTCGAGTTACGATGTTTTAAATTGTCTGGAGCTAGAAACGAATATTTTAGTTTTCTCGCATAAATATCACGATAAAATTAAATTTTAAGAATATCCCTGAGTAACTAAATTTGTTTATTAGATTTTATTAAATAAGTTTGTTTCTAGCATTTTTTCCTGACGAGTAACGATATTTTATGTTTCTGGAACTAGAAACGAATATTTTAGTTTTCTCGCATATATATCACCATAAAATTTAATTTTAAGAATATCCCTGAGTAACTTAATTTGTTTATTATATTTCATTTAATAAGTTTGAATCTAGCATTTTTCCCTGTCGAGTTACGATGTTTTAAATTGTCTGGAGCTAGAAACGAATATTTTAGTTTTCTCGCATAAATATCACGATAAAATTAAATTGTAAGAATATCCCTGAGTAACATAATTTGTTTATTATATTTCATTTAATAAGTTTGATTCTAGCATTTGTTCCTGACGAGTTACGATTTTTTTATTTGTCTGTAGATAGAAACGAACATTTTAGTTTTCTCGCATAAATATCAAGATAAAATTAAATTTTAAAAATATCCCTGAGTAACTAAATTTGTTTATTATATTTCATTTAATAAGTTTGATTCTAGCATTTTGTCCTGACGAGTTACGATGTTTTTATTTGTCTGGAGATAGAAACGAATATTTTAGTTTTCTCCCATAAATATCACGATAAAATTAAATTTTAAGAATATCCCTGAGTAACTAAATTTGTTTATTAGATTTTATTGAATAAGTTTGTTTCTAGCGTTTTTTCCTGACGAGTAACGATGTTTTTATGTTTCTGGAACTAGAAACGAATATTTTAGTTTTCTCGCATAAATATCACGATAAAATTAAATTTTAAGAATATCCTGAGTAACTTAATTTGTTTATTATATTTCATTTAATAAGTTTGATTCTAGCATTCTTTCCTGTCGAGTTACGATGTTTTAAATTGTCTGGAGCTAGAAACGAATATTTTAGTTTTCTCGCATAAATATCACGATAAAATTAAATTTTAAGAATATCCCTGAGTAACTAAATTAGTTTATTAGATTTTATTTAATAAGTTTGTTTCTAGCATTTTTTCCTGACGAGTAACGATGTTTTTATGTTTCTGGAACTAGAAACGAATATTTTAGTTTTCTCGCATAAATATCACGATAAAATTAAATTTTAAGAATATCCCTGAGTAACTTAATTTGTTTATTATATTTCATTTAATAAGTTTGAATCTAGCATTTTTCCTGTCGAGTTACGATGTTTTAAATTGTCTGGAGCTAGAAACGAATATTTTAGTTTTCTCGCATAAATATCACGATAAAATTAAATTTTAAGAATATCCCTGAGTAACTTAATTTGTTTATTATATTTCATTTAATAAGTTTGAATCTAGCATTTTTCCTGTCGAGTTACGATGTTTTAAATTGTCTGGAGCTAGAAACGAATATTTTAGTTTTCTCGCATAAATATCACGATAAAATTAAATTTTAAGAATATCCCTGAGTAACTTTATTTGTTTATTAGATTTTTTTAATAAGTTTGATTCTAGAATTTTTTCCTGAGGAGTAACGATATTTTTATTTGTCTGGAGCTAGAAACGAATATTTTAGTTTTCTCGCATAAATATCACGATAAAATTAAATTGTAAGAGTAACTTAATTTGTTTATTATATTTCATTTAATAAGTTTGATTCTAGCATTTTTTCCTGTCGAGTTACGATGTTTTTATGTTTCTGGAACTAGAAACGAATATTTTAGTTTTCTCGCATAAATATAACGATCAAATTAAATTTTAAGAATATCCCTGAGTAACTAAATTAGTTTAATAGATTTTATTTAATAAGTTTGTTTCTAGCATTTTTTCCTCACGAGTAACGATGTTTTTATGTTTCTGGAACTAGAAACGAATATTTTAGTTTTCTCGCATAAATATCACGATAAAATTAAATTTTAAGAATATCCCTGAGTAACTTAATTTGCTTATTATATTTCATTTAATAAGTTTGAATCTAGCATTTTTCCTGTCGAGTTCCGATGTTTTAAATTGTCTGGAGCTAGAAACGAATATTTTAGTTTTCTCGCATAAATATCACGATAAAATTAAATTGTAAGAATATCCCTGAGTAACTAAATTTGTTTATTAGATTTTATTTAATAAGTTTCATACTAGCATTTTTTCCTGAGCAGATGTTTTTGTTTGTCTGGAACTAGAAACGAATATTTTAGTTTTCTCGCATAAATATCACGATAAAATTAAATTTTAAGAATATCCCTGAGTAACTTTATTTGTTTATTAGATTTTTTTAATAAGTTTGATTCTAGAATTTTTTCCTGAGGAGTAACGATGTTTTTATTTGTCTGGAGCTAGAAACGAATATTTTAGTTTTCTCGCATAAATATCACGATAAAATTAAATTGTAAGAGTAACTTAATTTGTTTATTATATTTCATTTAATAAGTTTGATTCTAGCATTCTTTCCTGTCGAGTTACGATGTTTTAAATTGTCTGGAGCTAGAAACGAATATTTTAGTTTTCTCGCATAAATATAACGATAAAATTAAATTTTAAGAATATCCCTGAGTAACTTTATTTGTTTATTAGATTTTTTTAATAAGTTTGATTCTAGAATTTTTTCCTGACGAGTAACGATGTTTTTATTTTTCTGGAACTAGAAACGAATATTTTAGTTTTCTCGCATAAATATCACGATAAAATTTAATTTTAAGAATATCCCTGAGTAACTAATTTGTTTATTATATTTCATTTAATAAGTTTGAATCTAGCATTTTTACCTGTTGAGTTACGATGTTCTAAATTGTCTGGAGCTAGAAACAAATATTTTAGTTTTCTCGCATAAATATCACGATAAAATTCAATTGTAAGAATATCCCTGAGTAACATAATTTGTTTATTATATTTCATTTAATAAGTTTGATTCTAGCATTTTTTCCTGACGAGTTACGATGTTTTTATTTGTCTGTAGATAGAAACGAATATTTTAGTTTTCTCGTATAAATATCACGATAAAATTAAATTTTAAAAATATCCCTGAGTAACTTAATTTGTTTATTATATTTCATTTAATAAGTTTGATTCTAGCATTTTTTCCTGACGAGTTACGATGTTTTTATTTGTCTGGAGATAGAAACGAATATTTTAGTTTTCTGGCATAAATATCACGATAAAATTAAATTTTAAGAATATCCCGGAGTAACTAAATTTGTTTATTAGATTTTATTGAATAAATTTGATTCTAGCATTTTTTCCTGTCGAGTTACGATGTTTTAAATTGTCTGGAGATAGAAACGAATATTTTAGTTTTCTCGCATAAATATCACGATAAAATTAAATTTTAAGAATATCCCTGAGTAACTAAATTTGTTTATTAGATTTTATTGAATAAGTTTGTTTCTAGCATTTTTTCCTGACGAGTAACGATGTTTTTATGTTTCTGGAACTAGAAAGGAATATTTTAGTTTTCTCGCATAAATATCACGATAAAATTAAATTTTAAGAATATCCCTGAGTAACTTAATTTGTTTATTATATTTCATTTAATAAGTTTGATTCTAGCATTCTTTCCTGTCGAGTTACGATGTTTTAAATTGTCTGGAGCTAGAAACGAATATTTTAGTTTTCTCGCATAAATATCACGATAAAATTAAATTTTAAGAATATCCCTGAGTAACTAAATTAGTTTATTAGATTTTATTTAATAAGTTTGTTTCTAGCATTTTTTCCTGACGAGTAACGATGTTTTTATGTTTCTGGAACTAGAAACGAATATTTTAGTTTTCTCGCATAAATATCACGGTAAAATTAAATTTTAAGAATATCCCTGAGTAACTTAATTTGTTTATTATATTTCATTTAATAAGTTTGAATCTAGCATTTTTCCTGTCGAGTTCCGATGTTTTAAATTGTCTGGAGCTAGAAACGAATATTTTAGTTTTCTCGCATAAATATCACGATAAAATTAAATTGTAAGAATATCCCTGAGTAACTAAATTTGTTTATTAGATTTTATTTAATAAGTTTCATACTAGCATTTTTTCCTGAGCAGATGTTTTTGTTTGTCTGGAACTAGAAACGAATATTTTAGTTTTCTCGCATAAATATCACGATAAAATTAAATTTTAAGAATATCCCTGAGTAACTTTATTTGTTTATTAGATTTTTTTAATAAGTTTGATTCTAGAATTTTTTCCTGAGGAGTAACGATGTTTTTATTTGTCTGGAGCTAGAAACGAATATTTTAGTTTTCTCGCATAAATATCACGATAAAATTAAATTGTAAGAGTAACTTAATTTGTTTATTATATTTCATTTAATAAGTTTGATTCTAGCATTCTTTCCTGTCGAGTTACGATGTTTTAAATTGTCTGGAGCTAGAAACGAATATTTTAGTTTTCTCGCATAAATATAACGATAAAATTAAATTTTAAGAATATCCCTGAGTAACTTTATTTGTTTATTAGATTTTTTTAATAAGTTTGATTCTAGAATTTTTTCCTGACGAGTAACGATGTTTTTATTTTTCTGGAACTAGAAACGAATTTTTTAGTTTTCTCGCATAAATATCACGATAAAATTTAATTTTAAGAATATCCCTGAGTAACTAATTTGTTTATTATATTTCATTTAATAAGTTTGAATCTAGCATTTTTTCCTGTTGAGTTACGATGTTCTAAATTGTCTGGAGCTAGAAACAAATATTTTAGTTTTCTCGCATAAATATCACGATAAAATTCAATTGTAAGAATATCCCTGAGTAACATAATTTGTTTATTATATTTCATTTAATAAGTTTGATTCTAGCATTTTTTCCTGACGAGTTACGATGTTTTTATTTGTCTGGAGATAGAAACGAATATTTTAGTTTTCTGGCATAAATATCACGATAAAATTAAATTTTAAGAATATCCCGGAGTAACTAAATTTGTTTATTAGATTTTATTGAATAAATTTGATTGTAGCATTTTTTCCTGTCGAGTTACGATGTTTTAAATTGTCTGGAGTTAGAAACGAATATTTTAGTTTTTTCGCATAAATATCACGATAAAATTAAATTTTAAGAATATCCCTGAGTAACTAAATTTGTTTATTAGATTTTATTGAATAAGTTTGTTTCTAGCATTTTTTCCTGACGAGTAACGATGTTTTTATGTTTCTGGAACTAGAAAGGAATATTTTAGTTTTCTCGCATAAATATCACGATAAAATTAAATTTTAAGAATATCCCTGAGTAACTAAATTTGTTTATTAGATTTTATTTAATAAATTAGTTTCTAGCATTTTTTCCTGACGAGTAATGATGTTTTTAAGTTTCTGGAACTAGAAACGAATATCTTAGTTTTCTCGCATAAATATCACGATAAAATTAAATTTTAAGAATATCCCTGAGTAACTAAGTTAGTTTATTAGATTTTATTTAATAAGTTTGTTTCTAGCATTTTTTCCTGACGAGTAACGATGTTTTTATTTTTCTGGAACTAGAAACGAATATTTTAGTTTTCTCGCATAAATATCACGATAAAATTTAATTTTAAGAATATCCCTGAGTAACTAATTTGTTTATTATATTTCATTTAATAAGTTTGAATCTAGCATTTTTTCCTGTCGAGTTACGATGTTCTAAATTGTCTGGAGCTAGAAACAAATATTTTAGTTTTCTCGCATAAATATCACGATCAAATTCAATTGTAAGAATATCCCTGAGTAACATAATTTGTTTATTATATTTCATTTAATAAGTTTGATTCTAGCATTTTTTCCTGACGAGTTACGATGTTTTTATTTGTCTGTAGATAGAAACGAATATTTTAGTTTTCTCGTATAAATATCACGATAAAATTAAATTTTAAAAATATCCCTGAGTAACTTAATTTGTTTATTATATTTCATTTAATAAGTTTGATTCTAGCATTTTTTCCTGACGAGTTACGATGTTTTTATTTGTCTGGAGATAGAAACGAATATCTTAGTTTTCTCGCATAAATATCAAAATAAAATTAAATTTTAAGAATATCCCTGAGTAACTAAATTTTTTTATTAGATTTTATTTAATAAATTTGTTTCTAGCATTTTTTCCTGACGAGTAACGATGTTTTTATGTTTCTGGAACTAGAAACGAATATTTTAGTTTTCTCGCATAAATATCACGATAAAATTAAATTTTAAGAATATCCCTGAGTAACTAAATTAGTTTATTAGATTTTATTTAATAAGTTTGTTTCTAGCATTTTTTCCTGACGAGTAACGATGTTTTTTATGTTTCTGGAACTAGAAACGAATATTTTAGTTTTCTCGCATAAATATCACGATAAAATTTAATTTTAAAAACATCCCTGAGTAACTAAATTAGTTTATTAGATTTTATTGAATAAGTTTGTTTCTAGCATTTTTTCCTGACGAGTTACGATGTTTTTATTTGTCTGCAGATAGAAACGAATATTTTAGTTTTCTCGCATAAATATCACGATAAAATTAAATTTTAAGAATATCCCTGAGTAACTTAATTTGTTTATTATATTTCATTTAATAAGTTTGATTCTAGCATTTTTTCCTGACGAGTTACGATGTTTTTATTTGTCTGTAGATAGAAACGAATATTTTAGTTTTCTCGCATAAATATCACGATAAAATTAAATTTTAAGAATATCCCTGAGTAACTAAATTTGTTTATTAGATTTTATTTAATAAATTTGTTTCTAGCATTTTTTCCTGACGAGTAACGATGTTTTTATGTTTCTGGAACTAGAAACTAATATTTTAGTTTTCTCGCATAAATATCACGATAAAATTAAATTGTAAGAATATCCCTGAGTAACTTAATTTGTTTATTATATTTCATTTAATAAGTTTGATTCTAGCATTTTTTCTTGACGAGTTACGATGTTTTTATTTGTCTGGAGATAGAAACGAATATTTTAGTTTTCTCGCATAAATATCACGATAAAATTAAATTTTAAGAATATCCCTGAGTAACTAAATTTGTTTATTAGATTTTATTGAATAAGTTTGTTTCTAGCATTTTTTTCTGACGAGTAACGATGTTTTTATGTTTCTGGAACTAGAAACGAATATTTTAGTTTTCTCGCATAAATATCACGATAAAATTAAATTTTAAGAATATCCCTGAGTAACTTAATTTGTTTATTATATTTCATTTAATAAGTTTGATTCTAGCATTTTTTCTGACGAGTTACGATGTTTTTATTTGTCTGGAGATAGAAACGAATATTTTAGTTTTCTCGCATAAATATCACAATAAAATTAAATTTTAAGAATATCCCTGAGTAACTAAATTTGTTTATTAGATTTTATTTAATAAATTTGTTTCTAGCATTTTTTCCTGACGAGTAACGATGTTTTTATGTTTCTGGAACTAGAAACGAATATTTTAGTTTTCTCGCATAAATATCACGATAAAATTAAATTGTAAGAATATCCCTGAGTAACTTAATTTGTTTATTATATTTCATTTAATAAGTTTGATTCTAGCATTTTTTCCTGACGAGTTACGATGTTTTTATTTGTCTGGAGATAGAAACGAATATTTTAGTTTTCTCGCATAAATATAACGATAAAATTTAATTTTAAGGATATCCCTGAGTAACTAAATTTGTTTATTAGATTTTATTTAATAAGTTTGTTTCTAGCATTTTTTCCTGACGAGTAACGATGTTTTTATGTTTCTGGAACTAGAAACGAATATTTTAGTTTTCTCGCATATATATCACGATAAAATTAAATTGTAAGAATATCCCTGAGTAACATAATTTGTTTATTATATTTCATTTAATAAGTTTGATTCTAGCATTTTTTCCTGACGAGTTACGATTTTTTTATTTGTCTGTAGATAGAAACGAACATTTTAGTTTTCTCGCATAAATATCAAGATAAAATTAAATTTTAAAAATATCCCTGAGTAACTAAATTTGTTTATTATATTTCATATAATAAGTTTGATTCTAGCATTTTGTCCTGACGAGTTACGATGTTTTTATTTGTCTGGAGATAGAAAGGAATATTTTAGTTTTCTCGCATAAATATCACGATAAAATTAAATTTTAAGAATATCCCTGAGTAACTAAATTTGTTTATTAGATTTTATTGAATAAGTTTGATTCTAGCATTTTGTCCTGACGAGTTACGATGTTTTTATTTGTCTGGAGATAGAAAGGAATATTTTAGTTTTCTCGCATAAATATCACGATAAAATTAAATTTTAAGAATATCCCTGAGTAACTAAATTTGTTTATTAGATTTTATTGAATAAGTTTGTTTCTAGCATTTTTTCCTGACGAGTAACGATGTTTTTATGTTTCTGGAACTAGAAACGAATATTTTAGTTTTCTCGCATAAATATCACGATAAAATTAAATTTTAAGAATATCCCTGAGTAACTTAATTTGTTTATTATATTTCATTTAATAAGTTTGATTCTAGCATTCTTTCCTGTCGAGTTACGATGTTTTAAATTGTCTGGAGCTAGAAACGAATATTTTAGTTTTCTCGCATAAATATCACGATAAAATTAAATTTTAAGAATATCCCTGAGTAACTAAATTAGTTTATTAGATTTTATTTAATAAGTTTGTTTCTAGCATTTTTTCCTGACGAGTAACGATGTTTTTATGTTTCTGGAACTAGAAACGAATATTTTAGTTTTCTCACATAAATATCACGATAAAATTTAATTTTAAGAATATCCCTGAGTAACTTAATTTGTTTATTATATTTCATTTAATAAGTTTGAATCTAGCATTTTTTCCTGTCGAGTTACGATGTTTTAAATTGTCTGGAGCTAGAAACGAATATTTTAGTTTTCTCGCATAAATATCACGATAAAATTAAATTGTAAGAATATCCCTGAGTAACTAAATTTGTTTATTAGATTTTATTTAATAAGTTTCATACTAGCATTTTTTCCTGAGCAGTTACGATGTTTTTGTTTGTCTGGAACTAGAAACGAATATTTTAGTTTTCTCGCATAAATATCACGATAAAATTAAATTTTAAGAATATCCCTGAGTAACTTTATTTGTTTATTAGATTTTTTTAATAAGTTTGATTCTAGAATTTTTTCCTGAGGAGTAACGATGTTTTTATTTGTCTGGAGCTAGAAACGAATATTTTAGTTTTCTCGCATAAATATCACGATAAAATTAAATTGTAAGAATATCCCTGAGTAACTTAATTTGTTTATTATATTTCATTTAATAAGTTTGATTCTAGCATTTTTTCCTGACGAGTTACGATGTTTTTATTTGTCTGGAGATAGAAACGAATATTTTAGTTTTCTGGCATAAATATCACGATAAAATTAAATTTTAAGAATATCCCGGAGTAACTAAATTTGTTTATTAGATTTTATTGAATAAGTTTGTTTCTAGCATTTTTTTCTGTCGAGTTACGATGTTTTAAATTGTCTGGAGATAGAAACGAATATTTTAGTTTTCTCGCATAAATATCACGATAAAATTAAATTTTAAGAATATCCCTGAGTAACTAAATTTGTTTATTAGATTTTATTGAATAAGTTTGTTTCTAGCATTTTTTCCTGACGAGTTACGATGTTTTTATTTGTCTGTAGATAGAAACGAATATTTTAGTTTTCTCGCATAAATATCACGATAAAATTAAATTTTAAGAATATCCCTGAGTAACTTAATTTGTTTATTATATTTCATTTAATAAGTTTGATTCTAGCATTTTTTCCTGACGAGTTACGATGTTTTTATTTGTCTGTAGATAGAAACGAATATTTTAGTTTTCTCGCATAAATATCACGATAAAATTAAATTTTAAGAATATCCCTGAGTAACTAAATTTGTTTATTAGATTTTATTTAATAAATTTGTTTCTAGCATTTTTTCCTGACGAGTAACGATGTTTTTATGTTTCTGGAACTAGAAACGAATATTTTAGTTTTCTCGCATAAATATCACGATAAAATTTAATTTTAAGAATATCCCTGAGTAACTTAATTTGTTTATTATATTTCATTTAATAAGTTTGAATCTAGCATTTTTTCCTGTCGAGTTACGATGTTTTAAATTGTCTGGAGCTAGAAACGAATATTTTAGTTTTCTCGCATAAATATCACGATAAAATTAAATTTTAAGAATATCCCTGAGTAACTTTATTTGTTTATTATATTTCATTTAATAAGTTTGATTCTAGCATTTTTTCCTGACGAGTAACGATGTTTTTATGTTTCTGGAACTAGAAACGAATATTTTAGTTTTCTCGCATAAATATCACGATAAAATTAAATTTTAAGAATATCCCTGAGTAACTTAATTTGTTTATTATATTTCATATAATAAGTTTGATTCTAGCATTCTTTCCTGTCGAGTTACGATGTTTTAAATTGTCTGGAGCTAGAAACGAATATTTTAGTTTTCTCGCATAAATATCACGATAAAATTAAATTTTAAGAATATCCCTGAGTAACTAAATTAGTTTATTAGATTTTATTTAATAAGTTTGTTTCTAGCATTTTTTCCTGACGAGTAACGATGTTTTTATGTTTCTGGAACTAGAAACGAATATTTTAGTTTTCTCGCATAAATATCACGATAAAATTTAATTTTAAGAATATCCCTGAGTAACTTAATTTGTTTATTATATTTCATTTAATAAGTTTGATTCTAGCATTTTTTCCTGACGAGTTACGATTTTTTTATTTGTCTGTAGATAGAAACGAACATTTTAGTTTTCTCGCATAAATATCAAGATAAAATTAAATTTTAAAAATATCCCTGAGTAACTAAATTTGTTTATTATATTTCATATAATAAGTTTGATTCTAGCATTTTGTCCTGACGAGTTACGATGTTTTTATTTGTCTGGAGATAGAAAGGAATATTTTAGTTTTCTCGCATAAATATCACGATAAAATTAAATTTTAAGAATATCCCTGAGTAACTAAATTTGTTTATTAGATTTTATTGAATAAGTTTGTTTCTAGCATTTTTTCCTGACGAGTAACGATGTTTTTATGTTTCTGGAACTAGAAACGAATATTTTAGTTTTCTCGCATAAATATCACGATAAAATTAAATTTTAAGAATATCCCTGAGTAACTTAATTTGTTTATTATATTTCATTTAATAAGTTTGATTCTAGCATTCTTTCCTGTCGAGTTACGATGTTTTAAATTGTCTGGAGCTAGAAACGAATATTTTAGTTTTCTCGCATAAATATCACGATAAAATTAAATTTTAAGAATATCCCTGAGTAACTAAATTAGTTTATTAGATTTTATTTAATAAGTTTGTTTCTAGCATTTTTTCCTGACGAGTAACGATGTTTTTATGTTTCTGGAACTAGAAACGAATATTTTAGTTTTCTCGCATAAATATCACGATAAAATTTAATTTTAAGAATATCCCTGAGTAACTTAATTTGTTTATTAGATTTTATTGAATAAATTTGTTTCTAGCATTTTTTCCTGACGAGTAACGATGTTTTTATGTTTCTGGAACTAGAAACGAATATTTTAGTTTTCTCGCATAAATATCACGATAAAATTAAATTGTAAGAATATCCCTGAGTAACTTAATTTGTTTATTATATTTCATTTAATAAGTTTGATTCTAGCATTTTTTCCTGACGAGTTACGATGTTTTTATTTGTCTGGAGATAGAAACGAATATTTTAGTTTTCTCGCATAAATATCACGATAAAATTAAATTTTAAGAATATCCCTGAGTAACTAAATTTGTTTATTAGATTTTATTAAATAAGTTTGTTTCTAGCATTTTTTTCTGACGAGTAACGATGTTTTTATGTTTCTGGAACTAGAAACGAATATTTTAGTTTTCTCGCATAAATATCACGATAAAATTAAATTTTAAGAATATCCCTGAGTAACTTAATTTGTTTATTAAATTTCATTTAATAAGTTTGATTCTAGCATTTTTTCCTGACGAGTTACGATGTTTTTATTTGTCTGGAGATAGAAACGAATATTTTAGTTTTCTCGCATAAATATCACAATAAAATTAAATTTTAAGAATATCCCTGAGTAACTAAATTTGTTTATTAGATTTTATTTAATAAATTTGTTTCTAGCATTTTTTCCTGACGAGTAACGATGTTTTTATGTTTCTGGAACTAGAAACGAATATTTTAGTTTTCTCGCATAAATATCAAAATAAAATTAAATTGTAAGAATATCCCTGAGTAACTTAATTTGTTTATTATATTTCATTTAATAAGTTTGATTCTAGCATTTTTTCCTGACGAGTTACGATGTTTTTATTTGTCTGGAGATAGAAACGAATATTTTAGTTTTCTCGCATAAATATAACGATAAAATTAAATTTTAAGGATATCCCTGAGTAACTAAATTTGTTTATTAGATTTTATTTAATTAGTTTGTTTCTAGCATTTTTTCCTGACGAGTAACGATGTTTTTATGTTTCTGGAACTAGAAACGAATATTTTAGTTTTCTCGCATAAATATCACGATAAAATTAAATTTTAAGAATATCCCTGAGTAACTTAATTCGTTTATTATATTTCATTTAATAAGTTTGAATCTAGCATTTTTTCCTGTCGAGTTACGATGTTTTAAATTGTCTGGAGCTAGAAACGAATATTTTAGTTTTCTCGCATAAATATCACGATAAAATTAAATTGTAAGAATATCCCTGAGTAACATAATTTGTTTATTATATTTCATTTAATAAGTTTGATTCTAGCATTTTTTCCTGACGAGTTACGATTTTTTTATTTGTCTGTAGATAGAAACGAACATTTTAGTTTTCTCGCATAAATATCAAGATAAAATTAAATTTTAAAAATATCCCTGAGTAACTAAATTTGTTTATTATATTTCATATAATAAGTTTGATTCTAGCATTTTGTCCTGACGAGTTACGATGTTTTTATTTGTCTGGAGATAGAAACGAATATTTTAGTTTTCTCGCATAAATATCACGATAAAATTAAATTTTAAGAATATCCCTGAGTAACTAAATTTGTTTATTAGATTTTATTGAATAAGTTTGTTTCTAGCATTTTTTCCTGACGAGTAACGATGTTTTTATGTTTCTGGAACTAGAAACGAATATTTTAGTTTTCTCGCATAAATATCACGATAAAATTAAATTTTAAGAATATCCCTGAGTAACTTAATTTGTTTATTATATTTCATTTAATAAGTTTGATTCTAGCATTCTTTCCTGTCGAGTTACGATGTTTTAAATTGTCTGGAGCTAGAAACGAATATTTTAGTTTTCTCGCATAAATATCACGATAAAATTAAATTTTAAGAATATCCCTGAGTAACTAAATTAGTTTATTAGATTTTATTTAATAAGTTTGTTTCTAGCATTTTTTCCTGAGGAGTAACGATGTTTTTATGTGTCTGGAACTAGAAACGAATATTTTAGTTTTCTCGCATAAATATCACGATAAAATTAAATTTTAAGAATATCCCTGAGTAACTTAATTCGTTTATTATATTTCATTTAATAAGTTTGAATCTAGCATTTTTTCCTGTCGAGTTACGATGTTTTAAATTGTCTGGAGCTAGAAACGAATATTTTAGTTTTCTCGCATAAATATCACGATAAAATTAAATTGTAAGAATATCCCTGAGTAACATAATTTGTTTATTATATTTCATTTAATAAGTTTGATTCTAGCATTTTTTCCTGACGAGTTACGATGTTTTTATTTGTCTGGAGATAGAAACGAATATTTTAGTTTTCTGGCATAAATATCACGATAAAATTAAATTTTAAGAATATCCCGGAGTAACTAAATTTGTTTATTAGATTTTATTGAATAAGTTTGTTTCTAGCATTTTTTTCTGTCGAGTTACGATGTTTTAAATTGTCTGGAGATAGAAACGAATATTTTAGTTTTCTCGCATAAATATCACGATAAAATTTAATTTTAAGAATATCCCTGAGTAACTTAATTTGTTTATTATATTTCATTTAATAAGTTTGATTCTAGCATTTTTTCCTGACGAGTTACGATGTTTTTATTTGTCTGTAGATAGAAACGAACATTTTAGTTTTCTCGCATAAATATCAAGATAAAATTAAATTTTAAAAATATCCCTGAGTAACTAAATTTGTTTATTATATTTCATATAATAAGTTTGATTCTAGCATTTTGTCCTGACGAGTTACGATGTTTTTATTTGTCTGGAGATAGAAAGGAATATTTTAGTTTTCTCGCATAAATATCACGATAAAATTAAATTTTAAGAATATCCCTGAGTAACTAAATTTGTTTATTAGATTTTATTGAATAAGTTTGTTTCTAGCATTTTTTCCTGACGAGTAACGATGTTTTTATGTTTCTGGAACTAGAAACGAATATTTTAGTTTTCTCGCATAAATATCACGATAAAATTAAATTTTAAGAATATCCCTGAGTAACTTAATTTGTTTATTATATTTCATTTAATAAGTTTGATTCTAGCATTCTTTCCTGTCGAGTTACGATGTTTTAAATTGTCTGGAGCTAGAAACGAATATTTTAGTTTTCTCGCATAAATATCACGATAAAATTAAATTTTAAGAATATCCCTGAGTAACTAAATTAGTTTATTAGATTTTATTTAATAAGTTTGTTTCTAGCATTTTTTCCTGACGAGTAACGATGTTTTTATGTTTCTGGAACTAGAAACGAATATTTTAGTTTTCTCGCATAAATATCACGATAAAATTTAATTTTAAGAATATCCCTGAGTAACTTAATTTGTTTATTAGATTTTATTGAATAAATTTGTTTCTAGCATTTTTTCCTGACGAGTAACGATGTTTTTATGTTTCTGGAACTAGAAACGAATATTTTAGTTTTCTCGCATAAATATCACGATAAAATTAAATTGTAAGAATATCCCTGAGTAACTTAATTTGTTTATTATATTTCATTTAATAAGTTTGATTCTAGCATTTTTTCCTGACGAGTTACGATGTTTTTATTTGTCTGGAGATAGAAACGAATATTTTAGTTTTCTCGCATAAATATCACGATAAAATTAAATTTTAAGAATATCCCTGAGTAACTAAATTTGTTTATTAGATTTTATTAAATAAGTTTGTTTCTAGCATTTTTTTCTGACGAGTAACGATGTTTTTATGTTTCTGGAACTAGAAACGAATATTTTAGTTTTCTCGCATAAATATCACGATAAAATTAAATTTTAAGAATATCCCTGAGTAACTTAATTTGTTTATTAAATTTCATTTAATAAGTTTGATTCTAGCATTTTTTCCTGACGAGTTACGATGTTTTTATTTGTCTGGAGATAGAAACGAATATTTTAGTTTTCTCGCATAAATATCACAATAAAATTAAATTTTAAGAATATCCCTGAGTAACTAAATTTGTTTATTAGATTTTATTTAATAAATTTGTTTCTAGCATTTTTTCCTGACGAGTAACGATGTTTTTATGTTTCTGGAACTAGAAACGAATATTTTAGTTTTCTCGCATAAATATCAAAATAAAATTAAATTGTAAGAATATCCCTGAGTAACTTAATTTGTTTATTATATTTCATTTAATAAGTTTGATTCTAGCATTTTTTCCTGACGAGTTACGATGTTTTTATTTGTCTGGAGATAGAAACGAATATTTTAGTTTTCTCGCATAAATATAACGATAAAATTAAATTTTAAGGATATCCCTGAGTAACTAAATTTGTTTATTAGATTTTATTTAATTAGTTTGTTTCTAGCATTTTTTCCTGACGAGTAACGATGTTTTTATGTTTCTGGAACTAGAAACGAATATTTTAGTTTTCTCGCATAAATATCACGATAAAATTAAATTTTAAGAATATCCCTGAGTAACTTAATTCGTTTATTATATTTCATTTAATAAGTTTGAATCTAGCATTTTTTCCTGTCGAGTTACGATGTTTTAAATTGTCTGGAGCTAGAAACGAATATTTTAGTTTTCTCGCATAAATATCACGATAAAATTAAATTGTAAGAATATCCCTGAGTAACATAATTTGTTTGTTATATTTCATTTAATAAGTTTGATTCTAGCATTTTTTCCTGACGAGTTACGATTTTTTTATTTGTCTGTAGATAGAAACGAACATTTTAGTTTTCTCGCATAAATATCAAGATAAAATTAAATTTTAAAAATATCCCTGAGTAACTAAATTTGTTTATTATATTTCATATAATAAGTTTGATTCTAGCATTTTGTCCTGACGAGTTACGATGTTTTTATTTGTCTGGAGATAGAAACGAATATTTTAGTTTTCTCGCATAAATATCACGATAAAATTAAATTTTAAGAATATCCCTGAGTAACTAAATTTGTTTATTAGATTTTATTGAATAAGTTTGTTTCTAGCATTTTTTCCTGACGAGTAACGATGTTTTTATGTTTCTGGAACTAGAAACGAATATTTTAGTTTTCTCGCATAAATATCACGATAAAATTAAATTTTAAGAATATCCCTGAGTAACTTAATTTGTTTATTATATTTCATTTAATAAGTTTGATTCTAGCATTCTTTCCTGTTGAGTTACGATGTTTTAAATTGTCTGGAGCTAGAAACGAATATTTTAGTTTTCTCGCATAAATATCACGATAAAATTAAATTTTAAGAATATCCCTGAGTAACTAAATTAGTTTATTAGATTTTATTTAATAAGTTTGTTTCTAGCATTTTTTCCTGAGGAGTAACGATGTTTTTATGTGTCTGGAACTAGAAACGAATATTTTAGTTTTCTCGCATAAATATCACGATAAAATTAAATTTTAAGAATATCCCTGAGTAACTTAATTCGTTTATTATATTTCATTTAATAAGTTTGAATCTAGCATTTTTTCCTGTCGAGTTACGATGTTTTAAATTGTCTGGAGCTAGAAACGAATATTTTAGTTTTCTCGCATAAATATCACGATAAAATTAAATTGTAAGAATATCCCTGAGTAACATAATTTGTTTATTATATTTCATTTAATAAGTTTGATTCTAGCATTTTTTCCTGACGAGTTACGATGTTTTTATTTGTCTGGAGATAGAAACGAATATTTTAGTTTTCTGGCATAAATATCACGATAAAATTAAATTTTAAGAATATCCCTGAGTAACTAAATTTGTTTATTAGATTTTATTGAATAAGTTTGTTTCTAGCATTTTTTTCTGTCGAGTTACGATGTTTTAAATTGTCTGGAGATAGAAACGAATATTTTAGTTTTCTCGCATAAATATCACGATAAAATTAAATTTTAAGAATATCCCTGAGTAACTAAATTTGTTTATTAGATTTTATTGAATAAGTTTGTTTCTAGCATTTTTTCCTGACGAGTTACGATGTTTTTATTTGTCTGTAGATAGAAACGAATATTTTAGTTTTCTCGCATAAATATCACGATAAAATTAAATTTTAAGAATATCCCTGAGTAACTTAATTTGTTTATTATATTTCATTTAATAAGTTTGATTCTAGCATTTTTTCCTGACGAGTTACGATGTTTTTATTTGTCTGTAGATAGAAACGAATATTTTAGTTTTCTCGCATAAATATCACGATAAAATTAAATTTTAAGAATATCCCTGAGTAACTAAATTTGTTTATTAGATTTTATTTAATAAATTTGTTTCTAGCATTTTTTCCTGACGAGTAACGATGTTTTTATGTTTCTGGACCTAGAAACGAATATTTTAGTTTTCTCGCATAAATATCACGATAAAATTTAATTTTAAGAATATCCCTGAGTAACTTAATTTGTTTATTATATTTCATTTAATAAGTTTGAATCTAGCATTTTTTCCTGTCGAGTTACGATGTTTTAAATTGTCTGGAGCTAGAAACGAATATTTTAGTTTTCTCGCATAAATATCACGATAAAATTAAATTGTAAGAATATCCCTGAGTAACTAAATTTGTTTATTAGATTTTATTTAATAAGTTTCATACTAGCATTTTTTCCTGAGCAGTTACGATGTTTTTGTTTGTCTGGAACTAGAAACGAATATTTTAGTTTTCTCGCATAAATATCACGATAAAATTAAATTTTAAAAATATCCCTGAGTAACTTTATTTGTTTATTAGATTTTTTTAATAAGTTTGATTCTAGAATTTTTTCCTGAGGAGTAACGATGTTTTTATTTGTCTGGAGCTAGAAACGAATATTTTAGTTTTCTCGCATAAATATCACGATAAAATTAAATTGTAAGAATATCCCTGAGTAACTTAATTTGTTTATTATATTTCATTTAATAAGTTTGATTCTAGCATTTTTTCCTGACGAGTTACGATGTTTTTATTTGTCTGGAGATAGAAACGAATATTTTAGTTTTCTGGCATAAATATCACGATAAAATTAAATTTTAAGAATATCCCGGAGTAACTAAATTTGTTTATTAGATTTTATTGAATAAGTTTGTTTCTAGCATTTTTTTCTGTCGAGTTACGATGTTTTAAATTGTCTGGAGATAGAAACGAATATTTTAGTTTTCTCGCATAAATATCACGATAAAATTAAATTTTAAGAATATCCCTGAGTAACTAAATTTGTTTATTAGATTTTATTGAATAAGTTTGTTTCTAGCATTTTTTCCTGACGAGTTACGATGTTTTTATTTGTCTGTAGATAGAAACGAATATTTTAGTTTTCTCGCATAAATATCACGATAAAATTAAATTTTAAGAATATCCCTGAGTAACTTAATTTGTTTATTATATTTCATTTAATAAGTTTGATTCTAGCATTTTTTCCTGACGAGTTACGATGTTTTTATTTGTCTGTAGATAGAAACGAATATTTTAGTTTTCTCGCATAAATATCACGATAAAATTAAATTTTAAGAATATCCCTGAGTAACTAAATTTGTTTATTAGATTTTATTTAATAAATTTGTTTCTAGCATTTTTTCCTGACGAGTAACGATGTTTTTATGTTTCTGGAACTAGAAACGAATATTTTAGTTTTCTCGCATAAATATCACGATAAAATTAAATTGTAAGAATATCCCTGAGTAACTTAATTTGTTTATTATATTTCTTTTAATAAGTTTGATTCTAGCATTTTTTCCTGACGAGTTACGATGTTTTTATTTGTCTGGAGATAGAAACGAATATTTTAGTTTTCTCGCATAAATATAACGATAAAATTAAATTTTAAGGATATCCCTGAGTAACTAAATTTGTTTATTAGATTTTATTTAATTAGTTTGTTTCTAGCATTTTTTCCTGACGAGTAACGATGTTTTTATGTTTCTGGAACTAGAAACGAATATTTTAGTTTTCTCGCATAAATATCACGATAAAATTAAATTTTAAGAATATCCCTGAGTAACTTAATTCGTTTATTATATTTCATTTAATAAGTTTGAATCTAGCATTTTTTCCTGTCGAGTTACGATGTTTTAAATTGTCTGGAGCTAGAAACGAATATTTTAGTTTTCTCGCATAAATATCACGATAAAATTAAATTGTAAGAATATCCCTGAGTAACATAATTTGTTTATTATATTTCATTTAATAAGTTTGATTCTAGCATTTTTTCCTGACGAGTTACGATTTTTTTATTTGTCTGTAGATAGAAACGAACATTTTAGTTTTCTCGCATAAATATCAAGATAAAATTAAATTTTAAAAATATCCCTGAGTAACTAAATTTGTTTATTATATTTCATATAATAAGTTTGATTCTAGCATTTTGTCCTGACGAGTTACGATGTTTTTATTTGTCTGGAGATAGAAACGAATATTTTAGTTTTATCGCATAAATATCACGATAAAATTAAATTTTAAGAATATCCCTGAGTAACTAAATTTGTTTATTAGATTTTATTGAATAAGTTTGTTTCTAGCATTTTTTCCTGACGAGTAACGATGTTTTTATGTTTCTGGAACTAGAAACGAATATTTTAGTTTTCTCGCATAAATATCACGATAAAATTAAATTTTAAGAATATCCCTGAGTAACTTAATTTGTTTATTATATTTCATTTAATAAGTTTGATTCTAGCATTCTTTCCTGTCGAGTTACGATGTTTTAAATTGTCTGGAGCTAGAAACGAATATTTTAGTTTTCTCGCATAAATATCACGATAAAATTAAATTTTAAGAATATCCCTGAGTAACTAAATTAGTTTATTAGATTTTATTTAATAAGTTTGTTTCTAGCATTTTTTCCTGACGAGTAACGATGTTTTTATGTTTCTGGAACTAGAAACGAATATTTTAATTTTCTCGCATAAATATCACGATAAAATTTAATTTTAAGAATATCCCTGAGTAACTTAATTTGTTTATTATATTTCATTTAATAAGTTTGAATCTAGCATTTTTTCCTGTCGAGTTACGATGTTTTAAATTGTCTGGAGCTAGAAACGAATATTTTAGTTTTCTCGCATAAATATCACGATAAAATTAAATTGTAAGAATACCCCTGAGTAACTGAATTTGTTTATTATATTTCTTTTAATAAGTTTCATACTAGCATTTTTTCCTGAGGAGTAACGATGTTTTTATTTGTCTGGAGCTAGAAACGAATATTTTAGTATTCTCGCATAAATATCACGATAAAATTAAATTTTATGAATATCCCTGAGTAACTTTATTTGTTTATTAGATTTTATTTAATAAGTTTGTTTCTAGCATTTTTTCCTGACGAGTAACGATGTTTTTATGTTTCTGGAACTAGAAACGAATATTTTAGTTTTCTCGCATAAATATCACGATAAAATTAAATTTTAAGAATATCCCTGAGTAACTAAATTTGTTTATTAGATTTTATTGAATAAGTTTGTTTCTAGCATTTTTTTCTGACGAGTAACGATGTTTTTATGTTTCTGGAACTAGAAACGAATATTTTAGTTTTCTCGCATAAATATCACGATAAAATTAAATTTTAAGAATATCCCTGAGTAACTAAATTTGTTTATTAGATTTTATTTAATAAATTTGTTTCTAGCATTTTTTCCTGACGAGTAACGATGTTTTTATGTTTCTGGAACTAGAAACGAATATTTTAGTTTTCTCGCATAAATATCACGATAAAATTAAATTTTAAGAATATCCCTGAGTAACTAAATTAGTTTATTAGATTTTATTTAATAAGTTTGTTTCTAGCATTTTTTCCTGACGAGTAACGATGTTTTTATGTTTCTGGAACTAGAAACGAATATTTTAGTTTTCTCGCATAAATATCACGATAAAATTTAATTTTAAGAATATCCCTGAGTAACTTAATTTGTTTATTATATTTCATTTAATAAGTTTGATTCTAGCATTTTTTCCTGTCGAGTCACGATGTTTTTATTTGTCTGGAGATAGAAACGAATATTTTAGTTTTCTCGCATAAATATCACGATAAAATTAAATTTTAAGAATATCCCTGAGTAACTAAATTTGTTTATTAGATTTTATTTAATAAATTTGTTTCTAGCATTTTTTCCTGACGAGTAACGATGTTTTTATGTTTCTGGAACTAGAAACGAATATTTTAGTTTTCTCACATAAATATCACGATAAAATTAAATTTTAAGAATATCCCTGAGTAACTAAATTAGTTTATTAGATTTTATTTAATAAGTTTGTTTCTAGCATTTTTTCCTGACGAGTAACGATGTTTTTATTTTTCTGGAACTAGAAACGAATATTTTAGTTTTCTCGCATAAATATCACGATAAAATTTAATTTTAATTTTAATCCCTGAGTAACTAATTTGTTTATTATATTTCATTTAATAAGTTTGATTCTAGCATTTTTTCCTGACGAGTTACGATGTTTTTATTTGTCTGTAGATAGAAACGAATATTTTAGTTTTCTCGCATAAATATCACAATAAAATTAAATTTTAAAAATATCCCTGAGTAACTTAATTTTTTTATTATATTTCATTTACTAAGTTTGATTCTAGCATTTTTTCCTGACGAGTTACGATGTTTTTATTTGTCTGGAGATAGAAACGAATATTTTAGTTTTCTGGCATAAATATCACGATAAAATTAAATATTAAGAATATCCTGGAGTAACTAAATTTGTTTATTAGATTTTATTGAATAAATTTGATTCTAGCATTTTTTCCTGTCGAGTTACGATGTTTTAAATTGTCTGGAGATAGAAACGAATATTTTAGTTTTCTCGCATAAATATCACGATAAAATAAAATTTTAAGAATATCCCTGAGTAACTAAATTTGTTTATTAGATTTTATTGAATAAGTTTGTTTCTAGCATTTTTTCCTGACGAGTAACGATGTTTTTATGTTTCTGGAACTAGAAACGAATATTTTAGTTTTCTCGCATAAATATCACGATAAAATTAAATTTTAAGAATATCCCTGAGTAACTAAATTTGTTTATTAGATTTTATTTAATAAATTTGTTTCTAGCATTTTTTCCTGACGAGTAACGATGTTTTTATGTTTCTCGAACTAGAAACGAATATTTTAGTTTTCTCGCATAAATATCACGATAAAATTAAATTTTAAGAATATCCCTGAGTAACTTAATTTGTTTATTATATTTCATTTAATAAGTTTGATTCTAGCATTTTTTCCTGACGAGTTACGATGTTTTTATTTGTCTGGATCTAGAAACGAATATTTTAGTTTTCTCGCATAAATATTACGATAAAATTAAATTTTAAGAATATCCCTGAGTAACTTTATTTGTTTATTAGATTTTTTTAATAAGTTTGATTCTAGAATTTTTTCCTGAGGAGTAACGATGTTTTTATTTGTCTGGAGCTAGAAACGAATATTTTTGTTTTCTCGCATAAATATCACGATAAAATTAAATTGTAAGAATAACCCTGAGTAACTGAATTTGTTTATTATATTTCTTTTAATAAGTTTGATTCTAGCAGTTTTTCCTGTCGAGTTACGATGTTTTTATGTTTCTGAAACTAGAAACGAATATTTTAGTTTTCTCGCATAAATATCACGATAAAATTAAATTTTATGAATATCCCTGAGTAACTAAATTTGTTTATTAGATTTTATTTATTAAATTTGTTTCTAGCATTTTTTCCTGACGAGTAACGATGTTTTTATGTTTCTGGAACTAGAAACGAATATTTTAGTTTTCTCGCATAAATATCACGATAAAATTAAATTGTAAGAAGATCCCTGAGTAACTTAATTTTTTTATTATATTTCATTTACTAAGTTTGATTCTAGCATTTTTTCCTGACGAGTTACGATGTTTTTATTTGTCTGTAGATAGAAACGAATATTTTAGTTTTCTCGCATAAATATCACGATAAAATTAAATTTTAAGAATATCCCTGAGTAACTTAATTTGTTTATTATATTTCATTTAATAAGTTTGATTCTAGCATTTTTTCCTGTCGAGTTACGATGTTTTAAATTGTCTGGAGCTAGAAACGAATATTTTAGTTTTCTTGCATAAATATCACGATAAAATTAAATTTAAAGAATATCCCTGAGTAACTTAACTTGTTTATTATATTTCATTTAATAAGTTTGATTCTAGCATTTTTTCCTGACGAGTTACGATGTTTTTATTTGTCTGGAGATAGAAACGAATATTTTAGTTTTCTCGCATAAATATCACAATAAAATTAAATTTTAAGAATATCCCTGAGTAACTAAATTTTTTTATTAGATTTTATTTAACAAATTTGTTTCTAGCATTTTTTCCTGACGAGTAACGATGTTTTTATGTTTCTGGAACTAGAAACGATTATTTTAGTTTTCTCGCATAAATATCACGATAAAATTAAATTGTAAGAAGATCCCTGAGTAACTTAATTTGTTTATTATATTTCATTTAATAAGTTTGATTCTAGCATTTTTTCCTGACGAGTTACGATGTTTTTATTTGTCTGGAGATAGAAACGAATATTTTAGTTTTCTCGCATAAATATAACGATAAAATTAAATTTTAAGAATATCCCTGAGTAACTAAATTTGTTTATTAGATTTTATTGAATAAGTTTGTTTCTAGCATTTTTTCCTTACGAGTAACGATGTTTTTATGTTTCTGGAACTAGAAACGAATATTTTAGTTTTCTCGCATAAATATCACGATAAAATTAAATTTTAAGAATATCCCTGAGTAACTTAATTTGTTTATTAGATTTTATTTAATAAGTTTGTTTCTAGCATTTTTTCCTGACGAGTAACGATGTTTTTTGTTTCTGGAACTAGAAACGAATATTTTAGTTTTCTCGCATAAATATCACGATAAAATTAAATTTAAAGAATATCCCTGAAGAACTTAATTTGTTTATTATATTTCATTTAATAAGTTTGATTCTAGCATTTTTTCCTGTCGAGTTACGATGTTTTAAATTGTCTGGAGCTAGAAACGAATATTTTAGTTTTCTTGCATAAATATCACGATAAAATTAAATTGTAAGAATATCCCTGAGTAACTTAATTTGTTTAATAATATGTTTTCATTTAATAAGTTTGATTCTAGCATTTTTTCCTGACGAGTTACGATGTTTTTATTTGTCTGGAGATAGAAACGAATATTTTAGTTTTCTCGCATAAATATCACAATAAAATTAAATTTTAAGAATATCCCTGAGTAACTAAATTTTTTTATTAGATTTTATTTAACAAATTTGTTTCTAGCATTTTTTCCTGACGAGTAACGATGTTTTTATGTTTCTGGAACTAGAAACGAATATTTTAGTTTTCTCGCATAAATATCACGATAAAATTAAATTTTAAGAATATCCCTGAGTAACTTAATTTGTTTATTATATTTCATTTAATAAGTTTGATTCTAGCATTTTTTCCTGTCGAGTTACGATGTTTTAAATTGTCTGGAGCTAGAAACGAATATTTTAGTTTTCTCGCATAAATATCACGATAAAATTAAATTTTAAGAATATCCCTGAGTAACTAAATTAGTTTATTAGATTTTATTTAATAAGTTTGTTTCTAGCATTTTTTCTTGACGAGTAACGATGTTTTTATGTTTCTGGAACTAGAAACGAATATTTTAGTTTTCTCGCATAAATATCACGATAAAATTTAATTTTAAGAATATCCCTGAGTAACTTAATTTGTTTATTATATTTCATTTAATAAGTTTGAATCTAGCATTTTTTCCTGTCGAGTTACGATGTTTTAAATTGTCTGGAGCTAGAAACGAATATTTTAGTTTTCTCGCATAAATATCACGATAAAATTAAATTGTAAGAATATCCCTGAGTAACTAAATTTGTTTATTAGATTTTATTTAATAAGTTTCATACTAGCATTTTTTCCTGAGCAGTTACGATGTTTTTGTTTGTCTGGAACTAGAAACGAATATTTTAGTTTTCTCGCATAAATATCACGATAAAATTAAATTGTAAGAAGATCCCTGAGTAACTTAATTTGTTTATTATATTTCATTTAATAAGTTTGATTCTAGCATTTTTTCCTGACGAGTTACGATGTTTTTATTTGTCTGGAGATAGAAACGAATATTTTAGTTTTCTCGCATAAATATAACGATAAAATTAAATTTTAAGAATATCCCTGAGTAACTAAATTTGTTTATTAGATTTTATTTAATAAGTTTGTTTCTAGCATTTTTTCCTGACGAGTAACGATGTTTTTTGTTTCTGGAACTAGAAACGAATATTTTAGTTTTCTCGCATAAATATCACGATAAAATTAAATTTAAAGAATATCCCTGAGTAACTTAATTTGTTTATTATATTTCATTTAATAAGTTTGATTCTAGCATTTTTTCCTGTCGAGTTACGATGTTTTAAATTGTCTGGAGCTAGAAACGAATATTTTAGTTTTCTTGCATAAATATCACGATAAAATTAAATTGTAAGAATATCCCTGAGTAACTTAATTTGTTTAATAATATGTTTTCATTTAATAAGTTTGATTCTAGCATTTTTTCCTGACGAGTTACGATGTTTTTATTTGTCTGGAGATAGAAACGAATATTTTAGTTTTCTCGCATAAATATCACGATAAAATTAAATTTTATGAATATCCCTGAGTAACTTTATTTGTTTATTAGATTTTTTTAATAAGTTTGATTCTAGAATTTTTTCCTGAGGAGTAACGATGTTTTTATTTGTCTGGAGCTAGAAACGAATATTTTAGTTTTCTCGCATAAATATCACGATAAAATTAAATTTTAAGAATATCCCTGAGTAACTAAATTTGTTTATTAGATTTTATTGAATAAGTTTGTTTCTAGCATTTTTTCCTGACGAGTAACGATGTTTTTATGTTTCTGGAACTAGAAACGAATATTTTAGTTTTCTCGCATAAATATCACGATAAAATTAAATTTTAAGAATATCCCTGAGTAACTTAATTTGTTTATTATATTTCATTTAATAAGTTTGATTCTAGCATTTTTTCCTGACGAGTTACGATGTTTTTATTTGTCGGGAGATAGAAACGAATATTTTAGTTTTCTCGCATAAATATCACGATAAAATTAAATTTTAAGAATATCCCTGAGTAACTAAATTTGTTTATTAGATTTTATTTAATAAATTTGTTTCTAGCATTTTTTCCTGACGAGTAACGATGTTTTTATGTTTCTGGAACTAGAAACGAATATTTTAGTTTTCTCGCATAAATATCACGATAAAATTAAATTTTAAGAATATCCCTGAGTAACTAAATTAGTTTATTAGATTTTATTTAATAAGTTTGTTTCTAGCATTTTTTCCTGACGAGTAACGAGGTTTTTATGTTTCTGGAACTAGAAACGAATATTTTAGTTTTCTCGCATAAATATCACGATAAAATTTAATTTTAAGAATATCCCTGAGTAACTTAATTTGTTTATTATATTTCATTTAATAAGTTTGATTCTAGCATTTTTTCCTGTCGAGTTACGATGTTTTTATTTGTCTGGAGATAGAAACGAATATTTTAGTTTTCTCGCATAAATATCACGATAAAATTAAATTTTAAGAATATCCCTGAGTAACTAAATTTGTTTATTAGATTTTATTTAATAAATTTGTTTCTAGCATTTTTTCCTGACGAGTAACGAAGTTTTTATGTTTCTGGAACTAGAAAGGAATATTTTAGTTTTCTCGCATAAATATCACGATAAAATTAAATTTTAAGAATATCCCTGAGTAACTAAATTAATTTATTAGATTTTATTTAATAAGTTTGTTTCTAGCATTTTTTCCTGACGAGTAACGATGTTTTTATTTTTCTGGAACTAGAAACGAATATTTTAGTTTTCTCGCATAAATATCACGATAAAATTTAATTTTAAGAATATCCCTGAGTAACTAATTTGTTTATTATATTTCATTTAATAAGTTTGATTCTAGCATTTTTTCCTGACGAGTTACGATGTTTTTATTTGTCTGTAGATAGAAACGAATATTTTAGTTTTCTCGCATAAATATCACAATAAAATTAAATTTTAAAAATATCCCTGAGTAACTTAATTTTTTTATTATATTTCATTTAATAAGTTTGATTCTAGCATTTTTTCCTGACGAGTTACGATGTTTTTATTTGTCTGGAGATAGAAACGAATATTTTAGTTTTCTGGCATAAATATCACGATAAAATTAAATTTTAAGAATATCCCGGAGTAACTAAATTTGTTTATTAGATTTTATTGAATAAATTTGATTCTAGCATTTTTTCCTGTCGAGTTACGATGTTTTAAATTGTCTGGAGATAGAAACGAATATTTTAGTTTTCTCGCATAAATATCACGATAAAATTAAATTTTAAGAATATCCCTGAGTAACTAAATTTGTTTATTAGATTTTATTTCATAAATTTGTTTCTAGCATTTTTTCCTGACGAGTAACGATGTTTTTATGTTTCTGGAACTAGAAACGAATATTTTAGTTTTCTCGCATAAATATCACGATAAAATTAAATTTTAAGAATATCCCTGAGTAACTAAATTAGTTTATTAGATTTTATTTAATAAGTTTGTTTCTAGCATTTTTTCCTGACGAGTAACGATGTTTTTATGTTTCTGGAACTAGAAACGAATATTTTAGTTTTCTCGCATAAATATCACGATAAAATTTAATTTTAAAAATATCCCTGAGTAACTAAATTAGTTTATTAGATTTTATTGAATAAGTTTGTTTCTAGCATTTTTTCCTGACGAGTTACGATGTTTTTATTTGTCTGTAGATAGAAACGAATATTTTAGTTTTCTCGCATAAATATCACGATAAAATTAAATTTTAAGAATATCCCTGAGTAACTTAATTTGTTTATTATATTTCATTTAATAAGTTTGATTCTAGCATTTTTTCCTGACGAGTTACGATGTTTTTATTTGTCTGGATCTAGAAACGAATATTTTAGTTTTCTCGCATAAATATTACGATAAAATTAAATTTTAAGAATATCCCTGAGTAACTTTATTTGTTTATTGGATTTTTTTAATAAGTTTGATTCTAGAATTTTTTCCTGAGGAGTAACGATGTTTTTATTTGTCTGGAGCTAGAAACGAATATTTTAGTTTTCTCGCATAAATATCACGATAAAATTAAATTGTAAGAATACCCCCGAGTAACTGAATTTGTTTATTATATTTCTTTTAATAAGTTTGATTCTAGCAGTTTTTCCTGTCGAGTTACGATGTTTTTATGTTTCTGGAACTAGAAACGAATATTTTAGTTTTCTCGCATAAATATCACGATAAAATTAAATTTTAAGAATATCCCTGAGTAACTAAATTTGTTTATTAGATTTTATTTAATAAATTTGTTTCTAGCATTTTTTCCTGACGAGTAACGATGTTTTTATTTTTCTGGAACTAGAAACGAATATTTTAGTTTTCTCGCATAAATATCACGATAAAATTAAATTGTAAGAATATCCCTGAGTAACTTAATTTGTTTATTATATTTCATTTAATAAGTTTGATTCTAGCATTTTTTCCTGACGAGTTACGATGTTTTTATTTGTCTGTAGATAGAAACGTATATTTTACTTTTCTCGCATAAATATCACGATAAAATTAAATTTTAAGAATATCCCTGAGTAACTTCATTTGTTTATTATATTTCATTTAATAAGTTTGATTCTAGCATTTTTTCCTGTCGAGTTACGATGTTTTAAATTGTCTGGAGCTAGAAACGAATATTTTAGTTTTCTTGCATAAATATCACGATAAAATTAAATTTAAAGAATATCCCTGAGTAACTTAATTTGTTTATCATATTTCATTTAATAAGTGTGATTCTAGCATTTTTTCCTGATGAGTTACGATGTTTTTATTTGTCTGGAGATAGAAACGTATATTTTAGTTTTCTCGCATAAATATCACAATAAAATTAAATTTTAAGAATATCCCTGAGTAACTAAATTTTTTTATTAGATTTTATTTAACAAATTTGTTTCTAGCATTTTTTCCTGACGAGTAACGATGTTTTTATGTTTCTGGAACTAGAAACGAATATTTTAGTTTTCTCGCATAAATATCACGATAAAATTAAATTGTAAGAAGATCCCTGAGTAACTTAATTTGGTTATTATATTTCATTTAATAAGTTTGATTCTAGCATTTTTTCCTGACGAGTTACGATGTTTTTATTTGTCTGGAGATAGAAACGAATATTTTAGTTTTCTCGCATAAATATAACGATAAAATTAAATTTTAAGAATATCCCTGAGTAACTAAATTTGTTTATTAGATTTTATTGAATAAGTTTGTATCTAGCATTTTTTCCTTACGAGTAACGATGTTTTTATGTTTCTGGAACTAGAAACGAATATTTTAGTTTTCTCGCATAAATATCACGATAAAATTAAATTTTAAGAATATCCCTGAGTAACTTAATTTGTTTATTAGATTTTATTTAATAAGTTTGTTTCTAGCATTTTTTCCTGACGAGTAACGATGTTTTTTGTTTCTGGAACTGGAAACGAATATTTTAGTTTTCTCGCATAAATATCACGATTAAATTAAATTTAAAGAATATCCCTGAGTAACTTAATTTGTTTATTATATTTCATTTAATAAGTTTGATTCTAGCATTTTTTCCTGTCGAGTTACGATGTTTTAAATTGTCTGGAGCTAGAAACGAATATTTTAGTTTTCTTGCATAAATATCACGATAAAATTAAATTGTAAGAATATCCCTGAGTAACTTAATTTGTTTATTATATTTCATTTAATAAGTTTGATTCTAGCATTTTTTCCTGACGAGTTACGATGTTTTTATTTGTCGGGAGATAGAAACGAATATTTTAGTTTTCTCGCATAAATATCACGATAAAATTAAATTTTAAGAATATCCCTGAGTAACTAAATTTGTTTATTAGATTTTATTTAATAAGTTTGTTTCTAGCATTTTTTCCTGACGAGTAACGATGTTTTTATTTGTCTGGAGATAGAAACGAATATTTTAGTTTTCTCGCATAAATATCACGATCAAATTAAATTTTAAGAATATCATTGAGTAACTAAATTAGTTTATTAGATTTTATTTAATAAGTTTGTTTCTAGCATTTTTTCCTGACGAGTAACGATGTTTTTATTTTTCTGGAACTAGAAACGAATATTTTAGTTTTCTCGCATAAATATCACGATAAAATTTAATTTTAAGAATATCCCTGAGTAACTAATTTGTTTATTATATTTCATTTAATAAGTTTGAATCTAGCATTTTTTCCTGTCGAGTTACGATGTTCTAAATTGTCTGGAGCTAGAAACGAATATTTTAGTTTTCTCGCATAAATATCACGATAAAATTCAATTGTAAGAATATCCCTGAGTAACATAATTTGTTTATTATATTTCATTTAATAAGTTTGATTCTAGCATTTTTTCCTGGCGAGTTACGATGTTTTTATTTGTCTGTAGATAGAAACGAATATTTTAGTTTTCTCGCATAAATTTCACGATAAAATTAAATTTTAAAAATATCCCTGAGTAACTTAATTTGTTTATTATATTTCATTTAATAAGTTTGATTCTAGCATTTTTTCCTGGCGAGTTACGATGTTTTTATTTGTCTGGAGATAGAAACGAATATTTTAGTTTTCTGGCATAAATATCACGATAAAATTAAATTTTAAGAATATCCCGGAGTAACTAAATTTGTTTATTAGATTTTATTGAATAAATTTGATTCTAGCATTTTTTCCTGTCGAGTTACGATGTTTTAAATTGTCTGGAGATAGAAACGAATATTTTAGTTTTCTCGCATAAATATCACGATAAAATAAAATTTTAAGAATATCCCTGAGTAACTAAATTTGTTTATTAGATTTTATTGAATAAGTTTGTTTCTAGCATTTTTTCCTGACGAGTAACGATGTTTTTATGTTTCTGGAACTAGAAAGGAATATTTTAGTTTTCTCGCATAAATTTCACAATAAAATTAAATTTTAAGAATATCCCTGAGTAACTAAATTTGTTTATTAGATTTTATTTAATAAATTTGTTTCTAGCATTTTTTCCTGACGAGTAACGATGTTTTTTGTTTCTGGAACTGGAAACGAATATTTTAGTTTTCTCGCATAAATATCACGATAAAATTAAATTTAAAGAATATCCCTGAGTAACTTAATTTGTTTATTATATTTCATTTAATAAGTTTGATTCTAGCATTTTTTCCTGTCGAGTTACGATGTTTTAAATTGTCTGGAGCTAGAAACGAATATTTTAGTTTTCTTGCATAAATATCACGATAAAATTAAATTGTAAGAATATCCCTGAGTAACTTAATTTGTTTATTATATTTCATTTAATAAGTTTGATTCTAGCATTTTTTCCTGACGAGTTACGATGTTTTTATTTGTCGGGAGATAGAAACGAATATTTTAGTTTTCTCGCATAAATATCACGATAAAATTAAATTTTAAGAATATCCCTGAGTAACTAAATTTGTTTATTAGATTTTATTTAATAAGTTTGTTTCTAGCATTTTTTCCTGACGAGTAACGATGTTTTTATTTGTCTGGAGATAGAAACGAATATTTTAGTTTTCTCGCATAAATATCACGATCAAATTAAATTTTAAGAATATCATTGAGTAACTAAATTAGTTTATTAGATTTTATTTAATAAGTTTGTTTCTAGCATTTTTTCCTGACGAGTAACGATGTTTTTATTTTTCTGGAACTAGAAACGAATATTTTAGTTTTCTCGCATAAATATCACGATAAAATTTAATTTTAAGAATATCCCTGAGTAACTAATTTGTTTATTATATTTCATTTAATAAGTTTGAATCTAGCATTTTTTCCTGTCGAGTTACGATGTTCTAAATTGTCTGGAGCTAGAAACGAATATTTTAGTTTTCTCGCATAAATATCACGATAAAATTCAATTGTAAGAATATCCCTGAGTAACATAATTTGTTTATTATATTTCATTTAATAAGTTTGATTCTAGCATTTTTTCCTGGCGAGTTACGATGTTTTTATTTGTCTGTAGATAGAAACGAATATTTTAGTTTTCTCGCATAAATATCACGATAAAATTAAATTTTAAAAATATCCCTGAGTAACTTAATTTGTTTATTATATTTCATTTAATAAGTTTGATTCTAGCATTTTTTCCTGACGAGTTACGATGTTTTTATTTGTCTGGAGATAGAAACGAATATTTTAGTTTTCTGGCATAAATATCACGATAAAATTAAATTTTAAGAATATCCCGGAGTAACTAAGTTTGTTTATTAGATTTTATTGAATAAATTTGATTCTAGCATTTTTTCCTGTCGAGTTACGATGTTTTAAATTGTCTGGAGATAGAAACGAATATTTTAGTTTTCTCGCATAAATATCACGATAAAATAAAATTTTAAGAATATCCCTGAGTAACTAAATTTGTTTATTAGATTTTATTGAATAAGTTTGTTTCTAGCATTTTTTCCTGACGAGTAACGATGTTTTTATGTTTCTGGAACTAGAAAGGAATATTTTAGTTTTCTCGCATAAATTTCACAATAAAATTAAATTTTAAGAATATCCCTGAGTAACTAAATTTGTTTATTAGATTTTATTTAATAAATTTGTTTCTAGCATTTTTTCCTGACGAGTAACGATGTTTTTATGTTTCTGGAACTAGAAACGAATATTTTAGTTTTCTCGCATAAATATCACGATAAAATTAAATTTTAAGAATATCCCTGTGTAACTAAATTAGTTTATTAGATTTTATTTAATAAGTTTGTTTCTAGCATTTTTTCCTGACGAGTAACGATGTTTTTATGTTTCTGGAACTAGAAACGAATATTTTAGTTTTCTCGTACAAATATCACGATAAAATTAAATTTTAAGAATATCCCTGTGTAACTAAATTAGTTTATTAGATTTTATTGAATAAGTTTGTTTCTAGCATTTATTCCTGACGAGTTACGATGTTTTTATTTGTCTGTAGATAGAAACGAATATTTTAGTTTTCTCGCATAAATATCACGATAAAATTAAATTTTAAGAATATCCCTGAGTAACTTAATTTGTTTATTATATTTCATTTAATAAGTTTGATTCTAGCAATTTTTCCTGAGGAGTAACGATGTTTTTATTTGTCTGGAGCTAGAAACGAATATTTTAGTTTTCTCGCATAAATATCACGATAAAATTAAATTGTAAGAATACCCCTGAATAACTGAATTTGTTTATTATATTTCTTTTAATAAGTTTGATTCTAGCATTTTTTCCTGTCGAGTTACGATGTTTTTATGTTTCTGGAACTAGAAACGAATATTTTAGTTTTCTCGCATAAATATCACGATAAAATTCAATTGTAAGAATATCCCTGAGTAACATAATTTGTTTATTATATTTATTTAATAAGTTTGATTCTAGCATTTTTTCCTGGCGAGTTACGATGTTTTTATTTGTCTGTAGATAGAAACGAATATTTTAGTTTTCACGCATAAATATCACGATAAAATTAAATTTTAAGAATATCCCTGAGTAACTTAATTTGTTTATTATATTTCATTTAATAAGTTTGATTCTAGCATTTTTTCCTGACGAGTTACGATGTGTTTTGTTTCTGGAAGTAGAAACGAATATTTTAGTTTTCTCGCATAAATATCACGATAAAATTAAATTTTAAGAATATCCCTGAGTAACTTAATTTGTTTATTATATTTCATTTAATAAGTTTGATTCTAGCATTTTTTTCCTGACGAGTTACGATGTTTTTATTTGTCTGGAGATAGAAACGAATATTTTAGTTTTCTCGCATAAATATCACAATAAAATTAAATTTTAAGAATATCCCTGAGTAACTAAATTTGTTTATTAGATTTTATTTAATAAATTTGTTTCTAGCATTTTTTCCTGACGAGTAACGATGTTTTTATGTTTCTGGAACTAGAAACGAATATTTTAGTTTTCTCGCATAAATATCACAATAAAATTAAATTGTAAGAATATCCCTGAGTAACTTCATTTGTTTATTATATTTCATTTAATAAGTTTGATTCTAGCATTTTTTCCTGACGAGTTACGATGTTTTTATTTGTCTGGAGATAGAAACGAATATTTTAGTTTTCTCGCATAAATATAACGATAAAATTAAATTTTAAGAATATCCCTGAGTAACTAAATTTGTTTATTAGATTTTATTGAATAAGTTTGTTTCTAGCATTTTTTCCTGCCGAGTAATGATGTTTTTATGTTTCTGGAACTAGAAACGAATATTTTAGTTTTCTCGCATAAATATCACGATAAAATTAAATTTTAAGAATATCCCTGAGTAACTTAATTTGTTTATTATATTTCATTTAATAAGTTTGATTCTAGCATTTTTTCCTGACGAGTTACGATGTTTTTATTTGTCTGTAGATAGAAACGAATATTTTAGTTTTCTCGCATAAATATCACGATAGAATTAAATTTAAAGAATATCCCTGAGTAACTTAATTTGTTTATTATATTTCATTTAATAAGTTTGATTCTAGCATTTTTTCCTGTCGAGTTACGATGTTTTAAATTGTCTGGAGCTAGAAACGAATATTTTAGTTTTCTTGCATAAATATCACGATAAAATTAAATTGTAAGAATATCCCTGAATAACTAATAATTTGTTTATTATATTTCATTTAATAAGTTTGATTCTAGCATTTTTTACTGACGAGTTACGATGTTTTTATTTGTCGGGAGATAGAAACGAATATTTTAGTTTTCTCGCATAAATATCACGATAAAATTAAATTTTAAGAATATCCCTGAGTAACTAAATTTGTTTATTAGATTTTATTTAATAAATTTGTTTCTAGCATTTTTTCCTGACGAGTAACGATGTTTTTATGTTTCTGGAACTAGAAACGAATATTTTAGTTTTCTCGCATAAATATCACGATAAAATTAAATTTTAAGAATATCCCTGAGTAACTAAATTAGTTTATTAGATTTTATTTAATAAGTTTGTTTCTAGCATTTTTTCCTGACGAGTAACGATGTTTTTATTTTTCTGGAACTAGAAACGAATATTTTAGTTTTCTCGCATAAATATCACGATAAAATTTAATTTTAAGAATATCCCTGAGTAACTAATTTGTTTATTATATTTCATTTAATAAGTTTGAATCTAGCATCTTTTCCTGTCGAGTTACGATGTTCTAAATTGTCTGGAGCTAGAAACGAATATTTTAGTTTTCTCGCATAAATATCACGATAAAATTCAATTGTAAGAATATCCCTGAGTAACATAATTTTTTTATTATATTTCATTTAATAAGTTTGATTCTAGCATTTTTTACTGACGAGTTACGATGTTTTTATTTGTCGGGAGATAGAAACGAATATTTTAGTTTTCTCGCATAAATATCACGATAAAATTAAATTTTAAGAATATCCCTGAGTAACTAAATTTGTTTATTAGATTTTATTTAATAAATTTGTTTCTAGCATTTTTTCCTGACGAGTAACGATGTTTTTATGTTTCTGGAACTAGAAACGAATATTTTAGTTTTCTCGCATAAATATCACGATAAAATTAAATTTTAAGAATATCCCTGAGTAACTAAATTAGTTTATTAGATTTTATTTAATAAGTTTGTTTCTAGCATTTTTTCCTGACGAGTAACGATGTTTTTATTTTTCTGGAACTAGAAACGAATATTTTAGTTTTTTCGCATAAATATCACGATAAAATTTAATTTTAAGAATATCCCTGAGTAACTAATTTGTTTATTATATTTCATTTAATAAGTTTGAATCTAGCATCTTTTCCTGTCGAGTTACGATGTTCTAAATTGTCTGGAGCTAGAAACGAATATTTTAGTTTTCTCGCATAAATATCACGATAAAATTCAATTGTAAGAATATCCCTGAGTAACATAATTTTTTTATTATATTTCATTTACTAAGTTTGATTCTAGCATTTTTTCCTGGCGAGTTACGATGTTTTTATTTGTCTGTAGATAGAAACGAATATTTTAGTTTTCTCGCATAAATATCACGATAAAATTAAATTTTAAAAATATTCCTGAGTAACTTAATTTGTTTATTATATTTCATTTAATAAGTTTGATTCTAGCATTTTTTCCTGACGAGTTACGATGTTTTTATTTGTCTGGAGATAGAAACGAATATTTTAGTTTTCTGGCGTAAATATCACGATAAAATTAAATTTTAAGAATATCCCGGAGTAACTAAATTTGTTTATTAGATTTTATTGAATAAATTTGATTCTAGCATTTTTTCCTGTCGAGTTACGATGTTTTAAATTGTCTGGAGATAGAAACGAATATTTTAGTTTTCTCGCATAAATATCACGATAAAATTAAATTTTAAGAATATCCCTGAGTAACTAAATTTGTTTATTAGATTTTATTGAATAAGTTTGTTTCTAGCATTTTTTCCTGACGAGTAACGATGTTTTTATGTTTCTGGAACTAGAAAGGAATATTTTAGTTTTCTCGCATAAATATCACGATAAAATTAAATTTTAAGAATATCCCTGAGTAACTAAATTTGTTTATTAGATTTTATTTAATAAATTTGTTTCTAGCATTTTTTCCTGACGAGTAACGATGTTTTTATGTTTCTGGAACTAGAAACGAATATTTTAGTTTTCTCGCATAAATATCACGATAAAATTAAATTTTAAGAATATCCCTGAGTAACTAAATTAGTTTATTAGATTTTATTTAATAAGTTTGTTTCTAGCATTTTTTCCTGACGAGTAACGATGTTTTTATGTTTCTGGAACTAGAAACGAATATTTTAGTTTTCTCGCATAAATATCACGATAAAATTAAATTTTAAGAATATCCCTGAGTAACTTAATTTGTTTATTATATTTCATTTAATAAGTTTGATTCTAGCATTTTTTTCCTGACGAGTTACGATGTTTTTATTTGTCTGGAGATAGAAACGAATATTTTAGTTTTCTCGAATAAATATCACAATAAAATTAAATTTTAAGAATATCCCTGAGTAACTAAATTTGTTTATTAGATTTTATTTAATAAATTTGTTTCTAGCATTTTTTCCTGACGAGTAACGATGTTTTTATGTTTCTGGAACTAGAAACGAATATTTTAGTTTTCTCGCATAAATATCACAATAAAATTAAATTGTAAGAATATCCCTGAGTAACTTAATTTGTTTATTATATTTCATTTAATAAGTTTGATTCTAGCATTTTTTCCTGACGAGTTACGATGTTTTTATTTGTCTGGAGATAGAAACGAATATTTTAGTTTTCTCGCATAAATATAACGATAAAATTAAATTTTAAGAATATCCCTGAGTAACTAAATTTGTTTATTAGATTTTATTGAATAAGTTTGTTTCTAGCATTTTTTCCTGCCGAGTAACGATGTTTTTATGTTTCTGGAACTAGAAACGAATATTTTAGTTTTCTCGCATAAATATCACGATAAAATTAAATTTTAAGAATATCCCTGAGTAACTTAATTTGTTTATTATATTTCATTTAATAAGTTTGATTCTAGCATTTTTTCCTGACGAGTTACGATGTTTTTATTTGTCTGTAGATAGAAACGAATATTTTAGTTTTCTCGCATAAATATCACGATAGAATTAAATTTAAAGAATATCCCTGAGTAACTTAATTTGTTTATTATATTTCATTTAATAAGTTTGATTCTAGCATTTTTTCCTGTCGAGTTACGATGTTTTAAATTGTCTGGAGCTAGAAACGAATATTTTAGTTTACTTGCATAAATATCACGATAAAATTAAATTGTAAGAATATCCCTGAATAACTAATAATTTGTTTATTATATTTCATTTAATAAGTTTGATTCTAGCATTTTTTACTGACGAGTTACGATGTTTTTATTTGTCGGGAGATAGAAACGAATATTTTAGTTTTCTCGCATAAATATCACGATAAAATTAAATTTTAAGAATATCCCTGAGTAACTAAATTTGTTTATTAGATTTTATTTAATAAATTTGTTTCTAGCATTTTTTCCTGACGAGTAACGATGTTTTTATGTTTCTGGAACTAGAAACGAATATTTTAGTTTTCTCGCATAAATATCACGATAAAATTAAATTTTAAGAATATCCCTGAGTAACTAAATTAGTTTATTAGATTTTATTTAATAAGTTTGTTTCTAGCATTTTTTCCTGACGAGTAACGATGTTTTTATTTTTCTGGAACTAGAAACGAATATTTTAGTTTTCTCGCATAAATATCACGATAAAATTTAATTTTAAGAATATCCCTGAGTAACTAATTTGTTTATTATATTTCATTTAATAAGTTTGAATCTAGCATCTTTTCCTGTCGAGTTACGATGTTCTAAATTGTCTGGAGCTAGAAACGAATATTTTAGTTTTCTCGCATAAATATCACGATAAAATTCAATTGTAAGAATATCCCTGAGTAACATAATTTTTTTATTATATTTCATTTAATAAGTTGGATTCTAGCATTTTTTCCTTACGAGTTACGATGTTTTTATTTGTCTGTAGATAGAAACGAATATTTTAGTTTTCTCGCATAAATATCACGATAAAATTAAATTTTAAAAATATTCCTGAGTAACTTAATTTGTTTATTATATTTCATTTAATAAGTTTGATTCTAGCATTTTCTCCAGACGAGTTACGATGTTTTTATTTGTCTGGAGATAGAAACGAATATTTTAGTTTTCTGGCATAAATATCACGATAAAATTAAATTTTAAGAATATCCCGGAGTAACTAAATTTGTTTATTAGATTTTATTGAATAAATTTGATTCTAGCATTTTTTCCTGTCGAGTTACGATGTTTTAAATTGTCTGGAGATAGAAACGAATATTTTAGTTTTCTCGCATAAATATCACGATAAAATTAAATTTTAAGAATATCCCTGAGTAACTAAATTTGTTTATTAGATTTTATTGAATAAGTTTGTTTCTAGCATTTTTTCCTGACGAGTAACGATGTTTTTATGTTTCTGGAACTAGAAAGGAATATTTTAGTTTTCTCGCATAAATATCACGATAAAATTAAATTTTAAGAATATCCCTGAGTAACTAAATTTGTTTATTAGATTTTATTTAATAAATTTGTTTCTAGCATTTTTTCCTGACGAGTTACGATGTTTTTATTTGTCTGTAGATAGAAACGAATATTTTAGTTTTCTCGCATAAATATCACGATAAAATAAAATTTTAAGAATATCCCTGAGTAACTTAATTTGTTTATTATATTTCATTTAATAAGTTTGATTCTAGCATTTTTTCCTGACGTGTTACGATGTTTTTATTTGTCTGGAACTAGAAACGAATATTTTAGTTTTCTCGCATAAATATCACGATAAAATTTAATTTTAAGAATATCCCTGAGTAACTAATTTGTTTATTATATTTCATTTAATAAGTTTGAATCTAGCATCTTTTCCTGTCGAGTTACGATGTTCTAAATTGTCTGGAGCTAGAAACGAATATTTTAGTTTTCTCGCATAAATATCACGATAAAATTCAATTGTAAGAATATCCCTGAGTAACATAATTTTTTTATTATATTTCATTTAATAAGTTTGATTCTAGCATTTTTTCCTGGCAAGTTACGATGTTTTTATTTGTCTGTAGATAGAAACGAATATTTTAGTTTTCTCGCATAAATATCACGATAAAATTAAATTTTAAAAATATTCCTGAGTAACTTAATTTGTTTATTATATTTCATTTAATAAGTTTGATTCTAGCATTTTTTCCTGACGAGTTACGATGTTTTTATTTGTCTGGAGATAGAAACGAATATTTTAGTTTTCTGGCATAAATATCACGATAAAATTAAATTTTAAGAATATCCCGGAGTAACTAAATTTGTTTATTAGATTTTATTGAATAAATTTGATTCTATCATTTTTTCCTGTCGAGTTACGATGTTTTAAATTGTCTGGAGATAGAAACGAATATTTTAGTTTTCTCGCATAAATATCACGATAAAATTAAATTTTAAGAATATCCCTGAGTAACTAAATTTGTTTATTAGATTTTATTGAATAAGTTTGTTTCTAGCATTTTTTCCTGACGAGTAACGATGTTTTTATGTTTCTGGAACTAGAAAGGAATATTTTAGTTTTCTCGCATAAATATCACGATAAAATTAAATTTTAAGAATATCCCTGAGTAACTAAATTTGTTTATTAGATTTTATTTAATAAATTTGTTTCTAGCATTTTTTCCTGACGAGTAACGATGTTTTTATGTTTCTGGAACTAGAAACGAATATTTTAGTTTTCTCGCATAAATATCACGATAAAATTAAATTTTAAGAATATCCCTGAGTAACTAAATTAGTTTATTAGATTTTATTGAATAAGTTTGTTTCTAGCATTTTTTCCTGACGAGTAACGATGTTTTTATGTTTCTGGAACTAGAAAGGAATATTTTAGTTTTCTCGCATAAATATCACGATAAAATTAAATTTTAAGAATATCCCTGAGTAACTTAATTTGTTTATTATATTTCATTTAATAAGTTTGATTCTAGCATTTTTTCCTGACGTGTTACGATGTTTTTATTTGTCTGTAGATAGAAACGAATATTTTAGTTTTCTCGCATAAATATCACGATAAAATTAAATTTTAAGAATATCCCTGAGTAACTTAATTTGTTTATTATATTTCATTTAATAAGTTTGATTCTAGCATTTTTTCCTGACGTGTTACGATGTTTTTATTTGTCTGGAACTAGAAACGAATATTTTAGTTTTCTCGCATAAATATCACGATAAAATTAAATTTTAAGAATATCCCTGAGTAACTAAATTTGTTTATTAGATTTTATTTAATAAATTTGTTTCTAGCATTTTTTCCTGACGAGTAACGATGTTTTTATGTTTCTGGATCTAGAAACGAATATTTTAGTTTTCTCGCATAAATATCACGATAAAATTAAATTTTAAGAATATCCCTGAGTAACTAAATTAGTTTATTAGATTTTATTTAATAAGTTTGTTTCTAGCATTTTTTCCTGACGAGTAACGATGTATTTATGTTTCTGGAACTAGAAACGAATATTTTAGTTTTCTCGCATAAAAATCACGATAAAATTTAATTTTAAAAATATCCCTGAGTAACTAAATTAGTTTATTAGATTTTATTGAATAAGTTTGTTTCTAGCATTTTTTCCTGACGAGTTACGATGTTTTTATTTGTCTGTAGATAGAACCGAATATTTTAGTTTTCTCGCATAAATATCACGATAAAATTAAATTTTAAGAATATCCCTGAGTAACTTAATTTGTTTATTATATTTCATTTAATAAGTTTGATTCTAGCATTTTTTCCTGTCGAGTTACGATGTTTTTATTTGTCTGGAGATAGAAACGAATATTTTAGTTTTCTCACATAAATATCACGATAAAATTAAATTTTAAGAATATCCCTGAGTAACTAAATTTGTTTATTAGATTTTATTTAATAAATTTGTTTCTAGCATTTTTTCCTGACGAGTAACGATGTTTTTATGTTTCTGGAACTAGAAACGAATATTTTAGTTTTCTCGCATAAATATCACGATCAAATTAAATTTTGAGAATATCCCTGAGTAACTAAATTAGTTTATTAGATTTTATTTAATAAGTTTGTTTCTAGCATTTCTTCCTGACGAGTAACGATGTTTTTATTTTTCTGGAACTAGAAACGAATATTTTAGTTTTCTCGCATAAATATCACGATAAAATTTAATTTTAAGAATATCCCTGAGTAACTAATTTGTTTATTATATTTCATTTAATAAGTTTGAATCTAGCATTTTTTTCTGTTGAGTTACGATGTTCTAAATTGTCTGGAGCTAGAAACGAATATTTTAGTTTTCTCGCATAAATATCACGATAAAATTCAATTGTAAGAATATACCTGAGTAATATAATTAGTTTATTATATTTTATTTATTAAGTTTGATTCTAGCATTTTTTCCTGACGAGTTACGATGTTTTTATTTGTCTGTAGATAGAAACGAATATTTTAGTTTTCTCGCATAAATATCACGATAAAATTAAATTTTAAAAATATCCCTGAGTAACTTAATTTGTTTATTATATTTCATTTAATAAGTTTGATTCTAGCATTTTTTCCAGACGAGTTAAGATGTTTTTATTTGTCTGGAGATAGAAACGAATATTTTAGTTTTCTGGCATAAATATCACGATAAAATTAAATTTTAAGAATATCCCGGTGTAACTAAATTTGTTTATTAGATTTTATTGAATAAGTTTGTTTCTAGCATTTTTTCCTGACGAGTAACGATGTTTTTATGTTTCTGGTACTAGAAAGGAATATTTTAGTTTTCTCGCATAAATATCACGATAAAATTAAATTTTAAGAATATCCCTGAGTAACTAAATTTGTTTATTAGATTTTATCTAATAAATTTGTTTCTAGCATTTTTTCCTGACGAGTAACGATGTTTTTATGTTTCTGGAATTAGAAACGAATATTTTAGTTTTCTCGCATAAATATCACGATAAAATTAAATTTTAAGAATATCCCTGAGTAACTAAATTTGTTTATTAGATTTTATCTAATAAATTTGTTTCTAGCATTTTTTCCTGACGAGTAACGATGTTTTTATGTTTCTGGAATTAGAAACGAATATTTTAGTTTTCTCGCATAAATATCACGATCAAATTAAATTTTGAGAATATCCCTGAGTAACTAAATTAGTTTATTAGATTTTATTTAATAAGTTTGATTCTAGCATTTTTTCCTGACGAGTTACGATGTTTTTATTTGTCTGGAGATAGAAACGAATATTTTAGTTTTCTGGCATAAATATCACGATAAAATTAAATTTTAAGAATATCCCGGAGTAACTAAATTTGTTTATTAGATTTTATTGAATAAATTTGATTCTATCATTTTTTCCTGTCGAGTTACGATGTTTTAAATTGTCTGGAGATAGAAACGAATATTTTAGTTTTCTCGCATAAATATCACGATAAAATTAAATTTTAAGAATATCCCTGAGTAACTAAATTTGTTTATTAGATTTTATTGAATAAGTTTGTTTCTAGCATTTTTTCCTGACGAGTAACGATGTTTTTATGTTTCTGGAACTAGAAAGGAATATTTTAGTTTTCTCGCATAAATATCACGATAAAATTAAATTTTAAGAATATCCCTGAGTAACTAAATTTGTTTATTAGATTTTATTTAATAAATTTGTTTCTAGCATTTTTTCCTGACGAGTAACGATGTTTTTATGTTTCTGGAACTAGAAACGAATATTTTAGTTTTCTCGCATAAATATCACGATAAAATTAAATTTTAAGAATATCCCTGAGTAACTAAATTAGTTTATTAGATTTTATTGAATAAGTTTGTTTCTAGCATTTTTTCCTGACGAGTAACGATGTTTTTATGTTTCTGGAACTAGAAAGGAATATTTTAGTTTTCTCGCATAAATATCACGATAAAATTAAATTTTAAGAATATCCCTGAGTAACTTAATTTGTTTATTATATTTCATTTAATAAGTTTGATTCTAGCATTTTTTCCTGACGTGTTACGATGTTTTTATTTGTCTGTAGATAGAAACGAATATTTTAGTTTTCTCGCATAAATATCACGATAAAATTAAATTTTAAGAATATCCCTGAGTAACTTAATTTGTTTATTATATTTCATTTAATAAGTTTGATTCTAGCATTTTTTCCTGACGTGTTACGATGTTTTTATTTGTCTGGAACTAGAAACGAATATTTTAGTTTTCTCGCATAAATATCACGATAAAATTAAATTTTAAGAATATCCCTGAGTAACTAAATTTGTTTATTAGATTTTATTTAATAAATTTGTTTCTAGCATTTTTTCCTGACGAGTAACGATGTTTTTATGTTTCTGGATCTAGAAACGAATATTTTAGTTTTCTCGCATAAATATCACGATAAAATTAAATTTTAAGAATATCCCTGAGTAACTAAATTAGTTTATTAGATTTTATTTAATAAGTTTGTTTCTAGCATTTTTTCCTGACGAGTAACGATGTATTTATGTTTCTGGAACTAGAAACGAATATTTTAGTTTTCTCGCATAAAAATCACGATAAAATTTAATTTTAAAAATATCCCTGAGTAACTAAATTAGTTTATTAGATTTTATTGAATAAGTTTGTTTCTAGCATTTTTTCCTGACGAGTTACGATGTTTTTATTTGTCTGTAGATAGAACCGAATATTTTAGTTTTCTCGCATAAATATCACGATAAAATTAAATTTTAAGAATATCCCTGAGTAACTTAATTTGTTTATTATATTTCATTTAATAAGTTTGATTCTAGCATTTTTTCCTGTCGAGTTACGATGTTTTTATTTGTCTGGAGATAGAAACGAATATTTTAGTTTTCTCACATAAATATCACGATAAAATTAAATTTTAAGAATATCCCTGAGTAACTAAATTAGTTTATTAGATTTTATTGAATAAGTTTGTTTCTAGCATTTTTTCCTGACGAGTAACGATGTTTTTATGTTTCTGGAACTAGAAACGAATATTTTAGTTTTCTCGCATAAATATCACGATCAAATTAAATTTTGAGAATATCCCTGAGTAACTAAATTAGTTTATTAGATTTTATTTAATAAGTTTGTTTCTAGCATTTCTTCCTGACGAGTAACGATGTTTTTATTTTTCTGGAACTAGAAACGAATATTTTAGTTTTCTCGCATAAATATCACGATAAAATTTAATTTTAAGAATATCCCTGAGTAACTAATTTGTTTATTATATTTCATTTAATAAGTTTGAATCTAGCATTTTTTTCTGTTGAGTTACGATGTTCTAAATTGTCTGGAGCTAGAAACGAATATTTTAGTTTTCTCGCATAAATATCACGATAAAATTCAATTGTAAGAATATACCTGAGTAATATAATTAGTTTATTATATTTTATTTAATAAGTTTGATTCTAGCATTTTTTCCTGACGAGTTACGATGTTTTTATTTGTCTGTAGATAGAAACGAATATTTTAGTTTTCTCGCATAAATATCACGATAAAATTAAATTTTAAAAATATCCCTGAGTAACTTAATTTGTTTATTATATTTCATTTAATAAGTTTGATTCTAGCATTTTTTCCAGACGAGTTACGATGTTTTTATTTGTCTGGAGATAGAAACGAATATTTTAGTTTTCTGGCATAAATATCACGATAAAATTAAATTTTAAGAATATCCCGGTGTAACTAAATTTGTTTATTAGATTTTATTGAATAAGTTTGTTTCTAGCATTTTTTCCTGACGAGTAACGATGTTTTTATGTTTCTGGTACTAGAAAGGAATATTTTAGTTTTCTCGCATAAATATCACGATAAAATTAAATTTTAAGAATATCCCTGAGTAACTAAATTTGTTTATTAGATTTTATCTAATAAATTTGTTTCTAGCATTTTTTCCTGACGAGTAACGATGTTTTTATGTTTCTGGAATTAGAAACGAATATTTTAGTTTTCTCGCATAAATATCACAATAAAATTAAATTTTAAGAATATCCCTGAGTAACTAAATTTGTTTATTAGATTTTATTTAATAAATTTGTTTCTAGCATTTTTTCCTGATGAGTAACGATGTTTTTATGTTTCTGGAACTAGAAACGAATATTTTAGTTTTCTCGCATAAATATCACGATAAAATTAAATTTTAAGAATATCCCTGAGTAACTAAATTAGTTTATTAGATTTTATTTAATAAGTTTGTTTCTAGCATTTTTTCCTGACGAGTAACGATATTTTTATGTCTCTGGAACTAGAAACGAATATTTTAGTTTTCTCGCATAAAAATCACGATAAAATTTAATTTTAAAAATATCCCTGAGTAACTAAATTAGTTTATTAGATTTTATTGAATAAGTTTGTTTCTAGCATTTTTTCCTGACGAGTTACGATGTTTTTGTTTGTCTGTAGATAGAACCGAATATTTTAGTTTTCTCGCATAAATATCACGATAAAATTAAATTTTAAGAATATCCCTGAGTAACTTAATTTGTTTATTATATTTCATTTAATAAGTTTGATTCTAGCATTTTTTCCTGACGAGTTACGATGTTTTTATTTGTCTGGAACTAGAAACGAATATTTTAGTTTTCTCGCATAAATATCACGATAAAATTAAATTTTAAGAATATCCCTGAGTAACTTTATTTGTTTATTAGATTTTTTTAATAAGTTTGATTCTAGAATTTTTTCCTGAGGAGTAACGATGTTTTTATTTGTCTGGAGCTAGAAACGAATATTTTAGTTTTCTCGCATAAATATCACGATAAAATTAAATTGTAAGAATACCCCTGAGTAACTGAATTTGTTTATTATATTTCTTTTAATAAGTTTGATTCTAGCATTTTTCCTGTCGAGTTACGATGTTTTTATGTTTCTGGAACTAGAAACGAATATTTTAGTTTTCTCGCATAAATATCACGATAAAATTAAATTGTAAGAAGATCCCTGAGTAACTTAATTTGTTTATTATATTTCATTTAATAAGTTTTATTGTAGCATTTTTTCCTGACGAGTTACGATGTTTTTATTTGTCTGGAGATAGAAACGAATATTTTAGTTTTCTCGCATAAATATCACGATAAAATTAAATTTTAAGAATATCCCTGAGTAACTAAATTTGTTTATTAGATTTTATTGAATAAGTTTGTTTTTAGCATTTTTTTCTGACGAGTAACGATGTTTTTATTTTTCTGGAACTAGAAACGAATATTTTAGTTTTCTCGCATAAATATCACGATAAAATTAAATTTTAAGAATATCCCTGAGTAACTAAATTTGTTTATTAGATTTTATTGAATAAGTTTGTTTCTAGCATTTTTTCCTGACGAGTTACGATGTTTTTATTTGTCTGTAGATAGAAACGAATATTTTAGTTTTCTCGCATAAATATCACGATAAAATTAAATTTTAAGAATATCCCTGAGTAACTAAATTTGTTTATTAGATTTTATTTAATAAATTTGATTCTAGCATTTTTTCCTGACGAGTTACGATGTTTTATTTGTCTGGAGATAGAAACGAATATTTTAGTTTTCTCGCATAAATATCACGATAAAATTAAATTTAAGAATATCCCTGAGTACTAAATTTGTTTATTAGATTTTATTGAATAAGTTTGTTTCTAGCATTTTTTCCTGACGAGTAACGATGTTTTTATGTTTCTGGAACTAGAAACGAATATTTTAGTTTTCTCGCATAAATATCACGATAAAATTAAATTTTAAGAATATCCCTGAGTAACTTAATTTCTTTATTATATTTCATTTAATAAGTTTGATTCTAGCATTTTTTCCTGACGAGTTACGATGTTTTTTGTTTCTGGAACTAGAAACGAATATTTTAGTTTTCTCGCATAAATATCACGATAAAATTAAATTTTAAGAATATCCCTGAGTAACTAAATTTGTTTATTAGATTTTTATTGAATAAGTTTGTTTCTAGCATTTTTTCCTGACGAGTAACGATGTTTTTATGTTTCTGGAACTAGAAACGAATATTTTAGTTTTCTCGCATAATATCACGATAAAATTAAATTTTAAGAATATCCCTGAGTAACTAAATTTGTTTATTAGATTTTATTGAATAAGTTTGTTTCTAGCATTTTTTCCTGACGAGTTACGATGTTTTTATTTGTCTGTAGATAGAAACGAATATTTTAGTTTTCTCGCATAAATATCACGATAAAATTAAATTTTAAGAATATCCCTGAGTAACTAAATTTGTTTATTAGATTTTATTTAATAAATTTGATTCTAGCATTTTTTCCTGACGGAGTTACGATGTTTTTATTTGTCTGGAGATAGAAACGAATATTTTAGTTTTCTGGCATAAATATCACGATAAATTAAATTTTAAGAATATCCCGGAGTAACTAAATTTGTTTATTAGATTTTATTGAATAAGTTTGTTTCTAGCATTTTTTCCTGACGAGTAACGATGTTTTTATGTTTCTGGAACTAGAAACGAATATTTTAGTTTTCTCGCATAAATATCACGATAAAATTAAATTTTAAGAATATCCCTGAGTAACTAAATTTGTTTATTAGATTTTATTTAATAAATTTGTTTCTAGCATTTTTTCCTGACGAGTAACGATGTTTTTATGTTTCTGGAACTAGAAACGAATATTTTAGTTTTCTCGCATAAATATCACGATAAAATTAATTTTAAGAATATCCCTGAGTAACTAAATTAGTTTATTAGATTTTATTGAATAAGTTTGTTTCTAGCATTTTTTCCTGACGAGTAACGATGTTTTTATGTTTCTGGAACTAGAAACGAATATTTTAGTTTTCTCGCATAAATATCACGATAAAATTAAATTTTAAGAATATCCCTGAGTAACTTAATTTGTTTATTATATTTCATTTAATAAGTTTGATTCTAGCATTTTTTCCTGACGTGTTACGATGTTTTTATTTGTCTGTAGATAGAAACGAATATTTTAGTTTTCTCGCATAAATATCACGATAAAATTAAATTTTAAGAATATCCCTGAGTAACTTAATTTGTTTATTATATTTCATTTAATAAGTTTGATTCTAGCATTTTTTCCTGACGTGTAACGATGTTTTTATGTTTCTGGAACTAGAAACGAATATTTTAGTTTTCTCGCATAAATAGCACGATAAAATTAAATTTTAAGAATTCCCTGAGTAACTAAATTTGTTTATTAGATTTTATTTAATAAATTTGTTTCTAGCATTTTTTCCTGACGAGTAACGATGTTTTTATGTTTCTGGATCTAGAAACGAATATTTTAGTTTTCTCGCATAAATATCACGATAAAATTAAATTTTAAGAATATCCCTGAGTAACTAAATTAGTTTATTAGATTTTATTTAATAAGTTTGTTTCTAGCATTTTTTCCTGACGAGTAACGATGTATTTATGTTTCTGGAACTAGAAACGAATATTTTAGTTTTCTCGCATAAAAATCACGATAAAATTTAATTTTAAAAATATCCCTGAGTAACTAAATTAGTTTATTAGATTTTATTGAATAAGTTTGTTTCTAGCATTTTTTCCTGACGAGTTACGATGTTTTATATTTGTCTGTAGATAGAAACGAATATTTTAGTTTTCTCGCATAAATATCACGATAAAAATTAAATTTTAAGAATATCCCTGAGTAACTTAATTTGTTTATTATATTTCATTTAATAAGTTTGATTCTAGCATTTTTTCCTGTCGAGTTACGATGTTTTTATTTGTCTGGAGATAGAAACGAATATTTTAGTTTTCTCACATAAATATCACGATAAAATTAAATTTTAAGAATATCCCTGAGTAACTAAATTAGTTTATTAGATTTTATTGAATAAGTTTGTTTCTAAGCATTTTTTCCTGACGAGTAACGATGTTTTTATGTTTCTGGAACTAGAAACGAATATTTTAGTTTTCTCGCATAAATATCACGAATCAAATTAAATTTTGAGAATATCCTGAGTAACTAAATTAGTTTATTAGATTTTATTTAATAAGTTTGTTTCTAGCATTTCTTCCTGACGAGTAACGATGTTTTTATTTTTCTGGAACTAGAAACGAATATTTAGTTTTCTCGCATAAATATCACGATAAAATTTAATTTTAAGAATATCCCTGAGTAACTAATTTGTTTATTATATTTCATTTAATAAGTTTGAATCTAGCATTTTTTTCTGTTGAGTTACGATGTTCTAAATTGTCTGGAGCTAGAAACGAATATTTTAGTTTTTCTCGCATAAATATCACGATAAAATTCAATTGTAAGAATATACCTGAGTAATATAATTAGTTTATTATATTTTATTTAATAAGTTTGATTCTAGCATTTTTTCCTGACGAGTTACGATGTTTTTATTTGTCTGTAGATAGAAACGAATATTTTAGTTTTCTCGCATAAATATCACGATAAAATTAAATTTTAAAAATATCCCTGAGTAACTTAATTTGTTTATTATATTTCATTTAATAAGTTTGATTCTAGCATTTTTTCCAGACGAGTTACGATGTTTTTATTTGTCTGGAGATAGAAACGAATATTTTAGTTTTCCTGGCATAAATATCACGATAAAATTAAATTTTAAGAATATCCCGGTGTAACTAAATTTGTTTATTAGATTTTATTGAATAAGTTTGTTTCTAGCATTTTTTCCTGACGAGTAACGATGTTTTTATGTTTCTGGTACTAGAAAGGAATATTTTAGTTTTCCTCGCATAAATATCACGATAAAATTAAATTTTAAGAATATCCCTGAGTAACTAAATTTGTTTATTAGATTTTATCTATAAATTTGTTTCTAGCATTTTTTTCCTGACGAGTAACGATGTTTTTATGTTTCTGGAATTAGAAACGAATATTTTAGTTTTCTCGCATAAATATCACAATAAAATTAAATTTTAAGAATATCCCTGAGTAACTAAATTTGTTTATTAGATTTTATTTAATAAATTTGTTTCTAGCATTTTTTCCTGATGAGTAACGATGTTTTTATGTTTCTGGAACTAGAAACGAATATTTTAGTTTTCTCGCATAAATATCACGATAAAATTAAATTTTAAGAATATCCTGAGTAACTAAATTAGTTTATTAGATTTTATTTAATAAGTTTGTTTCTAGCATTTTTTCCTGACGAGTAACGATATTTTTATGTCTCTGGAACTAGAAACGAATATTTTAGTTTTCTCGCATAAAAATCACGATAAAATTTAATTTTAAAAATATCCCTGAGTAACTAAATTAGTTTATTAGATTTTATTGAATAAGTTTGTTTCTAGCATTTTTTCCTGACGAGTTACGATGTTTTTGTTTGTCTGTAGATAGAACCGAATATTTTAGTTTTCTCGCATAAATATCACGATAAAATTAAATTTTAAGAATATCCCTGAGTAACTTAATTTGTTTATTATATTTCATTTAATAAGTTTGATTCTAGCATTTTTTCCTGACGAGTTACGATGTTTTTATTTGTCTGGAACTAGAAACGAATATTTTAGTTTTCTCGCATAAATATCACGATAAAATTAAATTTTAAGAATATCCCTGAGTAACTTTATTTGTTTATTAGATTTTTTTAATAAGTTTGATTCTAGAATTTTTTCCTGAGGAGTAACGATGTTTTTATTTGTCTGGAGCTAGAAACGAATATTTTAGTTTTTCTCGCATAAATATCACGATAAAATTAAATTGTAAGAATACCCCTGAGTAACTGTTTATTATATTTCTTTTAATAAGTTTGATTCTAGCATTTTTTCCTGTCGAGTTACGATGTTTTTATGTTTCTGGAACTAGAAACGAATATTTTAGTTTTCTCGCATAAATATCACGATAAAATTAAATTGTAAGAAGATCCCTGAGTAACTTAATTTGTTTATTATATTTCATTTAATAAGTTTTATTGTAGCATTTTTTCCTGACGAGTTACGATGTTTTTATTTGTCTGGAGATAGAAACGAATATTTTAGTTTTCTCGCATAAATATCACGATAAAATTAAATTTTAAGAATATCCCTGAGTAACTAAATTTGTTTATTAGATTTTATTGAATAAGTTTGTTTTTAGCATTTTTTTCTGACGAGTAACGATGTTTTTATTTTTCTGGAACTAGAAACGAATATTTTAGTTTTCTCGCATAAATATCACGATAAAATTAAATTTTAAGAATATCCCTGAGTAACTAAATTTGTTTATTAGATTTTATTGAATAAGTTTGTTTCTAGCATTTTTTCCTGACGAGTTACGATGTTTTTATTTGTCTGTAGATAGAAACGAATATTTTAGTTTTCTCGCATAAATATCACGATAAAATTAAATTTTAAGAATATCCCTGAGTAACTAAATTTGTTTATTAGATTTTATTTAATAAATTTGATTCTAGCATTTTTTCCTGACGAGTTACGATGTTTTTATTTGTCTGGAGATAGAAACGAATATTTTAGTTTTCTCGCATAAATATCACGATAAAATTAAATTTTAAGAATATCCCTGAGTAACTAAATTTGTTTATTAGATTTTATTGAATAAGTTTGTTTCTAGCATTTTTTCCTGACGAGTAACGATGTTTTTATGTTTCTGGAACTAGAAACGAATATTTTAGTTTTCTCGCATAAATATCACGATAAAATTAAATTTTAAGAATATCCCTGAGTAACTTAATTTCTTTATTATATTTCATTTAATAAGTTTGATTCTAGCATTTTTTCCTGACGAGTTACGATGTTTTTTGTTTCTGGAACTAGAAACGAATATTTTAGTTTTCTCGCATAAATATCACGATAAAATTAAATTTTAAGAATATCCCTGAGTAACTAAATTTGTTTATTAGATTTTATTGAATAAGTTTGTTTCTAGCATTTTTTTCTGACGAGTAACGATGTTTTTATGTTTCTGGAACTAGAAACGAATATTTTAGTTTTCTCGCATAAATATCACGATAAAATTAAATTTTAAGAATATCCCTGAGTAACTAAATTTGTTTATTAGATTTTATTGAATAAGTTTGTTTCTAGCATTTTTTCCTGACGAGTTACGATGTTTTTATTTGTCTGTAGATAGAAACGAATATTTTAGTTTTCTCGCATAAATATCACGATAAAATTAAATTTTAAGAATATCCCTGAGTAACTAAATTTGTTTATTAGATTTTATTTAATAAATTTGATTCTAGCATTTTTTCCTGACGAGTTACGATGTTTTTATTTGTCTGGAGATAGAAACGAATATTTTAGTTTTCTGGCATAAATATCACGATAAAATTAAATTTTAAGAATATCCCGGAGTAACTAAATTTGTTTATTAGATTTTATTGAATAAGTTTGTTTCTAGCATTTTTTCCTGACGAGTAACGATGTTTTTATGTTTCTGGAACTAGAAAGGAATATTTTAGTTTTCTCGCATAAATATCACGATAAAATTAAATTTTTAGAATATCCCTGAGTAACTAAATTTGTTTATTAGATTTTATTTACTAAATTAGTTTCTAGCATTTTTTCCTGACGAGTAACGATGTTTTTATGTTTCTGGAAGTAGAAACGAATATTTTAGTTTTCTCGCATAAATATCACAATAAAATTAAATTTTAAGAATATCCCTGAGTAACTAAATTTGTTTATTAGATTTTATTTAATAAATTTGTTTCTAGCATTTTTTCCTGACGAGTAACGATGTTTTTATGTTTCTGGAACTAGAAACGAATATTTTAGTTTTCTCGCATAAATATCACGATAAAATTAAATTTTAAGAATATCCCTGAGTAAATAAATTAGTTTATTAGATTTTATTTAATAAGTTTGTTTCTAGCATTTTTTCCTGACGAGTAACGATGTTTTTATGTTTCTGGAACTAGAAACGAATATTTTAGTTTTCTCGCATAAAAATCACGATAAAATTTAATTTTAAAAATATCCCTGAGTAACTAAATTAGTTTATTAGATTTTATTGAATAAGTTTGTTTCTAGCATTTTTTCCTGACGAGTTACGATGTTTTTATTTGTCTGTAGATAGAACCGAATATTTTAGTTTTCTCGCATAAATATCACGATAAAATTAAATTTTAAGAATATCCCTGAGTAACTTAATTTGTTTATTATATTTCATTTAATAAGTTTGATTCTAGCATTTTTTCCTGACGAGTTACGATGTTTTTATTTGTCTGGAACTAGAAACGAATATTTTAGTTTTCTCGCATAAATATCACGATAAAATTAAATTTTAAGAATATCCCTGAGTAACTTTATTTGTTTATTAGATTTTTTTAATAAGTTTGATTCTAGAATTTTTTCCTGAGGAGTAACGATGTTTTTATTTGTCTGGAGCTAGAAACGAATATTTTAGTTTTCTCGCATAAATATCACGATAAAATTAAATTGTAAGAATACCCCTGAGTAACTGAATTTGTTTATTATATTTCTTTTAATAAGTTTGATTCTAGCATTTTTTCCTGTCGAGTTACGATGTTTTTATTTTTCTGGAACTAGAAACGAATATTTTAGTTTTCTCGCATAAATATCACGATAAAATTAAATTGTAAGAAGATCCCTGAGTAACTTAATTTGTTTATTATATTTCATTTAATAAGTTTGATTCTAGCATTTTTTCCTGACGAGTTACGATGTTTTTATTTGTCTGGAGCTAGAAACGTATATTTTAGTTTTCTCGCATAAATATCACGATAAAATTAAATTGTAAGAATACCCCTGAGTAACTGAATTTGTTTATTATATTTCTTTTAATAAGTTTGATTCTAGCATTTTTTCCTGTCGAGTTACGATGTTTTTATGTTTCTGGAACTAGAAACGAATATTTTAGTTTTCTCGCATAAATATCACGATAAAATTAAATTGTAAGAAGATCCCTGAGTAACTTAATTTGTTTATTATATTTCATTTAATAAGTTTGATTCTAGCATTTTTTCCTGACGAGTTACGATGTTTTTTTTTGTCTGGAGATAGAAACGAATATTTTAGTTTTCTCGCATAAATATCACGATAAAATTAAATTTTAAGAATATCCCTGAGTAACTAAATTTGTTTATTAGATTTTATTGAATAAGTTTGTTTCTAGCATTTTTTTCTGACGAGTAACGATGTTTTTATGTTTCTGGAACTAGAAACGAATATTTTAGTTTTCTCGCATAAATATCATGATAAAATTTAATTTTAAAAATATCCCTGAGTAACTAAATTAGTTTATTAGATTTTATTGAATAAGTTTGTTTCTAGCATTTTTTCCTGACGAGTTACGATGTTTTTATTTGTCTGTAGATAGAAACGAATATTTTAGTTTTCTCGCATAAATATCACGATAAAATTAAATTTTAAGAATATCCCTGAGTAACTAAATTAGTTTATTAGATTTTATTGAATAAGTTTGTTTCTAGCATTTTTTCCTGACGAGTTACGATGTTTTTATTTGTCTGTAGATAGAAACGAATATTTTAGTTTTCTCGCATAAATATCACGATAAAATTCAATTGTAAGAATACCCCTGAGTAACTGAATTTGTTTATTATATTTCTTTTAATAAGTTTGATTCTAGCATTTTTTCCTGTCGAGTTACGATGTTTTTATGTTTCTGGAACTAGAAACGAATATTTTAGTTTTCTCGCATAAATATCACGATAAAATTAAATTGTAAGAAGATCCCTGAGTAACTTAATTTGTTTATTATATTTCATTTAATAAGTTTGATTCTAGCATTTTTTCCTGACGAGTTACGATGTTTTTATTTGTCTGGAGCTAGAAACGAATATTTTAGTTTTCTCGCATAAATATCACGATAAAATTAAATTGTAAGAATACCCCTGAGTAACTGAATTTGTTTATTATATTTCTTTTAATAAGTTTGATTCTAGCATTTTTTCCTGTCGAGTTACGATGTTTTTATGTTTCTGGAACTAGAAACGAATATTTTAGTTTTCTCGCATAAATATCACGATAAAATTAAATTGTAAGAAGATCCCTGAGTAACTTAATTTGTTTATTATATTTCATTTAATAAGTTTGATTCTAGCATTTTTTCCTGACGAGTTACGATGTTTTTATTTGTCTGGAACTAGAAACGAATATTTTAGTTTTCTCGCATATATATCACGATAAAATTAAATTTTAAGAATATCCCTGAGTAACTTTATTTGTTTATTAGATTTTTTTAATAAGTTTGATTCTAGAATTTTTTCCTGAGGAGTAACGATGTTTTTATTTGTCTGGAGCTAGAAACGAATATTTTAGTTTTCTCGCATAAATATCACGATAAAATTAAATTGTAAGAATACCCCTGAGTAACTGAATATGTTTATTATATGTCTTTTAATAAGTTTGATTCTAGCATTTTTTCCTGTCGAGTTACGATGTTTTTATGTTTCTGGAACTAGAAAATAATATTTTAGTTTTCTCGCATAAATATCACGATAAAATTAAATTGTAAGAAGATCCCTGAGTAACTTAATTTGTTTATTATATTTCATTTAATAAGTTTGATTCTAGCATTTTTTCCTGACGAGTTACGATGTTTTTATTTGTCTGGAGCTAGAAACGAATATTTTAGTTTTCTCGCATAAATATCACGATAAAATTAAATTGTAAGAATACCCCTGAGTAACTGAATTTGTTTATTATATTTCTTTTAATAAGTTTGATTCTAGCATTTTTTCCTGTCGAGTTACGATGTTTTTATGTTTCTGGAACTAGAAACGAATATTTTAGTTTTCTCGCATAAATATCACGATAAAATTAAATTGTAAGAAGATCCCTGAGTAACTTAATTTGTTTATTATATTTCATTTAATAAGTTTGATTCTAGCATTTTTTCCTGACGAGTTACGATGTTTTTATTTGTCTGGAGATAGAAACGAATATTTTAGTTTTCTCGCATAAATATCACGATAAAATTAAATTTTAAGAATATCCCTGAGTAACTAAATTTGTTTATTAGATTTTATTGAATAAGTTTGTTTCTAGCATTTTTTTCTGACGAGTAACGATGTTTTTATGTTTCTGGAACTAGAAACGAATATTTTAGTTTTCTCGCATAAATATCACGATAAAATTTAATTTTAAAAATATCCCTGAGTAACTAAATTAGTTTATTAGATTTTATTGAATAAGTTTGTTTCTAGCATTTTTTCCTGACGAGTTACGATGTTTTTATTTGTCTGTAGATAGAAACGAATATTTTAGTTTTCTCGCATAAATATCACGATAAAATTAAATTTTAAGAATATCCCTGAGTAACTTAATTTGTTTATTATATTTCATTTAATAAGTTTGATTCTAGCATTTTTTCCTGTCGAGTTACGATGTTTTTATTTGTCTGGAGATAGAAACGAATATTTTAGTTTTCCTTCATAAATATCACGATAAAATTAAATTTTAAGAATATCCCTGAGTAACTAAATTTGTTTATTAGATTTTATTTAATAAATTTGTTTCTAGCATTTTTTCCTGACGAGTAACGATGTTTTTATGTTTCTGGAACTAGAAACGAATATATTAGTTTTCTCGCATAAATATCACGATCAAATTAAATTTTGAGAATATCCCTGAGTAACTAAATTAGTTTATTAGATTTTATTTAATAAGTTTGTTTCTAGCATTTTTTCCTGACGAGTAACGATGTTTTTATTTCTCTGGAACTAGAAACGAATATTTTAGTTTTCTCGCATAAATATCACGATAAAATTTAATTTTAAGAATATCCCTGAGTAACTAATTTGTTTATTATATTTCATTTAATAAGTTTGAATCAAGCATTTTTTTCTGTTGAGTTACGATGTTCTAAATTGTCTGGAGCTAGAAACGAATATTTTAGTTTTCTCGCATAAATATCACGATAAAATTCAATTGTAAGAATATACCTGAGTAATATAATTTGTTTATTATATTTTATTTAATAAGTTTGATTCTAGCATTTTTTCCTGACGAGTTACGATGTTTTTATTTGTCTGTAGATAGAAACGAATATTTTAGTTTTCTCGCATAAATATCACGATAAAATTAAATTTTAAAAATATCCCTGAGTAACTTAATTTGTTTATTATATTTCATTTAATAAGTTTGATTCTAGCATTTTTTCCTGACGAGTTACGATGTTTTTATTTGTCTGGGGTTAGAAACGAATATTTTAGTTTTCTGGCATAATTATCACGATAAAATTAAATTTTAAGAATATCCCGGAGTAACTAAATTTGTTTATTAGATTTTATTGAATAAGTTTGTTTCTAGCATTTTTTCCTGACGAGTAACGATGTTTTTATGTTTCTGGAACTAGAAAGGAATATTTTAGTTTTCTCGCATAAATATCACGATAAAATTAAATTTTAAGAATATCCCTGAGTAACTAAATTTGTTTATTAGATTTTATTTAATAAATTTGTTTCTAGCATTTTTTCCTGACGAGTAACGATGTTTTTATGTTTCTGGAACTAGAAACGAATATTTTAGTTTTCTCGCATAAATATCACGATAAAATTAAATTTTAAGAATATCTCTGAGTAACTAAATTTGTTTATTAGATTTTATTTAATAAATTTGTTTCTAGCATTTTTTCCTGACGAGTAACGATGTTTTTATGTTTCTGGAACTAGAAACGAATATTTTAGTTTTCTCGCATAAATATCACAATAAAATTAAATTTTAAGAATATCCCTGAGTAACTAAATTTGTTTATTAGATTTTATTTAATAAATTTGTTTCTAGCATTTTTTACTGACGAGTAAAGATGTTTTTATGTTTCTGGAACTAGAAACGAATATTTTAGTTTTCTCGCATAAATATCACGATAAAATTAAATTTTAAGAATATCCCTGAGTAACAAAATTAGTTTATTAGATTTTATTTAATAAGTTTGTTTCTAGCATTTTTTCCTGACGAGTAACGATGTTTTTATGTTTCTGGAACTAGATACGAATATTTTAGTTTTCTCGAATAAATATCACGATAAAATTTAATTTTAAAAATATCCCTGAGTAACTAAATTAGTTTATTAGATTTTATTGAATAAGTTTGTTTCTAGCATTTTTTCCTGACGAGTTAAGATGTTTTTATTTGTCTGTAGATAGAAACGAATATTTTAGTTTTCTCGCATAAATATCACGATAAAATTAAATTTTAAGAATATCCCTGAGTAACTTAATTTGTTTATTATATTTCATTTAATAAGATTGATTCTAGCATTTTTTCTTGACGAGTTACGATGTTTTTATTTGTCTGGAACTAGAAACGAATATTTTAGTTTTCTCGCATAAATATCACGATAAAATTAAATTTTAAGAATATCCCTGAGTAACTTTATTTGTTTATTAGATTTTTTTAATAAGTTTGATTCTAGAATTTTTTCCTGAGGAGTAACGATGTTTTTATTTGTCTGGAGCTAGAAACGAATATTTTAGTTTTCTCGCATAAATATCACGATAAAATTAAATTGTAAGAATATCCCTGAGTAACTTAATTTGTTTATTATATTTCATTTAATAAGTTTGATTCTAGCATTTTTTCCTGACGAGTTACGATGTTTTTATTTGTCTGGAGATAGAAACGAATATTTTAGTTTTCTCGCATAAATATCACGATAAAATTAAATTTTAAGAATATCCCTGAGTAACTAAATTTGTTTATTACATTTTATTGAATAAGTTTGTTTCTAACATTTTTTTCTGACGAGTAACGATGTTTTTATGTTTCTGGAACTAGAAACGAATATTTTAGTTTTCTCGCATAAATATCACGATAAAATTAAAGTTTAAGAATGTCCCTGAGTAACTTAATTTGTTTATTATATTTCATTTAATAAGTTTGAATCTAGCATTTTTTCCTGACGAGTTACGATGTTTTTATTTGTCTGGAGATAGAAACGAATATTTTAGTTTTCTCGCATAAATATAACGATAAAATTAAATTTTAAGAATATCCCTGAGTAACTAAATTTGTTTATTAGATTTTATTGAATAAGTTTGTTTCTAGCATTTTTTCCTGACGAGTAACGATGTTTTTATGTTTCTGGAACTAGAAACGAATATTTTAGTTTTCTCGCATAAATATCACGATAAAATTAAATTTTAAGAATATCCCTGAGTAACTTAATTTGTTTATTATATTTCATTTAATAAGTTTGATTCTAGCATTTTTTCCTGACGAGTTACGATGTTTTTATTTGTCTGTAGATAGAAACGAATATTTTAGTTTTCTCGCATAAATATAACGATAAAATTAAATTTTAAGAATATCCCTGAGTAACTTAATTTGTTTATTATATTTCATTTAATAAGTTTGATTCTAGCATTTTTCCTGTCGAGTTACGATGTTTTAAATTGTCTGGAGCTAGAAACGAATATTTTAGTTTTCTTGCATAAATATCACGATAAAATTAAATTGTAAGAATATCCCTGAGTAACTTAATTTGTTTATTATATTTCAATTAATAAGTTTGATTCTAGCATTTTTTCCTGTCGAGTTACGATGTTTTTATGTTTCTGGAACTAGAAACGAATATTTTAGTTTTCTCGCATAAATATCACGATAAAATTAAATTGTAAGAAGATCCCTGAGTAACTTAATTTGTTTATTATATTTCATTTAATAAGTTTGATTCTAGCATTTTTTCCTGACGAGTTACGATGTTTTTATTTGTCTGGAGCTAGAAACGAATATTTTAGTTTTCTCGCATAAATATCACGATAAAATTAAATTGTAAGAATACCCCTGAGTAACTGAATTTGTTTATTATATTTCTTTTAATAAGTTTGATTCTAGCATTTTTTCCTGTCGAGTTACGATGTTTTTATGTTTCTGGAACTAGAAACGAATATTTTAGTTTTCTCGCATAAATATCACGATAAAATTAAATTGTAAGAAGATCCCTGAGTAACTTAATTTGTTTATTATATTTCATTTAATAAGTTTGATTCTAGCATTTTTTCCTGACGAGTTACGATGTTTTTATTTGTCTGGAACTAGAAACGAATATTTTAGTTTTCTCGCATATATATCACGATAAAATTAAATTTTAAGAATATCCCTGAGTAACTTTATTTGTTTATTAGATTTTTTTAATAAGTTTGATTCTAGAATTTTTTCCTGAGGAGTAACGATGTTTTTATTTGTCTGGAGCTAGAAACGAATATTTTAGTTTTCTCGCATAAATATCACGATAAAATTAAATTGTAAGAATACCCCTGAGTAACTGAATATGTTTATTATATGTCTTTTAATAAGTTTGATTCTAGCATTTTTTCCTGTCGAGTTACGATGTTTTTATGTTTCTGGAACTAGAAAATAATATTTTAGTTTTCTCGCATAAATATCACGATAAAATTAAATTGTAAGAAGATCCCTGAGTAACTTAATTTGTTTATTATATTTCATTTAATAAGTTTGATTCTAGCATTTTTTCCTGACGAGTTACGATGTTTTTATTTGTCTGGAGCTAGAAACGAATATTTTAGTTTTCTCGCATAAATATCACGATAAAATTAAATTGTAAGAATACCCCTGAGTAACTGAATTTGTTTATTATATTTCTTTTAATAAGTTTGATTCTAGCATTTTTTCCTGTCGAGTTACGATGTTTTTATGTTTCTGGAACTAGAAACGAATATTTTAGTTTTCTCGCATAAATATCACGATAAAATTAAATTGTAAGAAGATCCCTGAGTAACTTAATTTGTTTATTATATTTCATTTAATAAGTTTGATTCTAGCATTTTTTCCTGACGAGTTACGATGTTTTTATTTGTCTGGAGATAGAAACGAATATTTTAGTTTTCTCGCATAAATATCACGATAAAATTAAATTTTAAGAATATCCCTGAGTAACTAAATTTGTTTATTAGATTTTATTGAATAAGTTTGTTTCTAGCATTTTTTTCTGACGAGTAACGATGTTTTTATGTTTCTGGAACTAGAAACGAATATTTTAGTTTTCTCGCATAAATATCACGATAAAATTTAATTTTAAAAATATCCCTGAGTAACTAAATTAGTTTATTAGATTTTATTGAATAAGTTTGTTTCTAGCATTTTTTCCTGACGAGTTACGATGTTTTTATTTGTCTGTAGATAGAAACGAATATTTTAGTTTTCTCGCATAAATATCACGATAAAATTAAATTTTAAGAATATCCCTGAGTAACTTAATTTGTTTATTATATTTCATTTAATAAGTTTGATTCTAGCATTTTTTCCTGTCGAGTTACGATGTTTTTATTTGTCTGGAGATAGAAACGAATATTTTAGTTTTCCTTCATAAATATCACGATAAAATTAAATTTTAAGAATATCCCTGAGTAACTAAATTTGTTTATTAGATTTTATTTAATAAATTTGTTTCTAGCATTTTTTCCTGACGAGTAACGATGTTTTTATGTTTCTGGAACTAGAAACGAATATATTAGTTTTCTCGCATAAATATCACGATCAAATTAAATTTTGAGAATATCCCTGAGTAACTAAATTAGTTTATTAGATTTTATTTAATAAGTTTGTTTCTAGCATTTTTTCCTGACGAGTAACGATGTTTTTATTTCTCTGGAACTAGAAACGAATATTTTAGTTTTCTCGCATAAATATCACGATAAAATTTAATTTTAAGAATATCCCTGAGTAACTAATTTGTTTATTATATTTCATTTAATAAGTTTGAATCAAGCATTTTTTTCTGTTGAGTTACGATGTTCTAAATTGTCTGGAGCTAGAAACGAATATTTTAGTTTTCTCGCATAAATATCACGATAAAATTCAATTGTAAGAATATACCTGAGTAATATAATTTGTTTATTATATTTTATTTAATAAGTTTGATTCTAGCATTTTTTCCTGACGAGTTACGATGTTTTTATTTGTCTGTAGATAGAAACGAATATTTTAGTTTTCTCGCATAAATATCACGATAAAATTAAATTTTAAAAATATCCCTGAGTAACTTAATTTGTTTATTATATTTCATTTAATAAGTTTGATTCTAGCATTTTTTCCTGACGAGTTACGATGTTTTTATTTGTCTGGGGTTAGAAACGAATATTTTAGTTTTCTGGCATAATTATCACGATAAAATTAAATTTTAAGAATATCCCGGAGTAACTAAATTTGTTTATTAGATTTTATTGAATAAGTTTGTTTCTAGCATTTTTTCCTGACGAGTAACGATGTTTTTATGTTTCTGGAACTAGAAAGGAATATTTTAGTTTTCTCGCATAAATATCACGATAAAATTAAATTTTAAGAATATCCCTGAGTAACTAAATTTGTTTATTAGATTTTATTTAATAAATTTGTTTCTAGCATTTTTTCCTGACGAGTAACGATGTTTTTATGTTTCTGGAACTAGAAACGAATATTTTAGTTTTCTCGCATAAATATCACGATAAAATTAAATTTTAAGAATATCTCTGAGTAACTAAATTTGTTTATTAGATTTTATTTAATAAATTTGTTTCTAGCATTTTTTCCTGACGAGTAACGATGTTTTTATGTTTCTGGAACTAGAAACGAATATTTTAGTTTTCTCGCATAAATATCACAATAAAATTAAATTTTAAGAATATCCCTGAGTAACTAAATTTGTTTATTAGATTTTATTTAATAAATTTGTTTCTAGCATTTTTTACTGACGAGTAAAGATGTTTTTATGTTTCTGGAACTAGAAACGAATATTTTAGTTTTCTCGCATAAATATCACGATAAAATTAAATTTTAAGAATATCCCTGAGTAACAAAATTAGTTTATTAGATTTTATTTAATAAGTTTGTTTCTAGCATTTTTTCCTGACGAGTAACGATGTTTTTATGTTTCTGGAACTAGATACGAATATTTTAGTTTTCTCGAATAAATATCACGATAAAATTTAATTTTAAAAATATCCCTGAGTAACTAAATTAGTTTATTAGATTTTATTGAATAAGTTTGTTTCTAGCATTTTTTCCTGACGAGTTAAGATGTTTTTATTTGTCTGTAGATAGAAACGAATATTTTAGTTTTCTCGCATAAATATCACGATAAAATTAAATTTTAAGAATATCCCTGAGTAACTTAATTTGTTTATTATATTTCATTTAATAAGATTGATTCTAGCATTTTTTCTTGACGAGTTACGATGTTTTTATTTGTCTGGAACTAGAAACGAATATTTTAGTTTTCTCGCATAAATATCACGATAAAATTAAATTTTAAGAATATCCCTGAGTAACTTTATTTGTTTATTAGATTTTTTTAATAAGTTTGATTCTAGAATTTTTTCCTGAGGAGTAACGATGTTTTTATTTGTCTGGAGCTAGAAACGAATATTTTAGTTTTCTCGCATAAATATCACGATAAAATTAAATTGTAAGAATATCCCTGAGTAACTTAATTTGTTTATTATATTTCATTTAATAAGTTTGATTCTAGCATTTTTTCCTGACGAGTTACGATGTTTTTATTTGTCTGGAGATAGAAACGAATATTTTAGTTTTCTCGCATAAATATCACGATAAAATTAAATTTTAAGAATATCCCTGAGTAACTAAATTTGTTTATTACATTTTATTGAATAAGTTTGTTTCTAACATTTTTTTCTGACGAGTAACGATGTTTTTATGTTTCTGGAACTAGAAACGAATATTTTAGTTTTCTCGCATAAATATCACGATAAAATTAAAGTTTAAGAATGTCCCTGAGTAACTTAATTTGTTTATTATATTTCATTTAATAAGTTTGAATCTAGCATTTTTTCCTGACGAGTTACGATGTTTTTATTTGTCTGGAGATAGAAACGAATATTTTAGTTTTCTCGCATAAATATAACGATAAAATTAAATTTTAAGAATATCCCTGAGTAACTAAATTTGTTTATTAGATTTTATTGAATAAGTTTGTTTCTAGCATTTTTTCCTGACGAGTAACGATGTTTTTATGTTTCTGGAACTAGAAACGAATATTTTAGTTTTCTCGCATAAATATCACGATAAAATTAAATTTTAAGAATATCCCTGAGTAACTTAATTTGTTTATTATATTTCATTTAATAAGTTTGATTCTAGCATTTTTTCCTGACGAGTTACGATGTTTTTATTTGTCTGTAGATAGAAACGAATATTTTAGTTTTCTCGCATAAATATAACGATAAAATTAAATTTTAAGAATATCCCTGAGTAACTTAATTTGTTTATTATATTTCATTTAATAAGTTTGATTCTAGCATTTTTCCTGTCGAGTTACGATGTTTTAAATTGTCTGGAGCTAGAAACGAATATTTTAGTTTTCTTGCATAAATATCACGATAAAATTAAATTGTAAGAATATCCCTGAGTAACTTAATTTGTTTATTATATTTCAATTAATAAGTTTGATTCTAGCATTTTTTCCTGACGAGTTACGATGTTTTTATTTGTCGGGAGATAGAAACGAATATTTTAGTTGTCTCGCATAAATATCACGATAAAATTAAATTTTAAGAATATCCCTGAGTAACTAAATTAGTTTATTAGATTTTATTTAATAAGTTTGTTTCTAGCATTTTTTCCTGACGAGAAACGATGTTTTTATGTTTCTGGAACTAGAAACGAATATTTTAGTTTTCTGGCATAAATATCACGATAAAATTAAATTTTAAGAATATCCCTGAGTAACTTAATTTGTTTATTATATTTCATTTAATAAGTTTGATTCTAGCATTTTTCCTGTCGAGTTACGATGTTTTAAATTGTCTGGAGCTAGAAACGAATATTTTAGTTTACTCGCATAAATATCACGATAAAATTTAATTTTAAAAATATCCCTGAGTAACTAAATTAGTTTATTAGATTTTAATGAATAAGTTTGATTCTAGCATTTTTTCCTGTCGAGTTACGATGTTTTAAATTGTCTGGAGCTAGAAACGAATATTTTAGTTTTCTCGCATAAATATCACGATAAAATTTAATTTTAAAAATATCCCTGAGTAACTAAATTAGTTTATTAGATTTTATTGAATAAGTTTGTTTCTAGCATTTTTTCCTGACGAGTTACGATGTTTTATTTGTCTGTAGATAGAAACGAATATTTTAGTTTTCTCGCATAAATATCACGATAAAATTAATTTTTAAGAATATCCCTGAGTAACTTAATTTGTTTTATAATAAATATAATTTTCATTTAATAAGTTTGATTCTAGCATTTTTTCCTGACGAGTTACGATGTTTTTATTTGTCTGGAACTAGAAACGAATATTTTAGTTTTCTCGCATAAATATCACGATAAAATTAAATTTTAAGAATATCCCTGAGTATCTTTATTTGTTTATTAGATTTTTTTAATAAGTTTGATTCTAGAATTTTTTCCTGAGGAGTAACGATGTTTTTATTTGTCTGGAGCTAGAAACGAATATTTTAGTTTTCTCGCATAAATATCACGATAAAATTAAATTGTAAGAATATCCCTGAGTAACTGAATTTGTTTATTATATTTCTTTTAATAAGTTTGATTCTAGCATTTTTTCCTGTCGAGTTACGATGTTTTTATGTTTCTGGAACTAGAAACGAATATTTTAGTTTTCTCGCATAAATATCACGATAAAATTAAATTTTAAGAATATCCCTGAGTAACTAAATTTGTTTATTAGATTTTATTTAATAAATTTGTTTCTAGCATTTTTTCCTGACGAGTTACGATGTTTTTATTTGTCTGGAGATAGAAACGAATATTTTAGTTTTCTCGCATAAATATCACGATAAAATTAAATTGTAAGAATATCCCTGAGTAACTTAATTTGTTTATTATATTTCATTTAATAAGTTTGATTCAAGCATTTTTTCCTGTCGAGTTACGATGTTTTAAATTGTCTGGAGCTAGAAACGAATATTTTAGTTTTCTTGCATAAATATCACGATAAAATTAAATTGTAAGAATATCCCTGAGTAACTTAATTTGTTTATTATATTTCATTTAATAAGTTTGATTCTAGCATTTTTTCCTGACGAGTTACGATGTTTTTATTTGTCGGGAGATAGAAACGAATATTTTAGTTTTCTCGCATAAATATCACGATAAAATTAAATTTTAAGAATATCCCTGAGTAACTAAATTTGTTTATTAGATTTTATTTAATAAATTTGTTTCTAGCATTTTTTCCTGACGAGTAACGATGTTTTTATGTTTCTGGAACTAGAAACGAATATTTTAGTTTTCTCGCATAAATATCACGATAGAATTAAATTTTAAGAATATCCCTGAGTAACTAAATTAGTTTATTAGATTATATTTAATAAGTTTGTTTCTAGCATTTTTTTCTGACGAGTAACGATGTTTTTATGTTTCTGGAACTAGAAACGAATATTTTAGTTTTCTCGCATAAATATCACGATAAAATTTAATTTTAAGAATATCCCTGAGTAACTTAATTTGTTTATTATATTTTATTTAATAAGTTTGAATCTAGCATTTTTTCCTGTCGAGTTACGATGTTTTAAATTGTCTGGAGCTAGAAACGAATATTTTAGTTTTCTCGCATAAATATCACGATAAAATTAAATTTTAAAAATATCCCTGAGTAACTTAATTTGTTTATTATATTTCATTTAATAAGTTTGATTCTAGCATTTTTTCCTGACGAGTTACGATGTTTTTATTTGTCTGTAGATAGAAACGAATATTTTAGTTTTCTCGCATAAATATCACGATAAAATTAAATTTTAAAAATATCCCTGAGTAACTAAATTAGTTTATTAGATTTTATTTAATAAGTTTGTTTCTAGCATTTTTTCCTGACGAGTAACGATGTTTTTATGTTTCTGGAACTAGAAACGAATATTTTAGTTTTCTCGCATAAATATCACGATAAAATTTAATTTTAAGAATATCCCTGAGTAACTTAATTTGTTTATTATATTTCATTTAATAAGTTTGAATCTAGCATTTTTTCCTGTCGAGTTACGATGTTTTAAATTGTCTGGAGCTAGAAACGAATATTTTAGTTTTCTCGCATAAATATCACGATAAAATTTAATTTTAAAAATATCCCTGAGTAACTAAATTAGTTTATTAGATTTTATTGAATAAGTTTGTTTCTAGCATTTTTTCCTGACGAGTTACGATGTTTTATTTGTCTGTAGATAGAAACGAATATTTTAGTTTTCTCGCATAAATATCACGATAAAATTAAATTTTAAGAATATCCCTGAGTAACTTAATTTGTTTTATAATAAATATAATTTTCATTTAATAAGTTTGATTCTAGCATTTTTTCCTGACGAGTTACGATGTTTTTATTTGTCTGGAACTAGAAACGAATATTTTAGTTTTCTCGCATAAATATCACGATAAAATTAAATTTTAAGAATATCCCTGAGTATCTTTATTTGTTTATTAGATTTTTTTAATAAGTTTGATTCTAGAATTTTTTCCTGAGGAGTAACGATGTTTTTATTTGTCTGGAGCTAGAAACGAATATTTTAGTTTTCTCGCATAAATATCACGATAAAATTAAATTGTAAGAATATCCCTGAGTAACTGAATTTGTTTATTATATTTCTTTTAATAAGTTTGATTCTAGCATTTTTTCCTGTCGAGTTACGATGTTTTTATGTTTCTGGAACTAGAAACGAATATTTTAGTTTTCTCGCATAAATATCACGATAAAATTAATTTTTAAGAATATCCCGGAGTAACTAAATTTGTTTATTAGATTTTATTTAATAAATTTGTTTCTAGCATTTTTTCCTGACGAGTTACGATGTTTTTATTTGTCTGGAGATAGAAACGAATATTTTAGTTTTCTCGCATAAATATCACGATAAAATTAAATTGTAAGAATATCCCTGAGTAACTTAATTTGTTTATTATATTTCATTTAATAAGTTTGATTCAAGCATTTGTTCCTGTCGAGTTACGATGTTTTAAATTGTCTGGAGCTAGAAACGAATATTTTAGTTTTCTTGCATAAATATCACGATAAAATTAAATTGTAAGAATATCCCTGAGTAACTTAATTTGTTTATTATATTTCAATTAATAAGTTTGATTCTAGCATTTTTTCCTGACGAGTTACGATGTTTTTATTTGTCGGGAGATAGAAACGAATATTTTAGTTTTCTCGCATAAATATCACGATAAAATTAAATTTTAAGAATATCCCTGAGTAACTAAATTTGTTTATTAGATTTTATTTAATAAATTTGTTTCTAGCATTTTTTCCTGACGAGTAACGATGTTTTTATGTTTCTGGAACTAGAAACGAATATTTTAGTTTTCTCGCATAAATATCACGATAAAATTAAATTTTAAGAATATCCCTGAGTAACTAAATTAGTTTATTAGATTTTATTTAATAAGTTTGTTTCTAGCATTTTTTCCTGACGAGTAACGATGTTTTTATTTTTCTGGAACTAGAAACGAATATTTTAGTTTTCTCGCATAAATATCACGATAAAATTAAATTTTAAGAATATCCCTGAGTAACTTAATTTGTTTATTATATTTCATTTAATAAGATTGATTCTAGCATTTTTTCTTGACAAGTTACGATGTTTTTATTTGTCTGGAACTAGAAACGAATATTTTAGTTTTCTCGCATAAATATCACGATAAAATTAAATTTTAAGAATATCCCTGAGTAACTTAATTTGTTTATTATATTTCATTTAATAAGTTTGATTCTAGCATTTTTTCCTGACGAGTTACGATGTTTTAATTTGTCTGGAGATAGAAACGAATATTTTAGTTTTCTGGCATAAATATCACGATAAAATTAAATTTTAAGAATATCCCGGAGTAACTAAATTAGTTTATTAGATTTTATTTAATAAGTTTGTTTCTAGCATTTTTTCCTGACGAGTAACGATGTTTTTATGTTTCTGGAACTAGAAACGAATATTTTAGTTTTCTCGCATAAATATCACGATAAAATTTAATTTTAAAAATATCCCTGAGTAACTAAATTAGTTTATTAGATTTTATTGAATAAGTTTGTTTCTAGCATTTTTTCCTGACGAGTTAAGATGTTTTTATTTGTCTGTAGATAGAAACGAATATTTTAGTTTTCTCGCATAAATATCACGATAAAATTAAATTTTAAGAATATCCCTGAGTAACTTAATTTGTTTATTATATTTCATTTAATAAGATTGATTCTAGCATTTTTTCTTGACGAGTTACGATGTTTTTATTTGTCTGGAACTAGAAACGAATATTTTAGTTTTCTCGCATAAATATCACGATAAAATTAAATTTTAAGAATATCCCTGAGTAACTTTATTTGTTTATTAGATTTTTGTAATAAGTTTGATTCTAGAATTTTTTCCTGAGGAGTAACGATGTTTTTATTTGTCTGGAGCTAGAAACGAATATTTTAGTTTTCTCGCATAAATATCACGATAAAATTAAATTTTAAGAATATCCCTGAGTAACTTAATTTGTTTATTATATTTCATTTAATAAGTTTGATTCTAGCATTTTTCCTGTCGAGTTACGATGTTTTAAATTGTCTGGAGCTAGAAACGAATATTTTAGTTTTCTTGCATAAATATCACGATAAAATTAAATTGTAAGAATATCCCTGAGTAACTTAATTTGTTTATTATATTTCATTTAATAAGTTTGATTCTAGCATTTTTTCCTGACGAGTTACGATGTTTTTATTTGTCGTGAGATAGAAACGAATATTTTAGTTTTCTCGCATAAATATCACGATAAAATTAAATTTTAAGAATATCCCTGAGTAACTAAATTTGTTTATTAGATTTTATTTAATAAATTTGTTTCTAGCATTTTTTCCTGACGAGTAACGATGTTTTTATGTTTCTGGAACTAGAAACGAATATTTTAGTTTTCTCGCATAAATATCACGATAAAATTAAATTTTAAGAATATCCCTGAGTAACTTAATTTGTTTATTATATTTCAATTAATAAGTTTGATTCTAGCATTTTTTCCTGACGAGTTACGATGTTTTTATTTGTCGGGAGATAGAAACGAATATTCTAGTTTTCTCGCATAAATATCACGATAAAATTAAATTTTAAGAATATCCCTGAGTAACTAAATTTGTTTATTAGATTTTATTTAATAAATTTGTTTCTAGCATTTTTTCCTGACGAGTAACGATGTTTTTATGTTTCTGGAACTAGAAACGAATATTTTAGTTTTCTCGCATAAATATCACGATAAAATTAAATTGTAAGAATATCCCTGAGTAACATGATTTGTTTATTATATTTCATTTAATAAGTTTGATTCTAGCGTTTTTTCCTGACGAGTTACGATGTTTTTATTTGTCTGTAGATAGAAACGAATATTTTAGTTTTCTCGCATAAATATCACGATAAAATTAAATTTTAAGAATATCCCTGAGTAACTTAATTTGTTTATTATATTTCATTTAATAAGTTTGATTCTAGCATTTTTTCCTGACGAGTTACGATGTTTTTATTTGTCTGGAGATGGAAACGAATATTTTAGTTTTCTCGCATAAATATCACGATAAAATTAAATTTTAAGAATATCCCTGAGTAACTAAATTTGTTTATTAGATTTTATTTAATAAATTTGTTTCTAGCATTTTTTCCTGACGAGTAACGATGTTTTTATGTTTCTGGAACTAGAAACGAATATTTTAGTTTTCTCGCATAAATATCAGGAAAAAATTAAATTTTAAGAATATCCCTGAGTAACTAAATTTGTTTATTAGATTTTATTTAATAAATTTGTTTCTAGCATTTTTTCCTGACGAGTAACGATGTTTTTATGTTTCTGGAACTAGAAACGAATATTTTAGTTTTCTCGCATAAATATCACGATAAAATTAAATTTTAAGAATATCCCTGAGTAACTTAATTTGTTTATTATATTTCATTTAATAAGTTTGATTCTAGCATTCTTTCCTGTCGAGTTACGATGTTTAAAATTGTCTGGAGCTAGAAACGAATATTTTAGTTTTCTCGCATAAATATCACGATAAAATTAAATTTTAAGAATATCCCTGAGTAACTTAATTTGTTTATTATATTTCAATTAATAAGTTTGATTCTAGCATTTTTTCCTGACGAGTTACGATGTTTTTATTTGTCGGGAGATAGAAACGAATATTCTAGTTTTCTCGCATAAATATCACGATAAAATTAAATTTTAAGAATATCCCTGAGTAACTAAATTTGTTTATTAGATTTTATTTAATAAATTTGTTTCTAGCATTTTTTCCTGACGAGTAACGATGTTTTTATGTTTCTGGAACTAGAAACGAATATTTTAGTTTTCTCGCATAAATATCACGATAAAATTAAATTGTAAGAATATCCCTGAGTAACATGATTTGTTTATTATATTTCATTTAATAAGTTTGATTCTAGCGTTTTTTCCTGACGAGTTACGATGTTTTTATTTGTCTGTAGATAGAAACGAATATTTTAGTTTTCTCGCATAAATATCACGATAAAATTAAATTTTAAGAATATCCCTGAGTAACTTAATTTGTTTATTATATTTCATTTAATAAGTTTGATTCTAGCATTTTTTCCTGACGAGTTACGATGTTTTTATTTGTCTGGAGATGGAAACGAATATTTTAGTTTTCTCGCATAAATATCACGATAAAATTAAATTTTAAGAATATCCCTGAGTAACTAAATTTGTTTATTAGATTTTATTTAATAAATTTGTTTCTAGCATTTTTTCCTGACGAGTAACGATGTTTTTATGTTTCTGGAACTAGAAACGAATATTTTAGTTTTCTCGCATAAATATCAGGAAAAAATTAAATTTTAAGAATATCCCTGAGTAACTAAATTTGTTTATTAGATTTTATTTAATAAATTTGTTTCTAGCATTTTTTCCTGACGAGTAACGATGTTTTTATGTTTCTGGAACTAGAAACGAATATTTTAGTTTTCTCGCATAAATATCACGATAAAATTAAATTTTAAGAATATCCCTGAGTAACTTAATTTGTTTATTATATTTCATTTAATAAGTTTGATTCTAGCATTCTTTCCTGTCGAGTTACGATGTTTAAAATTGTCTGGAGCTAGAAACGAATATTTTAGTTTTCTCGCATAAATATCACGATAAAATTAAATTTTAAGAATATCCCTGAGTAACTAAATTAGGTTGTTAGATTTTATTTAATAAGTTTGTTTCTAGCATTTTTTCCTGACGAGTAACGATGTTTTTATGTTTCTGGAACTAGAAACGAATATTTTAGTTTTCTCGCATAAATATCACGATAAAATTAAATTGTAAGAATATCCCTGAGTAACTTAATTTGTTTATTATATTTCATTTAATAAGTTTGATTCAAGCATTTTTTCCTGTCGAGTTACGATGTTTTAAATTGTCTGGAGCTAGAAACGAATATTTTAGTTTTCTTGCATAAATATCACGATAAAATTAAATTGTAAGAATATCCCTGAGTAACTTAATTTGTTTATTATATTTCATTTAATAAGTTTGATTCTAGCATTTTTTCCTGACGAGTTACGATGTTTTTATTTGTCGGGAGATAGAAACGAATATTTTAGTTTTCTCGCATAAATATCACGATAAAATTAAATTTTAAGAATATCCCTGAGTAACTAAATTTGTTTATTAGATTTTATTTAATAAATTTGTTTCTAGCATTTTTTCCTGACGAGTAACGATGTTTTTATGTTTCTGGAACTAGAAACGAATATTTTAGTTTTCTCGCATAAATATCACGATAAAATTAAATTTTAAGAATATCCCTGAGTAACTAAATTAGTTTATTAGATTATATTTAATAAGTTTGTTTCTAGCATTTTTTTCTGACGAGTAACGATGTTTTTATGTTTCTGGAACTAGAAACGAATATTTTAGTTTTCTCGCATAAATATCACGATAAAATTTAATTTTAAGAATATCCCTGAGTAACTTAATTTGTTTATTATATTTTATTTAATAAGTTTGAATCTAGCATTTTTTCCTGTCGAGTTACGATGTTTTAAATTGTCTGGAGCTAGAAACGAATATTTTAGTTTTCTCGCATAAATATCACGATAAAATTAAATTTTAAAAATATCCCTGAGTAACTTAATTTGTTTATTATATTTCATTTAATAAGTTTGATTCTAGCATTTTTTCCTGACGAGTTACGATGTTTTTATTTGTCTGTAGATAGAAACGAATATTTTAGTTTTCTCGCATAAATATCACGATAAAATTAAATTTTAAAAATATCCCTGAGTAACTAAATTAGTTTATTAGATTTTATTTAATAAGTTTGTTTCTAGCATTTTTTCCTGACGAGTAACGATGTTTTTATGTTTCTGGAACTAGAAACGAATATTTTAGTTTTCTCGCATAAATATCACGATAAAATTTAATTTTAAGAATATCCCTGAGTAACTTAATTTGTTTATTATATTTCATTTAATAAGTTTGAATCTAGCATTTTTTCCTGTCGAGTTACGATGTTTTAAATTGTCTGGAGCTAGAAACGAATATTTTAGTTTTCTCGCATAAATATCACGATAAAATTTAATTTTAAAAATATCCCTGAGTAACTAAATTAGTTTATTAGATTTTATTGAATAAGTTTGTTTCTAGCATTTTTGCCTGACGAGTTACGATGTTTTATTTGTCTGTAGATAGAAACGAATATTTTAGTTTTCTCGCATAAATATCACGATAAAATTAAATTTTAAGAATATCCCTGAGTAACTTAATTTGTTTTATAATAAATATAATTTTCATTTAATAAGTTTGATTCTAGCATTTTTTCCTGACGAGTTACGATGTTTTTATTTGTCTGGAACTAGAAACGAATATTTTAGTTTTCTCGCATAAATATCACGATAAAATTAAATTTTAAGAATATCCCTGAGTATCTTTATTTGTTTATTAGATTTTTTTAATAAGTTTGATTCTAGAATTTTTTCCTGAGGAGTAACGATGTTTTTATTTGTCTGGAGCTAGAAACGAATATTTTAGTTTTCTCGCATAAATATCACGATAAAATTAAATTGTAAGAATATCCCTGAGTAACTGAATTTGTTTATTATATTTCTTTTAATAAGTTTGATTCTAGCATTTTTTCCTGTCGAGTTACGATGTTTTTATGTTTCTGGAACTAGAAACGAATATTTTAGTTTTCTCGCATAAATATCACGATAAAATTAAATTTTAAGAATATCCCTGAGTAACTAAATTTGTTTATTAGATTTTATTTAATAAATTTGTTTCTAGCATTTTTTCCTGACGAGTTACGATGTTTTTATTTGTCTGGAGATAGAAACGAATATTTTAGTTTTCTCGCATAAATATCACGATAAAATTAAATTGTAAGAATATCCCTGAGTAACTTAATTTGTTTATTATATTTCATTTAATAAGTTTGATTCAAGCATTTTTTCCTGTCGAGTTACGATGTTTTAAATTGTCTGGAGCTAGAAACGAATATTTTAGTTTTCTTGCATAAATATCACGATAAAATTAAATTGTAAGAATATCCCTGAGTAACTTAATTTGTTTATTATATTTCATTTAATAAGTTTGATTCTAGCATTTTTTCCTGACGAGTTACGATGTTTTTATTTGTCGGGAGATAGAAACGAATATTTTAGTTTTCTCGCATAAATATCACGATAAAATTAAATTTTAAGAATATCCCTGAGTAACTAAATTTGTTTATTAGATTTTATTTAATAAATTTGTTTCTAGCATTTTTTCCTGACGAGTAACGATGTTTTTATGTTTCTGGAACTAGAAACGAATATTTTAGTTTTCTCGCATAAATATCACGATAAAATTAAATTTTAAGAATATCCCTGAGTAACTAAATTAGTTTATTAGATTATATTTAATAAGTTTGTTTCTAGCATTTTTTTCTGACGAGTAACGATGTTTTTATGTTTCTGGAACTAGAAACGAATATTTTAGTTTTCTCGCATAAATATCACGATAAAATTTAATTTTAAGAATATCCCTGAGTAACTTAATTTGTTTATTATATTTTATTTAATAAGTTTGAATCTAGCATTTTTTCCTGTCGAGTTACGATGTTTTAAATTGTCTGGAGCTAGAAACGAATATTTTAGTTTTCTCGCATAAATATCACGATAAAATTAAATTTTAAAAATATCCCTGAGTAACTTAATTTGTTTATTATATTTCATTTAATAAGTTTGATTCTAGCATTTTTTCCTGACGAGTTACGATGTTTTTATTTGTCTGTAGATAGAAACGAATATTTTAGTTTTCTCGCATAAATATCACGATAAAATTAAATTTTAAGAATATCCCTGAGTAACTAAATTAGTTTATTAGATTTTATTTAATAAGTTTGTTTCTAGCATTTTTTCCTGACGAGTAACGATGTTTTTATGTTTCTGGAACTAGAAACGAATATTTTAGTTTTCTCGCATAAATATCACGATAAAATTTAATTTTAAGAATATCCCTGAGTAACTTAATTTGTTTATTATATTTCATTTAATAAGTTTGAATCTAGCATTTTTTCCTGTCGAGTTACGATGTTTTAAATTGTCTGGAGCTAGAAACGAATATTTTAGTTTTCTCGCATAAATATCACGATAAAATTTAATTTTAAAAATATCCCTGAGTAACTAAATTAGTTTATTAGATTTTATTGAATAAGTTTGTTTCTAGCATTTTTTCCTGACGAGTTACGATGTTTTATTTGTCTGTAGATAGAAACGAATATTTTAGTTTTCTCGCATAAATATCACGATAAAATTAAATTTTAAGAATATCCCTGAGTAACTTAATTTGTTTTATAATAAATATAATTTTCATTTAATAAGTTTGATTCTAGCATTTTTTCCTGACGAGTTACGATGTTTTTATTTGTCTGGAACTAGAAACGAATATTTTAGTTTTCTCGCATAAATATCACGATAAAATTAAATTTTAAGAATATCCCTGAGTATCTTTATTTGTTTATTAGATTTTTTTAATAAGTTTGATTCTAGAATTTTTTCCTGAGGAGTAACGATGTTTTTATTTGTCTGGAGCTAGAAACGAATATTTTAGTTTTCTCGCATAAATATCACGATAAAATTAAATTGTAAGAATATCCCTGAGTAACTGACTTTGTTTATTATATTTCTTTTAATAAGTTTGATTCTAGCATTTTTTCCTGTCGAGTTACGCTGTTTTTATGTTTCTGGAACTAGAAACGAATATTTTAGTTTTCTCGCATAAATATCACGATAAAATTAATTTTTAAGAATATCCCGGAGTAACTAAATTTGTTTATTAGATTTTATTTAATAAATTTGTTTCTAGCATTTTTTCCTGACGAGTTACGATGTTTTTATTTGTCTGGAGATAGAAACGAATATTTTAGTTTTCTCGCATAAATATCACGATAAAATTAAATTGTAAGAATATCCCTGAGTAACTTAATTTGTTTATTATATTTCATTTAATAAGTTTGATTCAAGCATTTGTTCCTGTCGAGTTACGATGTTTTAAATTGTCTGGAGCTAGAAACGAATATTTTAGTTTTCTTGCATAAATATCACGATAAAATTAAATTGTAAGAATATCCCTGAGTAACTTAATTTGTTTATTATATTTCAATTAATAAGTTTGATTCTAGCATTTTTTCCTGACGAGTTACGATGTTTTTATTTGTCGGGAGATAGAAACGAATATTTTAGTTTTCTCGCATAAATATCACGATAAAATTAAATTTTAAGAATATCCCTGAGTAACTAAATTTGTTTATTAGATTTTATTTAATAAATTTGTTTCTAGCATTTTTTCCTGACGAGTAACGATGTTTTTATGTTTCTGGAACTAGAAACGAATATTTTAGTTTTCTCGCATAAATATCACGATAAAATTAAATTTTAAGAATATCCCTGAGTAACTAAATTAGTTTATTAGATTTTATTTAATAAGTTTGTTTCTAGCATTTTTTCCTGACGAGTAACGATGTTTTTATTTTTCTGGAACTAGAAACGAATATTTTAGTTTTCTCGCATAAATATCACGATAAAATTAAATTTTAAGAATATCCCTGAGTAACTTAATTTGTTTATTATATTTCATTTAATAAGATTGATTCTAGCATTTTTTCTTGACAAGTTACGATGTTTTTATTTGTCTGGAACTAGAAACGAATATTTTAGTTTTCTCGCATAAATATCACGATAAAATTAAATTTTAAGAATATCCCTGAGTAACTTAATTTGTTTATTATATTTCATTTAATAAGTTTGATTCTAGCATTTTTTCCTGACGAGTTACGATGTTTTAATTTGTCTGGAGATAGAAACGAATATTTTAGTTTTCTGGCATAAATATCACGATAAAATTAAATTTTAAGAATATCCCGGAGTAACTAAATTAGTTTATTAGATTTTATTTAATAAGTTTGTTTCTAGCATTTTTTCCTGACGAGTAACGATGTTTTTATGTTTCTGGAACTAGAAACGAATATTTTAGTTTTCTCGCATAAATATCACGATAAAATTTAATTTTAAAAATATCCCTGAGTAACTAAATTAGTTTATTAGATTTTATTGAATAAGTTTGTTTCTAGCATTTTTTCCTGACGAGTTAAGATGTTTTTATTTGTCTGTAGATAGAAACGAATATTTTAGTTTTCTCGCATAAATATCACGATAAAATTAAATTTTAAGAATATCCCTGAGTAACTTAATTTGTTTATTATATTTCATTTAATAAGATTGATTCTAGCATTTTTTCTTGACGAGTTACGATGTTTTTATTTGTCTGGAACTAGAAACGAATATTTTAGTTTTCTCGCATAAATATCACGATAAAATTAAATTTTAAGAATATCCCTGAGTAACTTTATTTGTTTATTAGATTTTTGTAATAAGTTTGATTCTAGAATTTTTTCCTGAGGAGTAACGATGTTTTTATTTGTCTGGAGCTAGAAACGAATATTTTAGTTTTCTCGCATAAATATCACGATAAAATTAAATTTTAAGAATATCCCTGAGTAACTTAATTTGTTTATTATATTTCATTTAATAAGTTTGATTCTAGCATTTTTCCTGTCGAGTTACGATGTTTTAAATTGTCTGGAGCTAGAAACGAATATTTTAGTTTTCTTGCATAAATATCACGATAAAATTAAATTGTAAGAATATCCCTGAGTAACTTAATTTGTTTATTATATTTCATTTAATAAGTTTGATTCTAGCATTTTTTCCTGACGAGTTACGATGTTTTTATTTGTCGTGAGATAGAAACGAATATTTTAGTTTTCTCGCATAAATATCACGATAAAATTAAATTTTAAGAATATCCCTGAGTAACTAAATTTGTTTATTAGATTTTATTTAATAAATTTGTTTCTAGCATTTTTTCCTGACGAGTAACGATGTTTTTATGTTTCTGGAACTAGAAACGAATATTTTAGTTTTCTCGCATAAATATCACGATAAAATTAAATTTTAAGAATATCCCTGAGTAACTTAATTTGTTTATTATATTTCAATTAATAAGTTTGATTCTAGCATTTTTTCCTGACGAGTTACGATGTTTTTATTTGTCGGGAGATAGAAACGAATATTCTAGTTTTCTCGCATAAATATCACGATAAAATTAAATTTTAAGAATATCCCTGAGTAACTAAATTTGTTTATTAGATTTTATTTAATAAATTTGTTTCTAGCATTTTTTCCTGACGAGTAACGATGTTTTTATGTTTCTGGAACTAGAAACGAATATTTTAGTTTTCTCGCATAAATATCACGATAAAATTAAATTGTAAGAATATCCCTGAGTAACATGATTTGTTTATTATATTTCATTTAATAAGTTTGATTCTAGCGTTTTTTCCTGACGAGTTACGATGTTTTTATTTGTCTGTAGATAGAAACGAATATTTTAGTTTTCTCGCATAAATATCACGATAAAATTAAATTTTAAGAATATCCCTGAGTAACTTAATTTGTTTATTATATTTCATTTAATAAGTTTGATTCTAGCATTTTTTCCTGACGAGTTACGATGTTTTTATTTGTCTGGAGATGGAAACGAATATTTTAGTTTTCTCGCATAAATATCACGATAAAATTAAATTTTAAGAATATCCCTGAGTAACTAAATTTGTTTATTAGATTTTATTTAATAAATTTGTTTCTAGCATTTTTTCCTGACGAGTAACGATGTTTTTATGTTTCTGGAACTAGAAACGAATATTTTAGTTTTCTCGCATAAATATCAGGAAAAAATTAAATTTTAAGAATATCCCTGAGTAACTAAATTTGTTTATTAGATTTTATTTAATAAATTTGTTTCTAGCATTTTTTCCTGACGAGTAACGATGTTTTTATGTTTCTGGAACTAGAAACGAATATTTTAGTTTTCTCGCATAAATATCACGATAAAATTAAATTTTAAGAATATCCCTGAGTAACTTAATTTGTTTATTATATTTCATTTAATAAGTTTGATTCTAGCATTCTTTCCTGTCGAGTTACGATGTTTAAAATTGTCTGGAGCTAGAAACGAATATTTTAGTTTTCTCGCATAAATATCACGATAAAATTAAATTTTAAGAATATCCCTGAGTAACTTAATTTGTTTATTATATTTCAATTAATAAGTTTGATTCTAGCATTTTTTCCTGACGAGTTACGATGTTTTTATTTGTCGGGAGATAGAAACGAATATTCTAGTTTTCTCGCATAAATATCACGATAAAATTAAATTTTAAGAATATCCCTGAGTAACTAAATTTGTTTATTAGATTTTATTTAATAAATTTGTTTCTAGCATTTTTTCCTGACGAGTAACGATGTTTTTATGTTTCTGGAACTAGAAACGAATATTTTAGTTTTCTCGCATAAATATCACGATAAAATTAAATTGTAAGAATATCCCTGAGTAACATGATTTGTTTATTATATTTCATTTAATAAGTTTGATTCTAGCGTTTTTTCCTGACGAGTTACGATGTTTTTATTTGTCTGTAGATAGAAACGAATATTTTAGTTTTCTCGCATAAATATCACGATAAAATTAAATTTTAAGAATATCCCTGAGTAACTTAATTTGTTTATTATATTTCATTTAATAAGTTTGATTCTAGCATTTTTTCCTGACGAGTTACGATGTTTTTATTTGTCTGGAGATGGAAACGAATATTTTAGTTTTCTCGCATAAATATCACGATAAAATTAAATTTTAAGAATATCCCTGAGTAACTAAATTTGTTTATTAGATTTTATTTAATAAATTTGTTTCTAGCATTTTTTCCTGACGAATAACGATGTTTTTATGTTTCTGGAACTAGAAACGAATATTTTAGTTTTCTCGCATAAATATCAGGAAAAAATTAAATTTTAAGAATATCCCTGAGTAACTAAATTTGTTTATTAGATTTTATTTAATAAATTTGTTTCTAGCATTTTTTCCTGACGAGTAACGATGTTTTTATGTTTCTGGAACTAGAAACGAATATTTTAGTTTTCTCGCATAAATATCACGATAAAATTAAATTTTAAGAATATCCCTGAGTAACTTAATTTGTTTATTATATTTCATTTAATAAGTTTGATTCTAGCATTCTTTCCTGTCGAGTTACGATGTTTAAAATTGTCTGGAGCTAGAAACGAATATTTTAGTTTTCTCGCATAAATATCACGATAAAATTAAATTTTAAGAATATCCCTGAGTAACTAAATTAGGTTGTTAGATTTTATTTAATAAGTTTGTTTCTAGCATTTTTTCCTGACGAGTAACGATGTTTTTATGTTTCTGGAACTAGAAACGAATATTTTAGTTTTCTCGCATAAATATCACGATAAAATTAAATTGTAAGAATATCCCTGAGTAACTTAATTTGTTTATTATATTTCATTTAATAAGTTTGATTCAAGCATTTTTTCCTGTCGAGTTACGATGTTTTAAATTGTCTGGAGCTAGAAACGAATATTTTAGTTTTCTTGCATAAATATCACGATAAAATTAAATTGTAAGAATATCCCTGAGTAACTTAATTTGTTTATTATATTTCATTTAATAAGTTTGATTCTAGCATTTTTTCCTGACGAGTTACGATGTTTTTATTTGTCGGGAGATAGAAACGAATATTTTAGTTTTCTCGCATAAATATCACGATAAAATTAAATTTTAAGAATATCCCTGAGTAACTAAATTTGTTTATTAGATTTTATTTAATAAATTTGTTTCTAGCATTTTTTCCTGACGAGTAACGATGTTTTTATGTTTCTGGAACTAGAAACGAATATTTTAGTTTTCTCGCATAAATATCACGATAAAATTAAATTTTAAGAATATCCCTGAGTAACTAAATTAGTTTATTAGATTATATTTAATAAGTTTGTTTCTAGCATTTTTTTCTGACGAGTAACGATGTTTTTATGTTTCTGGAACTAGAAACGAATATTTTAGTTTTCTCGCATAAATATCACGATAAAATTTAATTTTAAGAATATCCCTGAGTAACTTAATTTGTTTATTATATTTTATTTAATAAGTTTGAATCTAGCATTTTTTCCTGTCGAGTTACGATGTTTTAAATTGTCTGGAGCTAGAAACGAATATTTTAGTTTTCTCGCATAAATATCACGATAAAATTAAATTTTAAAAATATCCCTGAGTAACTTAATTTGTTTATTATATTTCATTTAATAAGTTTGATTCTAGCATTTTTTCCTGACGAGTTACGATGTTTTTATTTGTCTGTAGATAGAAACGAATATTTTAGTTTTCTCGCATAAATATCACGATAAAATTAAATTTTAAAAATATCCCTGAGTAACTAAATTAGTTTATTAGATTTTATTTAATAAGTTTGTTTCTAGCATTTTTTCCTGACGAGTAACGATGTTTTTATGTTTCTGGAACTAGAAACGAATATTTTAGTTTTCTCGCATAAATATCACGATAAAATTTAATTTTAAGAATATCCCTGAGTAACTTAATTTGTTTATTATATTTCATTTAATAAGTTTGAATCTAGCATTTTTTCCTGTCGAGTTACGATGTTTTAAATTGTCTGGAGCTAGAAACGAATATTTTAGTTTTCTCGCATAAATATCACGATAAAATTTAATTTTAAAAATATCCCTGAGTAACTAAATTAGTTTATTAGATTTTATTGAATAAGTTTGTTTCTAGCATTTTTGCCTGACGAGTTACGATGTTTTATTTGTCTGTAGATAGAAACGAATATTTTAGTTTTCTCGCATAAATATCACGATAAAATTAAATTTTAAGAATATCCCTGAGTAACTTAATTTGTTTTATAATAAATATAATTTTCATTTAATAAGTTTGATTCTAGCATTTTTTCCTGACGAGTTACGATGTTTTTATTTGTCTGGAACTAGAAACGAATATTTTAGTTTTCTCGCATAAATATCACGATAAAATTAAATTTTAAGAATATCCCTGAGTATCTTTATTTGTTTATTAGATTTTTTTAATAAGTTTGATTCTAGCATTTTTTCCTGAGGAGTAACGATGTTTTTATTTGTCTGGAGCTAGAAACGAATATTTTAGTTTTCTCGCATAAATATCACGATAAAATTAAATTGTAAGAATATCCCTGAGTAACTGAATTTGTTTATTATATTTCTTTTAATAAGTTTGATTCTAGCATTTTTTCCTGTCGAGTTACGATGTTTTTATGTTTCTGGAACTAGAAACGAATATTTTAGTTTTCTCGCATAAATATCACGATAAAATTAATTTTTAAGAATATCCCGGAGTAACTAAATTTGTTTATTAGATTTTATTTAATAAATTTGTTTCTAGCATTTTTTCCTGACGAGTTACGATGTTTTTATTTGTCTGGAGATAGAAACGAATATTTTAGTTTTCTCGCATAAATATCACGATAAAATTAAATTGTAAGAATATCCCTGAGTAACTTAATTTGTTTATTATATTTCATTTAATAAGTTTGATTCAAGCATTTGTTCCTGTCGAGTTACGATGTTTTAAATTGTCTGGAGCTAGAAACGAATATTTTAGTTTTCTTGCATAAATATCACGATAAAATTAAATTGTAAGAATATCCCTGAGTAACTTAATTTGTTTATTATATTTCAATTAATAAGTTTGATTCTAGCATTTTTTCCTGACGAGTTACGATGTTTTTATTTGTCGGGAGATAGAAACGAATATTTTAGTTTTCTCGCATAAATATCACGATAAAATTAAATTTTAAGAATATCCCTGAGTAACTAAATTTGTTTATTAGATTTTATTTAATAAATTTGTTTCTAGCATTTTTTCCTGACGAGTAACGATGTTTTTATGTTTCTGGAACTAGAAACGAATATTTTAGTTTTCTCGCATAAATATCACGATAAAATTAAATTTTAAGAATATCCCTGAGTAACTAAATTAGTTTATTAGATTTTATTTAATAAGTTTGTTTCTAGCATTTTTTCCTGACGAGTAACGATGTTTTTATTTTTCTGGAACTAGAAACGAATATTTTAGTTTTCTCGCATAAATATCACGATAAAATTAAATTTTAAGAATATCCCTGAGTAACTTAATTTGTTTATTATATTTCATTTAATAAGATTGATTCTAGCATTTTTTCTTGACAAGTTACGATGTTTTTATTTGTCTGGAACTAGAAACGAATATTTTAGTTTTCTCGCATAAATATCACGATAAAATTAAATTTTAAGAATATCCCTGAGTAACTTAATTTGTTTATTATATTTCATTTAATAAGTTTGATTCTAGCATTTTTTCCTGACGAGTTACGATGTTTTAATTTGTCTGGAGATAGAAACGAATATTTTAGTTTTCTGGCATAAATATCACGATAAAATTAAATTTTAAGAATATCCCGGAGTAACTAAATTAGTTTATTAGATTTTATTTAATAAGTTTGTTTCTAGCATTTTTTCCTGACGAGTAACGATGTTTTTATGTTTCTGGAACTAGAAACGAATATTTTAGTTTTCTCGCATAAATATCACGATAAAATTTAATTTTAAAAATATCCCTGAGTAACTAAATTAGTTTATTAGATTTTATTGAATAAGTTTGTTTCTAGCATTTTTTCCTGACGAGTTAAGATGTTTTTATTTGTCTGTAGATAGAAACGAATATTTTAGTTTTCTCGCATAAATATCACGATAAAATTAAATTTTAAGAATATCCCTGAGTAACTTAATTTGTTTATTATATTTCATTTAATAAGATTGATTCTAGCATTTTTTCTTGACGAGTTACGATGTTTTTATTTGTCTGGAACTAGAAACGAATATTTTAGTTTTCTCGCATAAATATCACGATAAAATTAAATTTTAAGAATATCCCTGAGTAACTTTATTTGTTTATTAGATTTTTGTAATAAGTTTGATTCTAGAATTTTTTCCTGAGGAGTAACGATGTTTTTATTTGTCTGGAGCTAGAAACGAATATTTTAGTTTTCTCGCATAAATATCACGATAAAATTAAATTTTAAGAATATCCCTGAGTAACTTAATTTGTTTATTATATTTCATTTAATAAGTTTGATTCTAGCATTTTTCCTGTCGAGTTACGATGTTTTAAATTGTCTGGAGCTAGAAACGAATATTTTAGTTTTCTTGCATAAATATCACGATAAAATTAAATTGTAAGAATATCCCTGAGTAACTTAATTTGTTTATTATATTTCATTTAATAAGTTTGATTCTAGCATTTTTTCCTGACGAGTTACGATGTTTTTATTTGTCGTGAGATAGAAACGAATATTTTAGTTTTCTCGCATAAATATCACGATAAAATTAAATTTTAAGAATATCCCTGAGTAACTAAATTTGTTTATTAGATTTTATTTAATAAATTTGTTTCTAGCATTTTTTCCTGACGAGTAACGATGTTTTTATGTTTCTGGAACTAGAAACGAATATTTTAGTTTTCTCGCATAAATATCACGATAAAATTAAATTTTAAGAATATCCCTGAGTAACTTAATTTGTTTATTATATTTCAATTAATAAGTTTGATTCTAGCATTTTTTCCTGACGAGTTACGATGTTTTTATTTGTCGGGAGATAGAAACGAATATTCTAGTTTTCTCGCATAAATATCACGATAAAATTAAATTTTAAGAATATCCCTGAGTAACTAAATTTGTTTATTAGATTTTATTTAATAAATTTGTTTCTAGCATTTTTTCCTGACGAGTAACGATGTTTTTATGTTTCTGGAACTAGAAACGAATATTTTAGTTTTCTCGCATAAATATCACGATAAAATTAAATTGTAAGAATATCCCTGAGTAACATGATTTGTTTATTATATTTCATTTAATAAGTTTGATTCTAGCGTTTTTTCCTGACGAGTTACGATGTTTTTATTTGTCTGTAGATAGAAACGAATATTTTAGTTTTCTCGCATAAATATCACGATAAAATTAAATTTTAAGAATATCCCTGAGTAACTTAATTTGTTTATTATATTTCATTTAATAAGTTTGATTCTAGCATTTTTTCCTGACGAGTTACGATGTTTTTATTTGTCTGGAGATGGAAACGAATATTTTAGTTTTCTCGCATAAATATCACGATAAAATTAAATTTTAAGAATATCCCTGAGTAACTAAATTTGTTTATTAGATTTTATTTAATAAATTTGTTTCTAGCATTTTTTCCTGACGAGTAACGATGTTTTTATGTTTCTGGAACTAGAAACGAATATTTTAGTTTTCTCGCATAAATATCAGGAAAAAATTAAATTTTAAGAATATCCCTGAGTAACTAAATTTGTTTATTAGATTTTATTTAATAAATTTGTTTCTAGCATTTTTTCCTGACGAGTAACGATGTTTTTATGTTTCTGGAACTAGAAACGAATATTTTAGTTTTCTCGCATAAATATCACGATAAAATTAAATTTTAAGAATATCCCTGAGTAACTTAATTTGTTTATTATATTTCATTTAATAAGTTTGATTCTAGCATTCTTTCCTGTCGAGTTACGATGTTTAAAATTGTCTGGAGCTAGAAACGAATATTTTAGTTTTCTCGCATAAATATCACGATAAAATTAAATTTTAAGAATATCCCTGAGTAACTAAATTAGGTTGTTAGATTTTATTTAATAAGTTTGTTTCTAGCATTTTTTCCTGACGAGTAACGATGTTTTTATGTTTCTGGAACTAGAAACGAATATTTTAGTTTTCTCGCATAAATATCACGATAAAATTAAATTTTAAGAATATCCCTGAGTAACTTAATTTGTTTATTATATTTCATTTAATAAGTTTGAATCTTTTAGTTTTTTCCTGTCGAGTTACGATGTTTTAAATTGTCTGGAGCTAGAAACGAATATTTTAGTTTTCTCGCATAAATATCACGATAAAATTAAATTGTAAGAATATCCCTGAGTAACATGATTTGTTTATTATATTTCATTTAATAAGTTTGATTCTAGCGTTTTTTCCTGACGAGTTACGATGTTTTTATTTGTCTGTAGATTGAAACGAATATTTTAGTTTTCTCGCATAAATATCACGATAAAATTAAATTTTAAGAATATCCCTGAGTAACTTAATTTGTTTATTATATTTCATTTAATAAGTTTGATTCTAGCATTTTTTCCTGACGAGTTACGATGTTTTTATTTGTCTGGAGATAGAAACGAATATTTTAGTTTTCTCGCATAAATATCACGATAAAATTAAATTTTAAGAATATCCCTGAGTAACTAAATTTGTTTATTAGATTTTATTTAATAAGTTTCATACTAGCATTTTTTCCTGAGCAGTTACGATGTTTTTGTTTGTCTGGAACTAGAAACGAATATTTTAGTTTTCTCGCATAAATATCACGATAAAATTAAATTTTAAGAATATCCCTGAGTAACTTTATTTGTTTATTAGATTTTTTTAATAAATTTGATTCTAGAATTTTTTCCTGAGGAGTAACGATTTTTTTATTGTCTGGAGCTAGAAACGAATATTTTAGTTTTCTCGCATAAATATCACGATAAAATTAAATTGTAAGAATATCCCTGAGTAACTAAATGTGTTTATTATATTTCATTTAATAAGTTTGATTCTAGCATTTTTTCCTGACGAGTAACGATGTTTTAAAGTTTCTGGAACTAGAAACGAATATTTTAGTTTTCTCGCATAAATATCACGATAAAATTAAATTTTAAGAATATCCCTGAGTAAGTTAATTTGTTTATTATATTTCATTTAATAAGTTTGATTCTAGCATTTTTTCCTGTCGAGTTACGATGTTTTAAATTGTCTGGACCTAGAAACGAATATTTTAGTTTTCTTGCATAAATATCACGATAAAATTAAATTGTAAGAATATCCCTGAGTAACTTAATTTGTTTATTATATTTCATTTAATTAGTTTGATTCTAGCATTCTTTCCTGACGAGTTACGATGTTTTTATTTGTCTGGAGGTAGAAACGAATATTTTAGTTTTCTCGCATAAATATCACGATAAAATTAAATTTTAAGAATATCCCTGAGTAACTAAATTAGTTTATTAGATTTTATTTAATAAGTTTGTTTCTAGCATTTTCTCCTGACGAGTAACGATGTTTTTATGTTTCTGGAACTAGAAACGAATATTTTAGTTTTCTCGCATAAATATCACGATAAAATTTAATTATAAGAATATCCCTGAGTAACTTAATTTGTTTATTATATTTCATTTAATAAGTTTGAATCTAGCATTTTTTCCTGTCGAGTTACGATGTTTTAAATCGTCTGGAGCTAGAAACGAATATTTTAGTTTTCTCGCATAAATATCACGATAAAATTAAATTGTAAGAATATCCCTGAGTAACATAATTTGTTTATTATATTTCATTTAATAAGTATGATTCTAGCATTTTTTCCTGACGAGTTACGATGTTTTTATTTGTCTGTAGATAGAAACGAATATTTTAGTTTTCTCGCATAAATATCACGATAAAATTAAATTTTAAAAATATCCCTGAGTAACTAAATTTGTTTATTATATTTCATTTAATAAGTTTGATTCTAGCATTTTTTCCTGACGAGTTACGATGTTTTTATTTGTCTGGAGATAGAAACGAATATTTTAGTTTTCTGGCATAAATATCACGATAAAATTAAATTTTAAGAATATCCCTGAGTAACTAAATTTGTTTATTTGATTTAATTGAATAAATTTGATTCTAGCATTTTTTCCTGTCGAGTTACGATGTTTTAAATTTTCTGGAGATAGAAACGAATATTTTAGTTTGCTCGCATAAATATCACGATAAAAATAAATTTTAAGAATATCCCTGAGTAACTAAATTTGTTTATTAGATTTTATTGAATAAGTTTGTTTCTAGCATTTTTTCCTGACGAGTAACGATGTTTTTATGTTTCTGGAACTAGAAACGAATATTTTAGTTTTCTCGCATAAATATCACGATAAAATTAAATTTTAAAATATCCCTGAGTAACTTAATTTTTTTATTATATTTCATTTAATAAGTTTGATTCTAGCATTTTTTCCTGTCGAGTTACGATGTTTTAAATTGTCTGGAGCTAGAAACGAATATTTTAGTTTTCTCGCATAAATATCACGATAAAATTAAATTTTAAGAATATCCCTGAGTAACTAAATTTGTTTATTAGATTTTATTTAATAAATTTGTTTCTAGCATTTTTTCCTGACGAGTAACGATGCTTTTATGTTTCTGGAACTAGAAACGAATATTTTAGTTTTCTCGCATAAATATCACGATAAAATTTAATTTTAAGAATATCTCTGAGTAACTTAATTTGTTTATTATATTTTATTTAATAAGTTTGATTCTAGCATTTTTTCCTGACGAGTTACGATGTTTTTATTTGTCTGGAGATAGAAACGAATATTTTCGTTTTCTCGAATAAATATCACGATAAAATTAAATTTTAAGAATATCCCTGAGTAACTAAATTTGTTTATTAGATTTTATTGAATAAGTTTGTTTCTAGGATTTTTTCCTGACGAGTAACGAAGTTTTTATGTTTCTGGAACTAGAAACGAATATTTTAGTTTTCTCGCATAAATATCACGATAAAATTAAATTTTAAGAATATCCCTGAGTAACTTAATTTGTTTATTATATTTCATTTAATAAGTTTGATTCTAGCATTTTATCCTGTCGAGTTACGATGTTTTAAATTGTCTGGAGCTAGAAACGAATATTTTAGTTTTCTCGCATAAATATCACGATAAAATTAAATTGTAAGAATATCCCTGAGTAACTTAATTTGTTTATTATATTTCATTTAATATGTTTCATTCTAGCATTTTTTCCTGACGAGTTACGATGTTTTTATTTGTCTGGAGATAGAAACGAATATTTTAGTTTTCTCGCATAAATATCACGATAAAATTAAATTGTAAGAATATCCCTGAGTAACTAAATGTGTTTATTATATTTCATTTAATAAGTTTGATTCTAGCATTTTTTCCTGACGAGTAACGATGTTTTAAAGTTTCTGGAACTAGAAACGAATATTTTAGTTTTCTCGCATAAATATCACGATAAAATTAAATTTTAAGAATATCCCTGAGTAAGTTAATTTGTTTATTATATTTCATTTAATAAGTTTGATTCTAGCATTTTTTCCTGTCGAGTTACGATGTTTTAAATTGTCTGGACCTAGAAACGAATATTTTAGTTTTCTTGCATAAATATCACGATAAAATTAAATTGTAAGAATATCCCTGAGTAACTTAATTTGTTTATTATATTTCATTTAATTAGTTTGATTCTAGCATTCTTTCCTGACGAGTTACGATGTTTTTATTTGTCTGGAGGTAGAAACGAATATTTTAGTTTTCTCGCATAAATATCACGATAAAATTAAATTTTAAGAATATCCCTGAGTAACTAAATTAGTTTATTAGATTTTATTTAATAAGTTTGTTTCTAGCATTTTTTCCTGACGAGTAACGATGTTTTTATGTTTCTGGAACTAGAAACGAATATTTTAGTTTTCTCGCATAAATATCACGATAAAATTTAATTATAAGAATATCCCTGAGTAACTTAATTTGTTTATTATATTTCATTTAATAAGTTTGAATCTAGCATTTTTTCCTGTCGAGTTACGATGTTTTAAATCGTCTGGAGCTAGAAACGAATATTTTAGTTTTCTCGCATAAATATCACGATAAAATTAAATTGTAAGAATATCCCTGAGTAACATAATTTGTTTATTATATTTCATTTAATAAGTATGATTCTAGCATTTTTTCCTGACGAGTTACGATGTTTTTATTTGTCTGTAGATAGAAACGAATATTTTAGTTTTCTCGCATAAATATCACGATAAAATTAAATTTTAAAAATATCCCTGAGTAACTAAATTTGTTTATTATATTTCATTTAATAAGTTTGATTCTAGCATTTTTTCCTGACGAGTTACGATGTTTTTATTTGTCTGGAGATAGAAACGAATATTTTAGTTTTCTGGCATAAATATCACGATAAAATTAAATTTTAAGAATATCCCTGAGTAACTAAATTTGTTTATTTGATTTAATTGAATAAATTTGATTCTAGCATTTTTTCCTGTCGAGTTACGATGTTTTAAATTTTCTGGAGATAGAAACGAATATTTTAGTTTGCTCGCATAAATATCACGATAAAAATAAATTTTAAGAATATCCCTGAGTAACTAAATTTGTTTATTAGATTTTATTGAATAAGTTTGTTTCTAGCATTTTTTCCTGACGAGTAACGATGTTTTTATGTTTCTGGAACTAGAAACGAATATTTTAGTTTTCTTGCATAAATATCACGATAAAATTAAATTTTAAAATATCCCTGAGTAACTTAATTTTTTTATTATATTTCATTTAATAAGTTTGATTCTAGCATTTTTTCCTGTCGAGTTACGATGTTTTAAATTGTCTGGAGCTAGAAACGAATATTTTAGTTTTCTCGCATAAATATCACGATAAAATTAAATTTTAAGAATATCCCTGAGTAACTAAATTTGTTTATTAGATTTTATTTAATAAATTTGTTTCTAGCATTTTTTCCTGACGAGTAACGATGCTTTTATGTTTCTGGAACTAGAAACGAATATTTTAGTTTTCTCGCATAAATATCACGATAAAATTTAATTTTAAGAATATCTCTGAGTAACTTAATTTGTTTATTATATTTTATTTAATAAGTTTGATTCTAGCATTTTTTCCTGACGAGTTACGATGTTTTTATTTGTCTGGAGATAGAAACGAATATTTTCGTTTTCTCGAATAAATATCACGATAAAATTAAATTTTAAGAATATCCCTGAGTAACTAAATTTGTTTATTAGATTTTATTGAATAAGTTTGTTTCTAGGATTTGTTCCTGACGAGTAACGAAGTTTTTATGTTTCTGGAACTAGAAACGAATATTTTAGTTTTCTCGCATAAATATCACGATAAAATTAAATTTTAAGAATATCCCTGAGTAACTTAATTTGTTTATTATATTTCATTTAATAAGTTTGATTCTAGCATTTTATCCTGTCGAGTTACGATGTTTTAAATTGTCTGGAGCTAGAAACGAATATTTTAGTTTTCTCGCATAAATATCACGATAAAATTAAATTGTAAGAATATCCCTGAGTAACTTAATTTGTTTATTATATTTCATTTAATATGTTTCATTCTAGCATTTTTTCCTGACGAGTTACGATGTTTTTATTTGTCTGGAGATAGAAACGAATATTTTAGTTTTCTCGCATAAATATCACGATAAAATTAAATTTTAAGAATATCCCTGAGTAAATAAATTTGTTTATTAGATTTTATTTAATAAATTTGTTTCTAGCATTTTTTCCTGACGAGTAACGATGCTTTTATGTTTCTGGAACTAGAAACGAATATTTTAGTTATCTCGCATATATATCACCATAAAATTTAATTTTAAGAATATCCCTGAGTAACTTAATTTGTTTATTATATTTCATTTAATAAGTTTGAATCTAGCATTTTTTCCTGTCGAGTTACGATGTTTTAAATTGTCTGGAGCTAGAAACGAATATTTTAGTTTTCTCGCATAAATATCACGATAAAATTAAATTGTATGATTATCCCTGAGTAACATAATTTGTTTATTATATTTCATTTAATAAGTTTGATTCTAGCATTTTTTCCTGACGAGTTACGATTTTTTTATGTTTCTGGAACTAGAAACGAATATTTTAGTTTTCTCGCATAAATATCACGATAAAATTAAATTTTAAGAATATCCCTGAGTAAGTTAATTTGTTTATTATATTTCATTTAATAAGTTTGATTCTAGCATTTTTTCCTGTCGAGTTACGATGTTTTAAATTGTCTGGACCTAGAAACGAATATTTTAGTTTTCTTGCATAAATATCACGATAAAATTAAATTGTAAGAATATCCCTGAGTAACTTAATTTGTTTATTATATTTCATTTAATTAGTTTGATTCTAGCATTCTTTCCTGACGAGTTACGATGTTTTTATTTGTCTGGAGGTAGAAACGAATATTTTAGTTTTCTCGCATAAATATCACGATAAAATTAAATTTTAAGAATATCCTTGAGTAACTAAATTAGTTTATTAGATTTTATTTAATAAGTTTGTTTCTAGCATTTTTTCCTGACGAGTAACGATGTTTTTATGTTTCTGGAACTAGAAACGAATATTTTAGTTTTCTCGCATAAATATCACGATAAAATTTAATTATAAGAATATCCCTGAGTAACTTAATTTGTTTATTATATTTCATTTAATAAGTTTGAATCTAGCATTTTTTCCTGTCGAGTTACGATGTTTTAAATCGTCTGGAGCTAGAAACGAATATTTTAGTTTTCTCGCATAAATATCACGATAAAATTAAATTGTAAGAATATCCCTGAGTAACATAATTTGTTTATTATATTTCATTTAATAAGTATGATTCTAGCATTTTTTCCTGACGAGTTACGATGTTTTTATTTGTCTGTAGATAGAAACGAATATTTTAGTTTTCTCGCATAAATATCACGATAAAATTAAATTTTAAAAATATCCCTGAGTAACTAAATTTGTTTATTATATTTCATTTAATAAGTTTGATTCTAGCATTTTTTCCTGACGAGTTACGATGTTTTTATTTGTCTGGAGATAGAAACGAATATTTTAGTTTTCTGGCATAAATATCACGATAAAATTAAATTTTAAGAATATCCCTGAGTAACTAAATTTGTTTATTTGATTTAATTGAATAAATTTGATTCTAGCATTTTTTCCTGTCGAGTTACGATGTTTTAAATTTTCTGGAGATAGAAACGAATATTTTAGTTTGCTCGCATAAATATCACGATAAAATTAAATTTTAAGAATATCCCTGAGTAACTAAATTTGTTTATTAGATTTTATTGAATAAGTTTGTTTCTAGCATTTTTTCCTGACGAGTAACGATGTTTTTATGTTTCTGGAACTAGAAACGAATATTTTAGTTTTCTCGCATAAATATCACGATAAAATTAAATTTTAAAATATCCCTGAGTAACATAATTTTTTTATTATATTTCATTTAATAAGTTTGATTCTAGCATTTTTTCCTGTCGAGTTACGATGTTTTAAATTGTCTGGAGCTAGAAACGAATATTTTAGTTTTCTCGCATAAATATCACGATAAAATTAAATTTTAAGAATATCCCTGAGTAACTAAATTTGTTTATTAGATTTTATTTAATAAATTTGTTTCTAGCATTTTTTCCTGACGAGTAACGATGCTTTTATGTTTCTGGAACTAGAAACGAATATTTTAGTTTTCTCGCATAAATATCACGATAAAATTTAATTTTAAGAATATCTCTGAGTAACTTAATTTGTTTATTATATTTTATTTAATAAGTTTGATTCTAGCATTTTTTCCTGACGAGTTACGATGTTTTTATTTGTCTGGAGATAGAAACGAATATTTTCGTTTTCTCGAATAAATATCACGATAAAATTAAATTTTAAGAATATCCCTGAGTAACTAAATTTGTTTATTAGATTTTATTGAATAAGTTTGTTTCTAGGATTTTTTCCTGACGAGTAACGAAGTTTTTATGTTTCTGGAACTAGAAACGAATATTTTAGTTTTCTCGCATAAATATCACGATAAAATTAAATTTTAAGAATATCCCTGAGTAACTTAATTTGTTTATTATATTTCATTTAATAAGTTTGATTCTAGCATTTTATCCTGTCGAGTTACGATGTTTTAAATTGTCTGGAGCTAGAAACGAATATTTTAGTTTTCTCGCATAAATATCACGATAAAATTAAATTGTAAGAATATCCCTGAGTAACTTAATTTGTTTATTATATTTCATTTAATATGTTTCATTCTAGCATTTTTTCCTGACGAGTTACGATGTTTTTATTTGTCTGGAGATAGAAACGAATATTTTAGTTTTCTCGCATAAATATCACGATAAAATTAAATTTTAAGAATATCCCTGAGTAAATAAATTTGTTTATTAGATTTTATTTAATAAATTTGTTTCTAGCATTTTTTCCTGACGAGTAACGATGCTTTTATGTTTCTGGAACTAGAAACGAATATTTTAGTTATCTCGCATATATATCACCATAAAATTTAATTTTAAGAATATCCCTGAGTAACTTAATTTGTTTATTATATTTCATTTAATAAGTTTGAATCTAGCATTTTTTCCTGTCGAGTTACGATGTTTTAAATTGTCTGGAGCTAGAAACGAATATTTTAGTTTTCTCGCATAAATATCACGATAAAATTAAATTGTATGATTATCCCTGAGTAACATAATTTGTTTATTATATTTCATTTAATAAGTTTGATTCTAGCATTTTTTCCTGACGAGTTACGATTTTTTTATTTGTCTGTAGATAGAAACGAATATTTTAGTTTTCTCGCATAAATATCACGATAAAATTAAATTTTAAAAATATCCCTGAGTAACTTAATTTGTTTATTATATTTCATTTAATAAGTTTGTTTCTAGCATTTTTTCCTAACGAGTAACGATATTTTTATGTTTCTGGAACTAGAAACTAATATTTTAGTTTTCTCGCATAAATATCACGATAAAATTAAATTTTAAGAATATCCCTGAGTAACTAAATTAGTTTGTTAGATTTTATTTAATAAGTTTGTTTCTAGCATTTTTTCCTGACGAGTAACGATGTTTTTATGTTTCTGGAACTAGAAACGAATATTTTAGTTTTCTCGCATAAATATCACGATAAAATTAAATTTTAAGAATATCCCTGAGTAACTTAATTTGTTTATTATATTTCATTTAATAAGTTTTAATCTTTTAGTTTTTTCCTGTCGAGTTACGATGTTTTAAATTGTCTGGAGCTAGAAACGAATATTTTAGTTTTCTCGCATAAATATCACGATAAAATTAAATTGTAAGAATATCCCTGAGTAACATGATTTGTTTATTATATTTCATTTAATAAGTTTGATTCTAGCATTTTTTCCTGTCGAGTTACGATGTTTTTATTTGTCTGTAGATAGAAACGAATATTTTAGTTTTCTCGCATAAATATCACGATAAAATTAAATTTTAAGAATATCCCTGAGTAACTTAATTTGTTTATTATATTTCATTTAATAAGTTTGATTCTAGCATTTTTTCCTGACGAGTTACGATGTTTTTATTTGTCTGGAGATAGAAACGAATATTTTAGTTTTCTCGCATAAATATCACGATAAAATTAAATTTTAAGAATATCCCTGAGTAACTAAATTTGTTTATTAGATTTTATTTAATAAGTGTCATACTAGCATTTTTTCCTGAGCAGTTACGATGTTTTTGTTTGTCTGGAACTAGAAACGAATATTTTAGTTTTCTCGCATAAATATCACGATAAAATTAAATTTTAAGAATATCCCTGAGTAACTTTATTTGTTTATTAGATTTTTTTAATAAGTTTTATTCTAGAATTTTTTCCTGAGGAGTAACGATTTTTTTATTGTCTGGAGCTAGAAACGAATATTTTAGTTTTCTCGCATAAATATCACGATAAAATTAAATTGTAAGAATATCCCTGAGTAACTAAATTTGTTTATTATATTTCATTTAATAAGTTTGATTCTAGCATTTTTTCCTGACGAGTAACGATGTTTTTATGTTTCTGGAACTAGAAACGAATATTTTAGTTTTCTCGCATAAATATCACGATAAAATTAAATTTTAAGAATATCCCTGAGTAACTTAATTTGTTTATTATATTTCATTTAATAAGTTTGATTCTAGCATTTTTTCCTGTCGAGTTACGATGTTTTAAATTGTCTGGACCTAGAAACGAATATTTTAGTTTTCTTGCATAAATATCACGATAAAATTAAATTGTAAGAATATCCCTGAGTAACTTAATTTGTTTATTATATTTCATTTAATTAGTTTGATTCTAGCATTCTTTCCTGACGAGTTACGATGTTTTTATTTGTCTGGAGGTAGAAACGCATATTTTAGTTTTCTCGCATAAATATCACGATAAAATTAAATTTTAAGAATATCCCTGAGTAACTAAATTAGTTTATTAGATTTTATTTAATAAGTTTGTTTCTAGCATTTTTTCCTGACGAGTAACGATGTTTTTATGTTTCTGGAACTAGAAACGAATATTTTAGTTTTCTCGCATAAATATCACGATAAAATTTAATTTTAAGAATATCCCTGTGTAACTTAATTTGTTTATTATATTTCATTTAATAAGTTTGAATCTAGCATTTTTTCCTGTCGAGTTACGATGTTTTAAATTGTCTGGAGCTAGAAACGAATATTTTAGTTTTCTCGCATAAATATCACGATAAAATTAAATTGTAAGAATATCCCTGAGTAACATAATTTGTTTATTATATTTCATTTAATAAGTATGATTCTAGCATTTTTTCCTGACGAGTTACGATGTTTTTATTTGTCTGTAGATAGAAACGAATATTTTAGTTTTCTCGCATAAATATCACGATAAAATTAAATTTTTAAAATATCCCTGAGTAACTTAATTTGTTTATTATATTTCATTTCAAAAGTTTGATTCTAGCATTTTTGCCTGACGAGTTACGATGTTTTTATTTGTCTGGAGATAGAAACGAATATTTTAGTTTTCTGGCATAAATATCACGATAAAATTAAATTTTAAGAATATCCCTGAGTAACTAAATTTGTTTATTTGATTTAATTGAATAAATTTGATTCTAGCATTTTTTCCTGTCGAGTTACGATGTTTTAAATTTTCTGGAGATAGAAACGAATATTTTAGTTTGCTCGCATAAATATCACGATAAAATTAAATTTTAAGAATATCCCTGAGTAACTAAATTTGTTTATTAGATTTTATTGAATAAGTTTGTTTCTAGCATTTTTTTGTGACGAGTAACGATGTTTTTATGTTTCTGGAACTAGAAACGAATATTTTAGTTTTCTCGCATAAATATCACGATAAAATTAAATTTTAAGAATATCCCTGAGTAACTTAATTTGTTTATTATATTTCATTTAATAAGTTTGATTCTAGCATTTTTTCCTGTCGAGTTACGATGTTTTAAATTGTCTGGAGCTAGAAACGAATATTTTAGTTTTCTCGCATAAATATCACGATAATATTAAATTGTAAGAATATCCCTGAGTAACTAAATTTGTTTATTATATTTCATTTAATAAGTTTGATTCTAGCATTTTTTCCTGACGAGTAACGATGTTTTTATGTTTCTGGAACTAGAAACGAATATTTTAGTTTTCTCGCATAAATATCACGATAAAATTAAATTTTAAGAATATCCCTGAGTAACTTAATTTGTTTATTATATTTCATTTAATAAGTTTGATTCTAGCATTTTTTCCTGTCGAGTTACGATGTTTTAAATTGTCTGGACCTAGAAACGAATATTTTAGTTTTCTTGCATAAATATCACGATAAAATTAAATTGTAAGAATATCCCTGAGTAACTTAATTTGTTTATTATATTTCATTTAATTAGTTTGATTCTAGCATTCTTTCCTGACGAGTTACGATGTTTTTATTTGTCTGGAGGTAGAAACGCATATTTTAGTTTTCTCGCATAAATATCACGATAAAATTAAATTTTAAGAATATCCCTGAGTAACTAAATTAGTTTATTAGATTTTAATTAATAAGTTTGTTTCTAGCATTTTTTCCTGACGAGTAACGATGTTTTTATGTTTCTGGAACTAGAAACGAATATTTTAGTTTTCTCGCATAAATATCACGATAAAATTTAATTATAAGAATATCCCTGTGTAACTTAATTTGTTTATTATATTTCATTTAATAAGTTTGAATCTAGCATTTTTTCCTGTCGAGTTACGATGTTTTAAATTGTCTGGAGCTAGAAACGAATATTTTAGTTTTCTCGCATAAATATCACGATAAAATTAAATTGTAAGAATATCCCTGAGTAACATAATTTGTTTATTATATTTCATTTAATAAGTATGATTCTAGCATTTTTTCCTGACGAGTTACGATGTTTTTATTTGTCTGTAGATAGAAACGAATATTTTAGTTTTCTCGCATAAATATCACGATAAAATTAAATTTTTAAAATATCCCTGAGTAACTTAATTTGTTTATTATATTTCATTTCAAAAGTTTGATTCTAGCATTTTTGCCTGACGAGTTACGATGTTTTTATTTGTCTGGAGATAGAAACGAATATTTTAGTTTTCTGGCATAAATATCACGATAAAATTAAATTTTAAGAATATCCCTGAGTAACTAAATTTGTTTATTTGATTTAATTGAATAAATTTGATTCTAGCATTTTTTCCTGTCGAGTTACGATGTTTTAAATTTTCTGGAGATAGAAACGAATATTTTAGTTTGCTCGCATAAATATCACGATAAAATTAAATTTTAAGAATATCCCTGAGTAACTAAATTTGTTTATTAGATTTTATTGAATAAGTTTGTTTCTAGCATTTTTTTGTGACGAGTAACGATGTTTTTATGTTTCTGGAACTAGAAACGAATATTTTAGTTTTCTCGCATAAATATCACGATAAAATTAAATTTTAAGAATATCCCTGAGTAACTTAATTTGTTTATTATATTTCATTTAATAAGTTTGATTCTAGCATTTTTTCCTGTCGAGTTACGATGTTTTAAATTGTCTGGAGCTAGAAACGAATATTTTAGTTTTCTCGCATAAATATCACGATAAAATTAAATTTTAAGAATATCCCTGAGTAACTAAATTTGTTTATTAGATTTTATTTAATAAATTTGTTTCTAGCATTTTTTCCTGACGAGTAACGATGCTTTTATGTTTCTGGAACTAGAAACGAATATTTTAGTTTTCTCGCATAAATATCATGATAAAATTAAATTTTAAGAATATCTCTGAGTAACTTAATTTGTTTATTATATTTCATTTAATAAGTTTGATTCTAGCATTATTTCCTGACGAGTTACGATGTTTTTATTTGTCTGGAGATAGAAACGAATATTTTCGTTTTCTCGAATAAATATCACGATAAAATTAAATTTTAAGAATATCCCTGAGTAACTAAATTTGTTTATTAGATTTTATTTAATAAGTTTGTTTCTAGCATTTTTTCCTGACGAGTAACGATGCTTTTATGTTTCTGGAACTAGAAACGAATATTTTAGTTTTCTCGCATATATATCACCATAAAATTTAATTTTAAGAATATCCCTGAGTAACTTAATTTGTTTATTATATTTCATTTAATAAGTTTGAATCTAGCATTTTTTCCTGTCGAGTTACGATGTTTTAAATTGTCTGGAGCTAGAAACGAATATTTTAGTTTTCTCGCATAAATATCACGATAAAATTAAATTGTAAGATTATCCCTGAGTAACATAATTTGTTTATTATATTTCATTTAATAAGTTTGATTCTAGCATTTTTTCCTGACGAGTTACGATTTTTTTATTTGTCTGTAGATAGAAACGAATATTTTAGTTTTCTCGCATAAATATCACGATAAAATTAAATTTTAAAAATATTCCAGAGTAACTAAATTTGTTTATTATATTTCATTTAATAAGTTTGATTCTAGCATTTTTTCCTGGCGAGTTACGATTTTTTTATTTGTCTGTAGATAGAAACGAACATTTTAGTTTTCTCGCATAAATATCACGATAAAATTAAATTTTAAAAATATCCCTGAGTAACTAAATTTGTTTATTATATTTCATTTTATAAGTTTGTTTCTAGCATTTTTTCCTGACGAGTAACGATGTTTTTATGTTTCTGGAACTAGAAACGAATATTTTAGTTTTCTCGCATAAATATCACGATAAAATTAAATTTTAAGAATATCCCTGAGTAACTTAATTTGTTTATTATATTTCATTTAATAAGTTTGAATCTAGCATTTTTTCCTGTCGAGTTACGATGTTTTAAATTGTCTGGAGCTAGAACCGAATATTTTAGTTTTCTCGCATAAATATCACGATAAAATTAAATTGTAAGAATATCCCTGAGTAACATGATTTGTTTATTATATTTCATTTAATAAGTTTGATTCTAGCATTTTTTCCTGACGAGTTAAGATGTGTTTATTTGTCTGTAGATAGAAACGAATATTTTAGTTTTCTCGCATAAATATCACGATAAAATTAAATTTTAAGAATATCCCTGAGTAACTTAATTTGTTTATTATATTTCATTTAATAAGTTTGATTCTAGCATTTTTTCCTGACGAGTTACGATATTTTTATTTGTCTGGAGATAGAAACGAATATTTTAGTTTTCTCGCATAAATATCACGATAAAATTAAATTTTAAGAATATCCCTGAGTAACTTAATTAGTTTATTATATTTCATTTAATAAGTTTGAATCTAGCATTTTTTCCTGTCGAGTTACGATGTTTTAAATTGTCTGGAGCTAGAAACGAATATTTTAGTTTTCTCGCATAAATATCACGATAAAATTAAATTTTAAGAATATCCCTGAGTAACTAAATTTGTTTATTAGATTTTATTTAATAAATTTGTTTTTAGCATTTTTTCCTGACGAGTAACGATGTTTTTATGTTTCTGGAACTAGAAACGAATATTTTAGTTTTCTCGCATAAATATCACGATAAAATTAAATTTTAAGAATATCCCTGAGTAACTAAATTAGTTTATTAGATTTTATTTAATAAGTTTGTTTCTAGCATTTTTTCCTGACGAGTAACGATGTTTTTATGTTTCTGGAACTAGAAACGAATATTTTAGTTTTCTCGCATAAATATCACGATAAAATTAAATTTTAAGAATATCCCTGAGTAACTTAATTTGTTTATTATATTTCATTTAATAAGTTTGAATCTAGCATTTTTTCCTGTCGAGTTACGATGTTTTAAATTGTCTGGAGCTAGAAACGAATATTTTAGTTTTCTCGCATAAATATCACGATAATATTCATTTGTAAGAATATCCCTGAGTAACATAATTTGTTTATTATATTTCATTTTATAAGTTTCATTCTAGCATTTTTTCCTGACGAGTTACGATGTTTTTATTTATCTGTAGATAGAAACGAATATTTTAGTATCCTCGCATAAATATCACGATAAAATTAAATTTTAAAAATATCCCTGAGTAACTTAATTTGTTTATTATATTTCATTTAATAAGTTTGATTCTAGCATTTTTTCCTGACGAGTTACGATGTTTTTATTTGACTGGAGATAGAAACGAATATTTTAGTTTTCTGGCATAAATATCACGATAAAATTAAATTTTAAGAATATCCCGGAGTAACTAAATTTGTTTATTAGATTTTATTGAATAAATTTGATTCTAGCATTTTTTCCTGTCGAGTTACGATGTTTTTATGTTTCTGGAACTAGAAACGAATATTTTAGTTTTCTCGCATAAATATCACGATAAAATTAAATTTTAAGAATATCCCTGAGTAACTAAATTTGTTTATTAGATTTTATTTAATAAATTTGTTTCTAGCATTTTTTCCTGACGAGTAACGATGTTTTTGTTTCTGGAACTAGAAACGAATATTTTAGTTTTCTCGCATAAATATCACGATAAAATTAAATTTTAAGAATATCCCTGAGTAACTTAATTTGTTTATTAGATTTTATTGAATAAGTTTGTTTCTAGCATTTTTTCCTGACGAGTAACGATGTTTTTATTTTTCTGGAACTAGAAACGAATATTTTAGTTTTCTCGCATAAATATCACGATAAAATTAAATTTTAAGAATATCCCTGAGTAACTAAATTTGTTTATTAGATTTTATTTAATAAATTTGTTTCTAGCATTTTTCCTGACGAGTAACGATGTTTTTATGTTTCTGGAACTAGAAACGAATATTTTAGTTTTCTCGCATAAATATCACGATAAAATTAAATTTTAAGAATATCCCGGAGTAACTAAATTTGTTTATTAGATTTTATTGAATAAATTTGATTCTAGCATTTTTTCCTGTCGAGTTACGATGTTTTAAATTGTCTGGAGATAGAAACGAATATTTTAGTTTTCTCGCATAAATATCACGATAAAATTAAATTTTAAGATTATCCCTGAGTAACTTAATTTGTTTATTATATTTCATTTAATAAGTTTGATTCTAGCATTTTTTCCTGTCGAGTTACGATGTTTTAAATTGTCTGGAGCTAGAAACGAATATTTTAGTTTTCTCGCATAAATATCACGATAAAATTAAATTGTAAGAATATCAATGAGTAACTTAATTTGTTTATTATATTTCATTTATTAAGTTTGATTCTAGCATTTTTTCCTGACGAGTAACGATGTTTTTATTTTTCTGGAACTAGAAACGAATATTTTAGTTTTCTCGCATAAATATCACGATAAAATTAAATTTTAAGAATATCCCTGAGTAACTAAATTTGTTTATTAGATTTTATTTAATAAATTTGTTTCTAGCATTTTTTCTGACGAGTAACGATGTTTTTATGTTTCTGGAACTAGAAACGAATATTTTAGTTTTCTCGCATAAATATCACGATAAAATTAAATTTTAAGAATATCCCGGAGTAACTAAATTTGTTTATTAGATTTTATTGAATAAATTTGATTCTAGCATTTTTTCCTGTCTCGTTACGATGTTTTAAATTGTCTGGAGATAGAAACGAATATTTTAGTTTTCTCGCATAAATATCACGATAAAATTAAATTTTAAGAATATCCCTGAGTAACTTAATTTGTTTATTATACTTCATTTATAAGTTTGATTATAGCATTTTTTCCTGTCGAGTTACGATGTTTTAAATTGTCTGGAGCTAGAAACGAATATTTTAGTTTTCTCGCATAAATATCACGATAAAATTAAATTTTAAGAATATCCCTGAGTAACTAAATTTGTTTATTAGATTTTATTTAATAAATTTGTTTCTAGCATTTTTTCCTGACGAGTAACGATGCTTTTATGTTTCTGGAACTAGAAACGAATATTTTAGTTTTCTCGCATAAATATCATGATAAAATTAAATTTTAAGAATATCTCTGAGTAACTTAATTTGTTTATTATATTTCATTTAATAAGTTTGATTCTAGCATTTTTTCCTGACGAGTTACGATTTTTTTATTTGTCTGTAGATAGAAACGAATACTTTAGTTTTCTCGCATAAATATCACGATAAAATTAAATTTTAAAAATATTCCAGAGTAACTAAATTTGTTTATTATATTTCATTTAATAAGTTTGATTCTAGCATTTTTTCCTGGCGAGTTACGATTTTTTTATTTGTCTGTAGATAGAAACGAACATTTTAGTTTTCTCGCATAAATATCACGATAAAATTAAATTTTAAAAATATCCCTGAGTAACTAAATTTGTTTATTATATTTCATTTTATAAGTTTGTTTCTAGCATTTTTTCCTGACGAGTAACGATGTTTTTATGTTTCTGGAACTAGAAACGAATATTTTAGTTTTCTCGCATAAATATCACGATAAAATTAAATTTTAAGAATATCCCTGAGTAACTTAATTTGTTTATTATATTTCATTTAATAAGTTTGATTCTAGCATTTTTTCCTGACGAGTTAAGATGTGTTTATTTGTCTGTAGATAGAAACGAATATTTTACTTTCCTCGCATAAATATCACGATAAAATAAAATTTTAAGAATATCCCTGAGTAACTAAATTTGTTTATTAGATTTTATTTAATAAATTTGTTTCTAGCATTTTTTCCTGACGAGTAACGATATTTTTATGTTTCTGGAACTAGAAACAAATATTTTAGTTTTCTCGCATAAATATCACGATAAAATTAAATTTTAAGAATATCCCTGAGTAACTTAATTTGTTTATTAGATTTTATTGAATAAGTTTGTTTCTAGCATTTTTTCCTGACGAGTAACGATGTTTTTATTTTTCTGGAACTAGAAACGAATATTTTAGTTTTCTCGCATAAATATCACGATAAAATTAAATTTTAAGAATATCCCTGAGTAACTAAATTTGTTTATTAGATTTTATTTAATAAATTTGTTTCTAGCATTTTTCCTGACGAGTAACGATGTTTTTATGTTTCTGGAACTAGAAACGAATATTTTAGTTTTCTCGCATAAATATCACGATAAAATTAAATTTTAAGAATATCCCGGAGTAACTAAATTTGTTTATTAGATTTTATTGAATAAATTTGATTCTAGCATTTTTTCCTGTCGAGTTACGATGTTTTAAATTGTCTGGAGATAGAAACGAATATTTTAGTTTTCTCGCATAAATATCACGATAAAATTAAATTTTAAGATTATCCCTGAGTAACTTAATTTGTTTATTATATTTCATTTAATAAGTTTGATTCTAGCATTTTTTCCTGTCGAGTTACGATGTTTTAAATTGTCTGGAGCTAGAAACGAATATTTTAGTTTTCTCGCATAAATATCACGATAAAATTAAATTGTAAGAATATCAATGAGTAACTTAATTTGTTTATTATATTTCATTTAATAAGTTTGATTCTAGCATTTTTTCCTGACGAGTAACGATGTTTTTATTTTTCTGGAACTAGAAACGAATATTTTAGTTTTCTCGCATAAATATCACGATAAAATTAAATTTTAAGAATATCCCTGAGTAACTAAATTTGTTTATTAGATTTTATTTAATAAATTTGTTTCTAGCATTTTTTCTGACGAGTAACGATGTTTTTATGTTTCTGGAACTAGAAACGAATATTTTAGTTTTCTCGCATAAATATCACGATAAAATTAAATTTTAAGAATATCCCGGAGTAACTAAATTTGTTTATTAGATTTTATTGAATAAATTTGATTCTAGCATTTTTTCCTGTCTCGTTACGATGTTTTAAATTGTCTGGAGATAGAAACGAATATTTTAGTTTTCTCGCATAAATATCACGATAAAATTAAATTTTAAGAATATCCCTGAGTAACTTAATTTGTTTATTATATTTCATTTAATAAGTTTGATTCTAGCATTTTTTCCTGTCGAGTTACGATGTTTTAAATTGTCTGGAGCTAGAAACGAATATTTTAGTTTTCTCGCATAAATATCACGATAAAATTAAATTGTAAGAATATCCCTGAGTAACTAAATTTGTTTATTATATTTCATTTAATAAGTTTGATTCTAGCATTTTGTCCTGACGAGTTACGATGTTTTTATTTGTCTGGAGATAGAAACGAATATTTTAGTTTTCTCGCATAAATATCACGATAAAATTAAATTTTAAGAATATCCCTGAGTAACTAAATTTGTTTATTAGATTTTATATAATAAGTTTGTTTCTAGCATTTTTTCCTGGCGAGTAACGATGTTTTTATGTTTCTGGAACTAGAAACGAATATTTTAGTTTTCTCGCATAAATATCACGATAAAATTAAATTTTAAGAATATCCCTGAGTAACTAAATTAGTTTATTAGATTTTATTTAATAAGTTTGTTTCTAGCATTTTTTCCTGACGAGTAACGATGTTTTTATGTTTCTGGAACTAGAAACGAATATTTTAGTTTTCTCGCATAAATATCACGATAAAATTAAATTTTAAGAATATCCCTGAGTAACTTAATTTGTTTATTATATTTCATTTAATAAGTTTGAATCTAGCATTTTTTCCTGTCGAGTTACGGTTTTTTTAAATTGTCTGGAGCTAGAAACGAATATTTTAGTTTTCTCGCATAAATATCACGATAAAATTAAATTGTAAGAATATCCCTGAGTAACATGATTTGTTTATTATATTTCATTTAATAAGTTTGATTCTAGCATTTTTTCCTGACGAGTTACGATGTTTTTATTTGTCTGGAACTAGAAACGAATATTTTAGTTTTCTCGCATAAATATCACGATAAAATTAAATTTTAAGAATATCCCTGAGTAACTTTGCTTGTTTATTAGATTTTTTTAATAAGTTTGATTCTAGAATTTTTTCCTGACGAGTAACGATGTTTTTATTTGTCTGGAGATAGAAACGAATATTTTAGTTTTCTCGCATGAATATCACGATAAAATTAAATTTTAAGAATATCCCTGAGTAACTAAATTAGTTTATTAGATTCTATTTAATAAGTTTGTTTCTAGCATTTTTTCCTGACGAGTAAAGATGTTTTTATTTTTCTGGAACTAGTAACGAATATTTTAGTTTTCTCGCATAAATATCACGATAAAATTTAATTTTAAGAATATCCCTGAGTAACTAATTTGTTTATTATATTTCATTTAATAAGTTTGAATCTAGCATTTTTTCCTGTCGAGTTACGATGTTCTAAATTGTCTGGAGCTAGAAACGAATATTTTAGTTTTCTCGCATAAATATCACGATAAAATTCAATTGTAAGAATATCCCAGAGTAACATAATTTGTTTATTATATTTCATTTAATAAGTTTGATTCTAGCAATTTTTCTTGACGAGTTACGATGTTTTTATTTGTCTGTAGATAGAAACGAATATTTTAGTTTTCTCGCATAAATATCACGATAAAATTAAATTTTAAAAATATCCCTAAGTAACTTAATTTGTTTATTATATTTCATTTAATAAGTTTGATTCTAGCATTTTTTCCTGACGAGTTACGATGTTTTTATTTGCCTGTAGATAGAAACGAATATTTTAGTTTTCTCGCATAAATATCACGATAAAATTAAATTTTAAGAATATCCCTGAGTAACTTAATTTGTTTATTATATTTCATTTTATAAGTTTGATTCTAGCATTTTTTCCTGTCGAGTTACGATGTTTTAAATTGTCTGGAACTAGAAACGAATATTTTAGTTTTCTTGCATAAATATCACGATAAAATTAAATTTTAAGAATATCCCTGAGTAACTTAATTTGTTTATTATATTTCATTTAATAAGTTTGATTCTAGCATTTTTTCCTGACGAGTTACGATGTTTTTATTTGTCTGGAGATAGAAACGAATATTTTAGTTTTCTCGCATAAATATCACGATAAAATTAAATTTTAAGAATATCCCTGAGTAACTAAATTTGTTTATTAGATTTTATTTAATAAATTTGTTTTTAGCATTTTTTCCTGACGAGTAACGATGTTTTTATGTTTCTGGAACTAGAAACGAATATTTTAGTTTTCTCGCATAAATATCACGATAAAATTAAATTTTATGAATATCCCTGAGTAACTAAATTTGTTTATTAGATTTTATTTAATAAATTTGTTTCTAGCATTTTTTCCTGACGAGTAACGATGCTTTTATGTATCTGGAACTAGAAACGAATATTTTAGTTTTCTCGCATAAATATCACGATAAAATTAAATTTTAAGAATATCCCTGAGTAACTTAATTTGTTTATTATATTTCATTTAATAAGTTTGATTCTAGCATTCTTTCCTGTCGAGTTACGATCTTTTAAATTGTCTGGAGCTAGAAACGAATATTTTAGTTTTCTCGCATACATATCACGATAAAATAAAATTTTAAGAATATCCCTGAGTAACTAAATTTGTTTATTAGATTTTATTTAATAAATTTATTTCTAGCATTTTTTCCTGACGAGTAACGATATTTTTATGTTTCTGGAACTAGAAACAAATATTTTAGTTTTCTCGCATAAATATCACGATAAAATTAAATTTTAAGAATATCCCTGAGTAACTTAATTTGTTTATTAGATTTTATTGAATAAGTTTGTTTCTAGCATTTTTTCCTGACGAGTAACGATGTTTTTATTTTTCTGGAACTAGAAACGAATATTTTAGTTTTCTCGCATAAATATCACGATAAAATTAAATTTTAAGAATATCCTTGAGTAACTAAATTTGTTTATTAGATTTTATTTAATAAATTTGTTTCTAGCATTTTTCCTGACGAGTAACGATGTTTTTATGTTTCTGGAACTAGAAACGAATATTTTAGTTTTCTCGCATAAATATCACGATAAAATTAAATTTTAAGAATATCCCGGAGTAACTAAATTTGTTTATTAGATTTTATTGAATAAATTTGATTCTAGCATTTTTTCCTGTCGAGTTACGATGTTTTAAATTGTCTGGAGATAGAAACGAATATTTTAGTTTTCTCGCATAAATATCACGATAAAATTAAATTTTAAGAATATCCCTGAGTAACTTAATTTGTTTATTATATTTCATTTAATAAGTTTGATTCTAGCATTTTTTCCTGACGAGTTACGATGTTTTTATTTGTCTGGAGATAGAAACGAATATTTTAGTTTTCTCGCATAAATAACACGATAAAATTAAATTTTAAAAATATCCCTGAGTAACTAAATTTGTTTATTATATTTCATTTAATAAGTTTGATTCTAGCATTTTTTCCTGACGAGTTACGATTTTTTTATTTGTCTGTAGATAGAAACGAATATTTTAGTTTTCTCGCATAAATAACACGATAAAATTAAATTTTAAAAATATCCCTGAGTAACTTAATTTGTTTATTATATTTCATTTAACAAGTTTGTTTCTAGCATTTTTTCCTGACGAGTAACGATATTTTTATGTTTCTGGAACTAGAAACTAATATTTTAGTTTTCTCGCATAAATATCACGATAAAATTAAATTTTATGAATATCCCTGAGTAACTTAATTTGTTTATTAGATTTTATTTAATAAATTTGTTTCTAGCATTTTTTCCTGACGAGTAACGATGCTTTTATGTTTCTGGTACTAGAAACGAATATTTTAGTTTTCTCGCATAAATATCACGATAAAATTAAATTTTAAGAATATCCCTGAGTAACTTAATTTGTTTATTATATTTCATTTAATAAGTTTGATTCTAGCATTCTTTCCTGTCGAGTTACAATGTTTTAAATTGTCTGGAGCTAGAAACGAATATTTTAGTTTTCTCGCATAAATATCACGATAAAATAAAATTTTAAGAATATCCCTGAGTAACTAAATTTGGTTATTAGATTTTATTGAATAAGTTTGTTTCTAGCATTTTTCCTGACGAGTAACGATGTTTTTATGTTTCTGGAACTAGAAACGAATATTTTAGTTTTCGCGCATAAATATCACGATAAAATTAAATTTTAAGAATATCCCTGAGTAACTTAATTTGTTTATTAGATTTTATTGAATAAGTTTGTTTCTAGCATTTTTTCCTGACGAGTAACGATGTTTTTATTTTTCTGGAACTAGAAACGAATATTTTAGTTTTCTCGCATAAATATCACGATAAAATTAAATTTTAAGAATATCCCTGAGTAACTAAATTTGTTTATTAAATTTTATTTAATAAATTTGTTTCTAGCATTTTTCCTGACGAGTAACGATGTTTTTATGTTTCTGGAACTAGAAACGAATATTTTAGTTTTCGCGCATAAATATCACGATAAAATTAAATTTTAAGAATATCCCGGAGTAACTAAATTTGTTTATTAGATTTTATTGAATAAATTTGATTCTAGCATTTTTTCCTGTCGAGTTACGATGTTTTAAATTGACTGGAGATAGAAACGAATATTTTAGTTTTCTCGCATAAATATCACGATAAAATTAAATTTTAAGAATATCCCTGAGTAACTTAATTTGTTTATTATATTTCATTTAATAAGTTTGATTCTAGCATTTTTTCCTGTCGAGTTACGATGTTTTAAATTGTCTGGAAACGAATATTTTAGTTTTCTCGCATAAATATCACGATAAAATTAAATTGTAAGAATATCCCTGAGTAACTAAATTTGTTTATTATATTTCATTTAATAAGTTTGATTCTAGCATTTTGTCCTGACGAGTTACGATGTTTTTATTTGTCTGGAGATAGAAACGAATATTTTAGTTTTCTCGCATAAATATCACGATAAAATTAAATTTTAAGATTATCCCTGAGTAACTAAATTTGTTTATTAGATTTTATATAATAAGTTTGTTTCTAGCATTTTTTCCTGACGAGTAACGATGTTTTTATGTTTCTGGAACTAGAAACGAATATTTTAGTTTTCTCGCATAAATATCACGATAAAATTAAATTTTAAGAATATCCCTGAGTAACTTAATTTGTTTATTATATTTCATTTAATAAGTTTGATTCTAGCATTCTGTCCTGTCGAGTTACGATGTTTTAAATTGTCTGGAGCTAGAAACGAATATTTTAGTTTTCTCGCATAAATATCACGATAAAATTAAATTTTAAGAATATCCCTGAGTAACTAAATTAGTTTATTAGATTTTATTTAATAAGTTCGTTTCTAGCATTTTTTCCTGACGAGTAACGATGTTTTTATGTTTCTGGAACTAGAAACGAATATTTTAGTTTTCTCGCATAAATATCACGATAAAATTAAATTTTAAGAATATCCCTGAGTAACTTAATTTGTTTATTATATTTCATTTAATAAGTTTGAATCTAGCATTTTTTCCTGTCGAGTTACGATGTTTTAAATAGTCTGGAGCTAGAAACGAATATTTTAGTTTTCTCGCATAAATATCACGATAAAATTAAATTTTAAGAATATCCCTGAGTAACTTAATTTGTTTATTATATTTCATTTAATAAGTTTGATTCTAGCATTTTTTCCTGACGAGTTACGATGTTTTTATTTATCTGGACATAGAAACAAATATTTTAGTTTTCTCGCATAAATATCACGATAAAATTAAATTTTAAGAATATCCCTGAGTAACTAAATTTTGTTATTAGATTTTATTTAATAAGTTTCATACTAGCATTTTTTCCTGAGCAGTTACGATTTTTTTGTTTGTCTGGAACTAGAAACGAATATTTTAGTTTTCTCGCATAAATATCACGATAAAATTAAATTTTAAGAATATCCCTGAGTAACTTTGCTTGTTTATTAGATTTTATTAATAAGTTTGATTCTAGAATTTTTTCCTGAGGAGTAACGATGTTTTTATTTGTCTGGAGCTAGAAAAGAATATTTTAGTTTTCTCGCATAAATATCACGATAAAATTAAATTTTAAGAATATCCCTGAGTAACTTAATTTGTTTATTATATTTCATTTAATAAGTTTGATTCTAGCATTTTTTCCTGTCGAGTTACGATGTTTTTATTTGTGTGGAGATAGAAACGAATATTTTAGTTTTCTCGCATAAATATCACGATAAAATTAAATTTTAAGAATATCCCTGTGTAACTAAATTTGTTTATTAGATTTTATTTAATAAATTTGTTTCTAGCATTTTTTGCTGACGAGTAACGATGTTTTCATGTTTCTGGAACTAGAAACGAATATTTTAGTTTTCTCGCATAAATATCACGATCAAATTAAATTTTAAGAATATCCCTGAGTAACTAAATTAGTTTATTAGATTCTATTTAATAAGTTTGTTTCTAGCATGTTTTCCTGACGAGTAACGATGTTTTTATTTTTCTGGAACTAGAAACGAATATTTTAGTTTTCTCGCATAAATATCAGGATAAAATTTAATTTTAAGAATATCCCTGAGTAACTAATTTGTTTATTATATTTCATTTAATAAGTTTGAATCTAGCATTTTTTCCTGTCGAGTTACGATGTTCTAAATTGTCTGGAGCTAGAAACGAATATTTTAGTTTTCTCGCATAAATATCACGATAAAATTCAATTGTAAGAATATCCCTGAGTAACATAATTTGTTTATTATATTTCATTTAATAAGTTTGATTCTAGCATTTTTTCCTGACGAGTTACGATGTTTTTATTTGTCTGTAGATAGAAACGAATATTTTAGTTTTCTCGCATAAATATCACGATAAAATTAAATTTTAAAAATATCCCTAAGTAACTTAATTTTTTTATTATATTTCATTTAATAAGTTTGTTTCTAGCATTTTTTCCTGGCGAGTAATGATGTTTTTATGTTTCTGGAACTAGAAACGAATATTTTAGTTTTCTTGCATAAATATCACAATAAAATTAAATTTTAAGAATATCCCTGAGTAACTAAATTTGTTTATTAGATTTTAATTAATAAATTTGTTTCTAGCATTTTTTCCTGACGAGTTACGATGTTTTTTGTTTCTGGAACTAGAAACGAATATTTTAGTTTTCTCGCATAAATATCACGATAAAATTAAATTTTAAGAATATCCCTGAGTAACTAAATTAGTTTATTAGATTTTATTTAATAAGTTTGTTTCTAGCATTTTTTCCTGACGGGTAACGATATTTTTATGTTTCTGGAACTAGAAACGAATATTTTAGTTTTCTCGCATAAATATCACGATAAAATTTAATTTTAAAAATATCCCTGAGTAACTAAATTAGTTTATTAGATTTTATTGAATAAGTTTGTTTCTAGCATTTTTTCCTGACGAGTTACGATGTTTTTATTTGTCTGTAGATAGAAACGAATGTTTTAGTTTTCTCGCATAAATATCACGATAAAATTTAATTTTAAGAATATCCCTGAGTAACTAAATTAGTTTATTAGATTTTATTTAATAAGTTTGTTTCTAGCATTTTTTCCTGACGAGTAACGATGTTTTTATGTTTCTGGAACTAGAAACGAATATTTTAGTTTTCTCGCATAAATATCACGATAAAATTTAATTTTAAGAATATCCCTGAGTAACTTAATTTGATTATTAGATTTTATTGAATAAGTTTGTTTCTAGCATTTTTTCCTGACGAGTAACGATGTTTTTATGTTTCTGGAACTAGAAACGAATATTTTAGTTTTCTCGCATAAATATCACGATAAAATTAAATTGTAAGAATACCCCTGAGTAACTTAATTTGTTTATTATATTTCATTTAATAAGTTTGATTCTAGCATTTTTTCCTGTCGAGTTACGATGTTTTTATTTGTCTGGAGATAGAAACGAATATTTTAGTTTTCTCGCATAAATATCACAATAAAATTAAATTTTAAGAATATCCCTGAGTAACTAAATTTGTTTATTAGATTTTAATTAATAAATTTGTTTCTAGCATTTTTTCCTGACGAGTAACGATGTTTTTTGTTTCTGGAACTAGAAATGAATATTTTAGTTTTCTCGCATAAATATCACGATAAAATTAAATTTTAAGAATATCCCTGAGTAACTTAATTTGATTATTAGATTTTATTGAATAAGTTTGTTTCTAGCATTTTTTCCTGACGAGTAACGATGTTTTTATGTTTCTGGAACTAGAAACGAATATTTTAGTTTTCTCGCATAAATATCACGATAAAATTAAATTTTAAGAATATCCCTGAGTAACTAAATTAGTTTATTAGATTTTATTTAATAAGTTTGTTTCTAGCATTTTTTCCTGACGAGTAACGATGTTTTTTGTTTCTGGAACTAGAAACGAATATTTTAGTTTTCTCGCATAAATATCACGATAAAATTTAATTTTAAGAATATCCCTGAGTAACTTAATTTGATTATTAGATTTTATTGAATAAGTTTGTTTCTAGCATTTTTTCCTGACGAGTAACGATGTTTTTATGTTTCTGGAACTAGAAACGAATATTTTAGTTTTCTCGCATAAATATCACAATAAAATTAAATTTTAAGAATATCCCTGAGTAACTAAATTTGTTTATTAGATTTTATTTAATAAATTTGTTTCTAGCATTTTTTCCTGACGAGTAACGATGTTTTTTGTTTCTGGAACTAGAAACGAATATTTTAGTTTTCTCGCATAAATATCACGATAAAATTAAATTTTAAGAATATCCCTGAGTAACTAAATTAGTTTATTAGATTTTATTTAATAAGTTTGTTTCTAGCATTTTTTCCTGACGAGTAACAATGTTTTTATGTTTCTGGAACTAGAAACGAATATTTTAGTTTTCTCGCATAAATATCACGATAAAATTTAATTTTAAAAATATCCCTGAGTAACTAAATTAGTTTATTAGATTTTATTGAATAAGTTTGTTTCTAGCATTTTTTCCTGACGAGTTACGATGTTTTTATTTGTCTGTAGATAGAAACGAATATTTTAGTTTTCTCGCATAAATATCACGATAAAATTTAATTTTAAGAATATCCCTGAGTAACTTAATTTGATTATTAGATTTTATTGAATAAGTTTGTTTCTAGCATTTTTTCCTGACGAGTAACGATGTTTTTATGTTTCTGGAACTAGAAACGAATATTTTAGTTTTCTCGCATAAATATCACGATAAAATTAAATTTTAAGAATATCCCTGAGTAACTTTGCTTGTTTATTAGATTTTTTTAATAAGTTTGATTCTAGAATTTTTTCCTGAGGAGTAACGATGTTTTTATTTGTCTGGAGCTAGAAACGAATATTTTAGTTTTCTCGCATAAATATCACGATAAAATTAAATTGTAAGAATACCCCTGAGTAACTTAATTTGTTTATTATATTTCATTTAATAAGTTTGAATCTAGCTTTTTTTCCTGTCGAGTTACGATGTTCTAAATTGTCTGGAGCTAGAAACGAATATTTTAGTTTTCTCGCATAAATATCACGATAAAATTCAATTGTAAGAATATCCCTGAGTAACATAATTTGTTTATTATATTTCATTTAATAAGTTTGATTCTAGCAATTTTTCCTGACGAGTTACGATGTTTTTATTTGTCTGTAGATAGAAACGAATATTTTAGTTTTCTCGCATAAATATCACGATAAAATTAAATTTTAAAAATATCCCTAAGTAACTTAATTTGTTTATTATATTTCATTTAATAAGTTTGATTCTAGCATTTTTTCCTGACGAGTTACGATGTTTTTATTTGTCTGGAGATAGAAACGAATATTTTAGTTTTCTGGCATAAATATCACGATAAAATTAAATTTTAAGAATATCCCGGAGTAACTAAATTTGTTTATTAGATTTTATTGAATAAATTTGATTCTAGCATTTTTTCCTGTCGAGTTACGATGTTTTAAATTGTCTGGAGATAGAAACGAATATTTTAGTTTTCTCGCATAAATATCACGATAAAATTAAATTTTAAGAATATCCCTGAGTAACTAAATTTGTTTATTAGATTTTATTGAATAAGTTTGTTTCTAGCATTTTTTCCTGACGAGTAACGATGTTTTTATGTTTCTGGAACTAGAAAGGAATATTTTAGTTTTCTCGCATAAATATCACGATAAAATTAAATTTTAAGAATATCCCTGAGTAACTAAATTTGTTTATTAGATTTTATTTAATAAATTTGTTTCTAGCATTTTTTCCTGACGAGTAACGATGTTTTTATGTTTCTGGAACTAGAAACGAATATTTTAGTTTTCTCGCATAAATATCACAATAAAATTAAATTTTAAGAATATCCCTGAGTAACTAAATTTGTTTATTAGATTTTATTTAATAAATTTGTTTCTAGCATTTTTTCCTGACGAGTAACGATGTTTTTTGTTTCTGGAACTAGAAACGAATATTTTAGTTTTCTCGCATAAATATCACGATAAAATTAAATTTTAAGAATATCCCTGAGTAACTAAATTAGTTTATTAGATTTTATTTAATAAGTTTGTTTCTAGCATTTTTTCCTGACGAGTAACAATGTTTTTATGTTTCTGGAACTAGAAACGAATATTTTAGTTTTCTCGCATAAATATCACGATAAAATTTAATTTTAAAAATATCCCTGAGTAACTAAATTAGTTTATTAGATTTTATTGAATAAGTTTGTTTCTAGCATTTTTTCCTGACGAGTTACGATGTTTTTATTTGTCTGTAGATAGAAACGAATATTTTAGTTTTCTCGCATAAATATCACGATAAAATTTAATTTTAAGAATATCCCTGAGTAACTAAATTAGTTTATTAGATTTTATTTAATAAGTTTGTTTCTAGCATTTTTTCCTGACGAGTAACGATGTTTTTATGTTTCTGGAACTAGAAACGAATATTTTAGTTTTCTCGCATAAATATCACGATAAAATTTAATTTTAAGAATATCCCTGAGTAACTTAATTTGATTATTAGATTTTATTGAATAAGTTTGTTTCAAGCATTTTTTCCTGACGAGTAACGATGTTTTTATGTTTCTGGAACTAGAAACGAATATTTTAGTTTTCTCGCATAAATATCACGATAAAATTAAATTTTAAGAATATCCCTGAGTAACTTTGCTTGTTTATTAGATTTTTTTAATAAGTTTGATTCTAGAATTTTTTCCTGAGGAGTAACGATGTTTTTATTTGTCTGGAGCTAGAAACGAATATTTTAGTTTTCTCGCATAAATATCACGATAAAATTAAATTGTAAGAATACCCCTGAGTAACTTAATTTGTTTATTATATTTCATTTAATAAGTTTGATTCTAGCATTTTTTCCTGTCGAGTTACGATGTTTTTATTTGTCTGGAGATAGAAACGAATATTTTAGTTTTCTCGCATAAATATCACGATAAAATTAAATTTTAAGAATATCCCTGAGTAACTAAATTAGTTTATTAGATTCTATTTAAAAAGTTTGTTTCTAGCATTTTTTCCTGACGAGTAACGATGTTTTTATTTTTCTGGAACTAGAAACGAATATTTTAGTTTTCTCGCATAAATATCACGATAAAATTTAATTATAAGAATATCCCTGAGTAACTAATTTGTTTATTATATTTCATTTAATAAGTTTGAATCTAGCATTTTTTCCTGTCGAGTTACGATGTTCTAAATTGTCTGGAGCTAGAAACGAATATTTTAGTTTTCTCGCATAAATATCACGATAAAATTCAATTGTAAGAATATCCCTGAGTAACATAATTTGTTTATTATATTTCATTTAATAAGTTTGATTCTAGCAATTTTTCCTGACGAGTTACGATGTTTTTATTTGTCTGTAGATAGAAATGAATATTTTAGTTTTCTCGCATAAATATCACGATAAAATTAAATTTTAAAAATATCCCTAAGTAACTTAATTTGTTTATTATATTTCATTTAATAAGTTTGATTCTAGCATTTTTTCCTGACGAGTTACGATGTTTTTATTTGTCTGGAGATAGAAACGAATATTTTAGTTTTCTGGCATAAATATCACGATAAAATTAAATTTTAAGAATATCCCGGAGTAACTAAATTTGTTTATTAGATTTTATTGAATAAATTTGATTCTAGCATTTTTTCCTGTCGAGTTACGATGTTTTAAATTGTCTGGAGATAGAAACGAATATTTTAGTTTTCTCGCATAAATATCACGATAAAATTAAATTTTAAGAATATCCCTGAGTAACTAAATTTGTTTATTAGATTTTATTGAATAAGTTTGATTCTAGCATTTTTGCCTGACGAGTAACGATGTTTTTATGTTTCTGGAACTAGAAAGGAATATTTTAGTTTTCTCGCATAAATATCACGATAAAATTAAATTTTAAGAATATCCCTGAGTAACTAAATTTGTTTATTAGATTTTATTTAATAAATTTGTTTCTAGCATTTTTTCCTGACGAGTCACGATGTTTTTTGTTTCTGGAACTAGAAACGAATATTTTAGTTTTCTCGCATAAATATCACGATAAAATTAAATTTTAAGAATATCCCTGAGTAACTAAATTAGTTTATTAGATTTTATTTAATAAGTTTGTTTCTAGCATTTTTTCCTGACGAGTAACGATGTTTTTATGTTTCTGGAACTAGAAACGAATATTTTAGTTTTCTCGCATAAATATCACGATAAAATTTAATTTTAAAAATATCCCTGAGTAACTAAATTAGTTTATTAGATTTTATTGAATAAGTTTGTTTCTAGCATTTTTTCCTGACGAGTTACGATGTTTTTAATTGTCTGTAGATAGAAACGAATATTTTAGTTTTCTCGCATAAATATCACGATAAAATTAAATTTTAAGAATATCCCTGAGTAACTAAATTAGTTTATTAGATTTTATTTAATAAGATTGTTTCTAGCAATTTTTCCTGACGAGTAACGATGTTTTTATGTTTCTGGAACTAGAAACGAATATTTTAGTTTTCTCGCATAAATATCACGATAAAATTAAATTTTAAGAATATCCCTGAGTAACTAAATTAGTTTATTAGATTTTATTTAATAAGTTTGTTTCTAGCATTTTTTCCTGACGAGTAACGATGTTTTTATGTTTCTGCAACTAGAAACGAATATTTTAGTTTTCTCGCGTAAATATCACGATAAAATTTAATTTTAAAAATATCCCTGAGTAACTAAATTAGTTTATTAGATTTTATTGAATAAGTTTGCTTCTAGCATTTTTTCCTGACGAGTTACGATGTTTTTATATGTCTGTAGATAGAAACGAATATTTTAGTTTTCTCGCATAAATATCACGATAAAATTAAATTTTAAGAATATCCCTGAGTAACTAAATTAGTTTATTAGATTTTATTGAATAAGTTTGTTTCTAGCATTTTTTCCTGACGAGTAACGATGTTTTTATGTTTCTGGAACTAGAAACGAATATTTTAGTTTTCTCGCATAAATATCACGATAAAATTTAATTTTAAGAATATCCCTGAGTAACTTAATTTGTTTATTAGATTTTATTGAATAAGTTTGTTTCTAGCATTTTTTCCTGACGAGTAACGATGTTTTTATGATTCTAGAACTAGAAACGAATATTTTAGTTTTCTCGCATAAATATCACGATAAAATTTAATTTTAAGAATATCCCTGAGTAACTTTATTTGTTTATTAGATTTTTTTAATAAGTTTGATTCTAGAATTTTTTCCTGAGGAGTAACGATGTTTTTATTTGTCTGGAGATAGAAACGAATATTTTAGTTTTCTCGCATAAATATCACGATAAAATTAAATTTTAAGAATACCCCTGAGTAACTGAATTTGTTTATTAGATTTTATTTAATAAATTTGTTTCCAGCATTTTTTCCTGACGAGTAACGATGTTTTTATGTTTCTGGAACTAGAAACGAATATTTTAGTTTTCTCGCATAAATATCACGATAAAATTAAATTTTAAGAATATCCCTGCGTAACTAAATTAGTTTATTAGATTTTATTTAATAAGTTTGTTTCTAGCATTTTTTCCTGACGAGTAACGATGTTTTTATGTTTCTGGAACTTAAAACGAATATTTTAGTTTTCTCGCATAAATATCACGATAAAATTTAATTTTAAGAATATCCCTGAGTAACTTTATTTGTTTATTAGATTTTTTTAATAAGTTTGATTCTAGAATTTTTTCCTGAGGAGTAACGATATTTTTATTTGTCTGGAGCTAGAAACGAATATTTTAGTTTTCTCGCATAAATATCACGATAAAATTAAATTGTAAGAATATCCCTGAGTAACTGAATTTGTTTATTATATTTCATTTAATAAGTTTGATTCTAGCATTTTTTCCTGTCGAGTTACGATGTTTTTATGTTTCTGGAACTAGAAACGAATATTTTAGTTTTCTCGCATAAATATCACGATAAAATTTAATTTTAAGAATATCCCTGAGTAACTTAATTTATTTATTAGATTTTGTTGAATAAGTTTGTTTCTAGCATTTTTTCCTGACGAGTAACGATGTTTTTATGTTTCTGGAACTAGAAACGAATATTTTAGTTTTCTCGCATAAATATCACGATAAAATTTAATTTTAAGAATATCCCTGAGTAACTTTATTTGTTTATTAGATTTTATTTAATAAGTTTGTTTCTAGCATTTTTTCCTGACGAGTAACGATGTTTTTATGTTTCTGGAACTAGAAACGAATATTTTAGTTTTCTCGCATAAATATCACGATAAAATTTAATTTTAAGAATATCCCTGAGTAACTAAATTAGTTTATTAGATTTTATTTAATAAGTTTGTTTCTAGCATTTTTTCCTGACGAGTAACGATGTTTTTATGTTTCTGGAACTAGAAACGAATATTTTAGTTTTCTCGCATAAATATCACGATAAAATTTAATTTTAAAAATATCCCTGAGTAACTAAATTAGTTTATTAGATTTTATTGAATAAGTTTGTTTCTAGCATTTTTTCCTGACGAGTTACGATGTTTTTATTTGTCTGGAGATAGAAACGAATATTTTAGTTTTCTCGCATAAATATTACGATAAAATTTAATTTTAAGAATATCCCTGAGTAACTAAATTAGTTTATTACATTTTATTTAATAAGTTTGTTTCTAGCATTTTTTCCTGACGAGTAACGATGTTTTTTGTTTCTGGAACTAGAAACGAATATTTTAGTTTTCTCGCATAAATATCACGATAAAATTAAATTTTAAGAATATCCCTGAGTAACTAAATTAGTTTATTAGATTTTATTTAATAAGTTTGTTTCTAACATTTTTTCCTGACGAGTAACGATGTTTTTATGTTTCTGGAACTAGAAACGAATATTTTAGTTTTCTCGCATAAATATCACGATAAAATTTAATTTTAAAAATATCCCTGAGTAACTAAATTAGTTTATTAGATTTTATTGAATAAGTTTGTTTCTAGCATTTTTTCCTGACGAGTTACGATGTTTTTATTTGTCTGTAGATAGAAACGAATATTTTAGTTTTCTCGCATAAATATCACGATAAAATTAAATTTTAAGAATATCCCTGAGTAACTAAATTAGTTTATTAGATTTTATTTAATAAGTTTGCTTCTAGCATTTTTTCCTGACGAGTAACGATGTTTTTATGTTTCTGGAACTAGAAACGAATATTTTAGTTTTCTCGCATAAATATCACGATAAAATTTAATTTTAAGAATATCCCTGAGTAACTTAATTTGTTTATTAGATTTTGTTGAATAAGTTTGTTTCTAGCATTTTTTCCTGACGAGTAACGATGTTTTTATGTTTCTGGAACTAGAAACGAATATTTTAGTTTTCTCGCATAAATATCACGATAAAGTTTAATTTTAAGAATATCCCTGAGTAACTTTATTTGTTTATTAGATTTTATTTAATAAGTTTGTTTCTAGCATTTTTTCCTGACGAGTAACGATGTTTTTATGTTTCTGGAACTAGAAACGAATATTTTTGTTTTCTCGCATAAATATCACGATAAAATTTAATTTTAAGAATATCCCTGAGTAACTAAATTAGTTTATTAGATTTTATTTAATAAGTTTGTTTCTAGCATTTTTTCCTGACGAGTAACGATGTTTTTATGTTTCTGGAACTAGAAACGAATATTTTTGTTTTCTCGCATAAATATCACGATAAAATTTAATTTTAAAAATATCCCTGAGTAACTAAATTAGTTTATTAGATTTTATTGAATAAGTTTGTTTCTAGCATTTTTTCCTGACGAGTTACGATGTTTTTATTTGTCTGGAGATAGAAAGGAATATTTTAGTTTTCTCGCATAAATATTACGATAAAATTTAATTTTAAGAATATCCCTGAGTAACTAAATTAGTTTATTAGATTTTATTTAATAAGTTTGTTTCTAGCATTTTTTCCTGACGAGTAACGATGTTTTTATGTTTCTGGAACTAGAAACGAATATTTTAGTTTTCTCGCATAAATATCACAATAAAATAAAATTTTAAGAATATCCCTGAGTAACTAAGTTTGTTTATTAGATTTTATTTAGTAAATTTGTTTCTAGCATTTTTTCCTGACGAGTAACGATGTTTTTATGTTTCTGGAACTAGAAACGAATATTTTAGTTTTCTCGCATAAATATCACGATAAAATTAAATTTTAAGAATATCCCTGAGTAACTAAATTAGTTTATTAGATTTTATTTAATAAGTTTGTTTCTAGCATTTTTTCCTGACGAGTAACGATGTTTTTATGTTTCTGGAACTAGAAACGAATATTTTAGTTTTCTCGCATAAATATCACGATAAAATTTAATTTTAAAAATATCCCTGAGTAACTAAATTAGTTTATTAGATTTTATTGAATAAGTTTGTTTCTAGCATTTTTTCCTGACGAGTTACGATGTTTTTATTTGTCTGTAGATAGAAACGAATATTTTAGTTTTCTCGCATAAATATCACGATAAAATTAAATTTTAAGAATATCCCTGAGTAACTAAATTAGTTTATTAGATTTTATTTAATAAGTTTGTTTCTAGCATTTTTTCCTGACGTGTAACGATGTTTTTATGTTTCTGGAACTAGAAACGAATATTTTAGTTTTCTCGCATAAATATCACGATAAAATTTAATTTTAAAAATATCCCTGAGTAACTAAATTAGTTTATTAGATTTTATTGAATAAGTTTGTTTCTAGCATTTTTTCCTGACGAGTTACGATGTTTTTATTTTTCTGTAGATAGAAACGAATATTTTAGTTTTCTCGCATAAATATCACGATAAAATTTAATTTTAAGAGTATCCCTGAGTAACTTAATTTGTTTATTAGATTTTGTTGAATAAGTTTGTTTCTAGCATTTTTTCCTGACGAGTAACGATGTTTTTATGTTTCTGGAACTAGAAACGAATATTTTAGTTTTCTCGCATAAATATCACGATAAAGTTTAATTTTAAGAATATCCCTGAGTAACTTTATTTGTTTATTAGATTTTATTTAATAAGTTTGTTTCTAGCATTTTTTCCTGACGAGTAACGATGTTTTTATATTTCTGGAACTAGAAACGAATATTTTAGTTTTCTCGCATAAATATCACGATAAAATTTAATTTTAAGAATATCCCTGAGTAACTAAATTAGTTTATTAGATTTTATTTAATAAGTTTGTTTCTAGCATTTTTTCCTGACGAGTAACGATGTTTTTATGTTTCTGGAACTAGAAACGAATATTTTAGTTTTCTCGCATAAATATCACGATAAAATTTAATTTTAAAAATATCCCTGAGTAACTAAATTAGTTTATTAGATTTTATTGAATAAGTTTGTTTCTAGCATTTTTTCCTGACGAGTTACGATGTTTTTATTTGTCTGGAGATAGAAACGAATATTTTAGTTTTCTCGCATAAATATTACGATAAAATTTAATTTTAAGAATATCCCTGAGTAACTAAATTAGTTTATTAGATTTTATTTAATAAGTTTGTTTCTAGCATTTTTTCCTGACGAGTAACGATGTTTTTATGTTTCTGGAACTAGAAACGAATATTTTAGTTTTCTCGCATAAATATCGCAATAAAATTAAATTTTAAGAATATCCCTGAGTAACTAAATTTGTTTATTAGATTTTATTTAATAAATTTGTTTCTAGCATTTTTTCCTGACGAGTAACGATGTTTTTATGTTTCTGGAACTAGAAACGAATATTTTAGTTTTCTCGCATAAATATCACGATAAAATTAAATTTTAAGAATATCCCTGAGTAACTAAATTAGTTTATTAGATTTTATTTAATAAGTTTGTTTCTAGCATTTTTTCCTGACGAGTAACGATGTTTTTATGTTTCTGGAACTAGAAAGGAATATTTTAGTTTTCTCGCATAAATATCACGATAAAATTTAATTTTAAAAATATCCCTGGGTAACTAAATTAGTTTATTAGATTTTATTGAATAAGTTTGTTTCTAGCATTTTTTCCTGACGAGATACGATGTTTTTATTTGTCTGTAGATAGAAACGAATATTTTACTTTTCTCGCATAAATATCACGATAAAATTAAATTTTAAGAATATCCCTGAGTAACTAAATTAGTTTATTAGATTTTATTTAATAAGTTTGTTTCTAGCATTTTTTCCTGAGGAGTAACGATGTTTTTATGTTTCTGGAACTAGAAACGAATATTTTAGTTTTCTCGCATAAATATCACGATAAAATTTAATTTTAAGAATATCCCTGAGTAACTTAATTTGTTTATTAGATGTTGTTGAATAAGTTTGTTTCTAGCATTTTTTCCTGACGAGTAACGATGTTTTTATGTTTCTGGAACTAGAAACGAATATTTTAGTTTTCTCGCATAAATATCACGATAAAATTTAATTTTAAGAATATCCCTGAGTAACTTTATTTGTTTATTAGATTTTATTTAATAAGTTTGTTTCTAGCATTTTTTCCTGACGAGTAACGATGTTTTTATGTTTCTGGAACTAGAAACAAATATTTTAGTTTTCTCGCATAAATATCACGATAAAATTAAATTTTAAGAATATCCCTGAGTAACTTAATTTGTTTATTAGATTTTATTGAATAAGTTTGTTTCTAGCATTTTTTCCTGACGAGTAACGATGTTTTTATTTTTCTGGAACTAGAAACGAATATTTTAGTTTTCTCGCATAAATATCACGATAAAATTAAATTTTAAGAATATCCCTGAGTAACTAAATTTTTTTATTAGATTTTATTTAATAAATTTGTTTCTAGCATTTTTCCTGACGAGTAACGATGTTTTTATGTTTCTGGAACTAGAAACGAATATTTTAGTTTTCTCGCATAAATATCACGATAAAATTAAATTTTAAGAATATCCCGGAGTAACTTAATTTGTTTATTATATTTCATTTAATAAGTTTGATTCTAGCATTTTTTCCTGTCGAGTTACGATGTTTTAAATTGTCTGGAGCTAGAAACGAATATTTTAGTTTTCTCGCATAAATATCACGATAAAATTAAATTGTAAGAATATCCCTGAGTAACTAAATTTGTTTATTATATTTCATTTTATAATTTTGATTCTAGCATTTTGTCCTGACGAGTTACGATGTTTTTATTTGTCTGGAGATAGAAAGGAATATTTTAGTTTTCTCGCATAAATATCACGATAAAATTAAATTTTAAGAATATCCCTGAGTAACTAAATTTGTTTATTAGATTTTATATAATAAGTTTGTTTCTAGCATTTTTTCCTGGCGAGTAACGATGTTTTTATGTTTCTGGAACTAGAAACGAATATTTTAGTTTTCTCGCATAAATATCACGATAAAATTAAATTTTAAGAATATCCCTGAGTAACTTAATTTGTTTATTATATTTCATTTAATAAGTTTGATTCTAGCTTTCTGTCCTGTCGAGTTACGATGTTTTAAATTGTCTGGAGCTAGAAACGAATATTTTAGTTTTCTCGCATAAATATCACGATAAAATTAAATTTTAAGAATATCCCTGAGTAACTAAATTAGTTTATTAGATTTTATTTAATAAGTTTGTTTCTAGCATTTTTTCCTGACGAGTAACGATGTTTTTATGTTTCTGGAACTAGAAACGAATATTTTAGTTTTCTCGCATAAATATCACGATAAAATTAAATTTTAAGAATATCCCTGAGTAACTTAATTTGTTTATTATATTTCATTTAATAAGTTTGAATCTAGCATTTTTTCCTGTCGAGTTACGATGTTTTAAATTGTCTGGAGCTAGAAACGAATATTTTAGTTTTCTCGCATAAATATCACGATAAAATTAAATTGTAAGAATATCCCTGAGTAACATGATTTGTTTATTATATTTCATTTAATAAGTTTGATTCTAGCATTTTTTCCTGACGAGTTACGATGTTTTTATTTGTCTGTAGATAGAAACGAATATTTTAGTTTTCTCGCATAAATATCACGATAAAATTAAATTTTAAGAATATCCCTGAGTAACTTAATTTGTTTAATATATTTCATTTAATAAGTTTGATTCTAGCATTTTTTCCTGACGAGTTACGATGTTTTTATTTGTCTGGAGATAGAAACGAATATTTTAGTTTTCTCGCATAAATATCACAATAAAATAAAATTTTAAGAATATCCCTGAGTAACTAAGTTTGTTTATTAGATTTTATTTAGTAAATTTGTTTCTAGCATTTTTTCCTGACGAGTAACGATGTTTTTATGTTTCTGGAACTAGAAACGAATATTTTAGTTTTCTCGCATAAATATCACGATAAAATTAAATTTTAAGAATATCCCTGAGTAACTAAATTAGTTTATTAGATTTTATTTAATAAGTTTGTTTCTAGCATTTTTTCCTGACGAGTAACGATGTTTTTATGTTTCTGGAACTAGAAACGAATATTTTAGTTTTCTCGCATAAATATCACGATAAAATTTAATTTTAAAAATATCCCTAAATAACTAAATTAGTTTATTAGATTTTATTGAATAAGTTTGTTTCTAGCATTTTTTCCTGACGAGTTACGATGTTTTTATTTGTCTGTAGATAGAAACGAATATTTTAGTTTTCTCGCATAAATATCACGATAAAATTAAATTTTAAGAATATCCCTGAGTAACTAAATTAGTTTATTAGATTTTATTTAATAAGTTTGTTTCTAGCATTTTTTCCTGACGTGTAACGATGTTTTTATGTTTCTGGAACTAGAAACGAATATTTTAGTTTTCTCGCATAAATATCACGATAAAATTTAATTTTAAAAATATCCCTGAGTAACTAAATTAGTTTATTAGATTTTATTGAATAAGTTTGTTTCTAGCATTTTTTCCTGACGAGTTACGATGTTTTTATTTTTCTGTAGATAGAAACGAATATTTTAGTTTTCTCGCATAAATATCACGATAAAATTTAATTTTAAGAATATCCCTGAGTAACTTAATTTGTTTATTAGATTTTGTTGAATAAGTTTGTTTCTAGCATTTTTTCCTGACGAGTAACGATGTTTTTATGTTTCTGGAACTAGAAACGAATATTTTAGTTTTCTCGCATAAATATCACGATAAAGTTTAATTTTAAGAATATCCCTGAGTAACTTTATTTGTTTATTAGATTTTATTTAATAAGTTTGTTTCTAGCATTTTTTCCTGACGAGTAACGATGTTTTTATATTTCTGGAACTAGAAACGAATATTTTAGTTTTCTCGCATAAATATCACGATAAAATTTAATTTTAAGAATATCCCTGAGTAACTAAATTAGTTTATTAGATTTTATTTAATAAGTTTGTTTCTAGCATTTTTTCCTGACGAGTAACGATGTTTTTATGTTTCTGGAACTAGAAACGAATATTTTAGTTTTCTCGCATAAATATCACGATAAAATTTAATTTTAAAAATATCCCTGAGTAACTAAATTAGTTTATTAGATTTTATTGAATAAGTTTGTTTCTAGCATTTTTTCCTGACGAGTTACGATGTTTTTATTTGTCTGGAGATAGAAACGAATATTTTAGTTTTCTCGCATAAATATTACGATAAAATTTAATTTTAAGAATATCCCTGAGTAACTAAATTAGTTTATTAGATTTTATTTAATAAGTTTGTTTCTAGCATTTTTTCCTGACGAGTAACGATGTTTTTATGTTTCTGGAACTAGAAACGAATATTTTAGTTTTCTCGCATAAATATCACAATAAAATTAAATTTTAAGAATATCCCTGAGTAACTAAATTTGTTTATTAGATTTTATTTAATAAATTTGTTTCTAGCATTTTTTCCTGACGAGTAACGATGTTTTTATGTTTCTGGAACTAGAAACGAATATTTTAGTTTTCTCGCATAAATATCACGATAAAATGAAATTTTAAGAATATCCCTGAGTAACTAAATTAGTTTATTAGATTTTATTTAATAAGTTTGTTTCTAGCATTTTTTCCTGACGAGTAACGATGTTTTTATGTTTCTGGAACTAGAAACGAATATTTTAGTTTTCTCGCATAAATATCACGATAAAATTTAATTTTAAAAATATCCCTGGGTAACTAAATTAGTTTATTAGATTTTATTGAATAAGTTTGTTTCTAGCATTTTTTCCTGACGAGATACGATGTTTTTATTTGTCTGTAGATAGAAACGAATATTTTACTTTTCTCGCATAAATATCACGATAAAATTAAATTTTAAGAATATCCCTGAGTAACTAAATTAGTTTATTAGATTTTATTTAATAAGTTTGTTTCTAGCATTTTTTCCTGACGAGTAACGATGTTTTTATGTTTCTGGAACTAGAAACGAATATTTTAGTTTTCTCGCATAAATATCACGATAAAATTTAATTTTAAGAATATCCCTGAGTAACTTAATTTGTTTATTAGATGTTGTTGAATAAGTTTGTTTCTAGCATTTTTTCCTGACGAGTAACGATGTTTTTATGTTTCTGGAACTAGAAACGAATATTTTAGTTTTCTCGCATAAATATCACGATAAAATTTAATTTTAAGAATATCCCTGAGTAACTTTATTTGTTTATTAGATTTTATTTAATAAGTTTGTTTCTAGCATTTTTTCCTGACGAGTTACGATGTTTTTATGTTTCTGGAACTAGAAACAAATATTTTAGTTTTCTCGCATAAATATCACGATAAAATTAAATTTTAAGAATATCCCTGAGTAACTTAATTTGTTTATTAGATTTTATTGAATAAGTTTGTTTCTAGCATTTTTTCCTGACGAGTAACGATGTTTTTATTTTTCTGGAACTAGAAACGAATATTTTAGTTTTCTCGCATAAATATCACGATAAAATTAAATTTTAAGAATATCCCTGAGTAACTAAATTTGTTTATTAGATTTTATTTAATAAATTTGTTTCTAGCATTTTTCCTGACGAGTAACGATGTTTTTATGTTTCTGGAACTAGAAACGAATATTTTAGTTTTCTCGCATAAATATCACGATAAAATTAAATTTTAAGAATATCCCGGAGTAACTTAATTTGTTTATTATATTTCATTTAATAAGTTTGATTCTAGCATTTTTTCCTGTCGAGTTACGATGTTTTAAATTGTCTGGAGCTAGAAACGAATATTTTAGTTTTCTCGCATAAATATCACGATAAAATTAAATTGTAAGAATATCCCTGAGTAACTAAATTTGTTTATTATATTTCATTTAATAATTTTGATTCTAGCATTTTGTCCTGACGAGTTACGATGTTTTTATTTGTCTGGAGATAGAAAGGAATATTTTAGTTTTCTCGCATAAATATCACGATAAAATTAAATTTTAAGAATATCCCTGAGTAACTAAATTTGTTTATTAGATTTTATATAATAAGTTTGTTTCTAGCATTTTTTCCTGGCGAGTAACGATGTTTTTATGTTTCTGGAACTAGAAACGAATATTTTAGTTTTCTCGCATAAATATCACGATAAAATTAAATTTTAAGAATATCCCTGAGTAACTTAATTTGTTTATTATATTTCATTTAATAAGTTTGATTCTAGCTTTCTGTCCTGTCGAGTTACGATGTTTTAAATTGTCTGGAGCTAGAAACGAATATTTTAGTTTTCTCGCATAAATATCACGATAAAATTAAATTTTAAGAATATCCCTGAGTAACTAAATTAGTTTATTAGATTTTATTTAATAAGTTTGTTTCTAGCATTTTTTCCTGACGAGTAACGATGTTTTTATGTTTCTGGAACTAGAAACGAATATTTTAGTTTTCTCGCATAAATATCACGATAAAATTAAATTTTAAGAATATCCCTGAGTAACTTAATTTGTTTATTATATTTCATTTAATAAGTTTGAATCTAGCATTTTTTCCTGTCGAGTTACGATGTTTTAAATTGTCTGGAGCTAGAAACGAATATTTTAGTTTTCTCGCATAAATATCACGATAAAATTAAATTGTAAGAATATCCCTGAGTAACATGATTTGTTTATTATATTTCATTTAATAAGTTTGATTCTAGCATTTTTTCCTGACGAGTTACGATGTTTTTATTTGTCTGGAGCTAGAAACGAATATTTTAGTTTTCTCGCATAAATATCACGATAAAATTAAATTGTAAGAATATCCCTGAGTAACATGATTTGTTTATTATATTTCATTTAATAAGTTTGATTCTAGCATTTTTTCCTGACGAGTTACGATGTTTTTATTTGTCTGGAGATAGAAACGAATATTTTAGTTTTCTCGCATAAATATCACGATAAAATTAAATTTTAAGAATATCCCTGAGTAACTAAATTTTGTTATTAGATTTTATTTAATAAGTTTCTTACTAGCATTTTTTCCTGAGCAGTTACGATTTTTTTGTTTGTCTGGAACTAGAAACGAATATTTTAGTTTTCTCGCATAAATATCACGATAAAATTTAATTTTAAGAATATCCCTGAGTAACATAATTTGTTTATTATATTTCATTTAATAAGTTTGATTCTAGCATTTTTTCCTGACGAGTTACGATGTTTTTATTTGTCTGTAGATAGAAACGAATATTTTAGTTTTCTCGCATAAATATCACGATAAAATTAATTTGTTTATTATATTTCATTTAATAAGTTTGAATCTAGCATTTTTTCCTGTCGAGTTACGATGTTCTAAATTGTCTGGAGCTAGAAACGAATATTTTAGTTTTCTCGCATAAATATCACGATAAAATTCAATTGTAAGAATATCCCTGAGTAACATAATTTGTTTATTATATTTCATTTAATAAGTTTGATTCTAGCATTTTTTCCTGACGAGTTACGATGTTTTTATTTGTCTGTAGATAGAAACGAATATTTTAGTTTTCTCGCATAAATATCACGATAAAATTAAATTTTAAAAATATCCCTAAGTAACTTAATTTGTTTATTATATTTCATTTAATAAGTTTGTTTCTAGCATTTTTTCCTGACGAGTAACGATGTTTTTATGTTTCTGGAACTAGAAACGAATATTTTAGTTTTCTCGCATAAATATCACAATAAAATTAAATTTTAAGAATATCCCTAAGTAACTAAATTTGTTTATTAGATTTTAATTAATAAATTTGTTTCTAGCATTTTTTCCTGACGAGTAACGATGTTTTTTGTTTCTGGAACTAGAAACGAATATTTTAGTTTTCTCGCATAAATATCACGATAAAATTAAATTTTAAGAATATCCCTGAGTAACTAAATTAGTTTATTAGATTTTATTTAATAAGTTTGTTTCTAGCATTTTTTCCTGACGAGTAACGATGTTTTTTTTTTCTGGAACTAGAAACGAATATTTTAGTTTTCTCGCATAAATATCACGATAAAATTTAATTTTAAAAATATCCCTGAGTAACTAAATTAGTTTATTAGATTTTATTGAATAAGTTTGTTTCTAGCATTTTTTCCTGACGAGTTACGATGTTTTTATTTGTCTGTAGATAGAAACGAATATTTTAGTTTTCTCGCATAAAAATCACGATAAAATTTAATTTTAAGAATATCCCTGAGTAACTAAATTAGTTTATTAGATTTTATTTAATAAGTTTGTTTCTAGCATTTTTTCCTGACGAGTAACGATGTTTTTATGTTTCTGGAACTAGAAACGAATATTTTAGTTTTCTCGCATAAATATCACGATAAAATTTAATTTTAAGAATATCCCTGAGTAACTTAATTTGATTATTAGATTTTATTGAATAAGTTTGTTTCTAGCATTTTTTCCTGACGGGTAACGATGTTTTTATGTTTCTGGAACTAGAAACGAATATTTTAGTTTTCTCGCATAAATATCACGATAAAATTTAATTTTAAAAATATCCCTGAGTAACTAAATTAGTTTATTAGATTTTATTGAATAAGTTTGTTTCTAGCATTTTTTCCTGACGAGTTACGATGTTTTTATTTGTCTGTAGATAGAAACGAATATTTTAGTTTTCTCGCATAAATATCACGATAAAATTTAATTTTAAGAATATCCCTGAGTAACTAAATTAGTTTATTAGATTTTATTTAATATGTTTGTTTCTAGCATTTTTTCCTGACGAGAAACGATGTTTTTATGTTTCTGGAACTAGAAACGAATATTTTAGTTTTCTCGCATAAATATCACGATAAAATTTAATTTTAAGAATATCCCTGAGTAACTTAATTTGTTTATTAGATTTTATTGAATAAGTTTGTTTCTAGCATTTTTTCCTGACGGGTAACGATGTTTTTATGTTTCTGGAACTAGAAACGAATATTTTAGTTTTCTCGCATAAATATCACGATAAAATTTAATTTTAAAAATATCCCTGAGTAACTAAATTAGTTTATTAGATTTTATTGAATAAGTTTGTTTCTAGCATTTTTTCCTGACGAGTTACGATGTTTTTATTTGTCTGTAGATAGAAACGAATATTTTAGTTTTCTCGCATAAATATCACGATAAAATTTAATTTTAAGAATATCCCTGAGTAACTAAATTAGTTTATTAGATTTTATTTAATAAGTTTGTTTCTAGCATTTTTTCCTGACGAGTAACGATGTTTTTATGTTTCTGGAACTAGAAACGAATATTTTAGTTTTCTCGCATGAATATCACGATAAAATTTAATTTTAAGAATATCCCTGAGTAACTTAATTTGATTATTAGATTTTATTGAATAAGTTTGTTTCTAGCATTTTTTCCTGACGAGTAACGATGTTTTTATGTTTCTGGAACTAGAAACGAATATTTTAGTTTTCTCGCATAAATATCACGATAAAATTAAATTCTAAGAATATCCCTGAGTAACTTTGCTTGTTTATTAGATTTTTTTAATAAGTTTGATTCTAGAATTTTTTCCTGAGGAGTAACGATGTTTTTATTTGTCTGGAGCTAGAAACGAATATTTTAGTTTTCTCGCATAAATATCACGATAAAATTAAATTTTAAAAATATCCCTAAGTAACTTAATTTGTTTATTATATTTCATTTAATAAGTTTGTTTCTAGCATTTTTTCCTGACGAGTAACGATGTTTTTATGTTTCTGGAACTAGAAACGAATATTTTAGTTTTCTCGCATAAATATCACAATAAAATTAAATTTTAAGAATATCCCTGAGTAACTAAATTTGTTTATTAGATTTTAATTAATAAATTTGTTTCTAGCATTTTTTCCTGACGAGTAACGATGTTTTTTGTTTCTGGAACTAGAAACGAATATTTTAGTTTTCTCGCATAAATATCACGATAAAATTAAATTTTAAGAATATCCCTGAGTAACTAAATTAGTTTATTAGATTTTATTTAATAAGTTTGTTTCTAGCATTTTTTCCTGACGAGTAACGATGTTTTTATGTTTCTGGAACTAGAAACGAATATTTTAGTTTTCTCGCATAAATATCACGATAAAATTTAATTTTAAAAATATCCCTGAGTAACTAAATTAGTTTATTAGATTTTATTGAAAAAGTTTGTTTCTAGCATTTTTTCCTGACGAGTTACGATGTTTATATTTGTCTGTAGATAGAAACGAATATTTTAGTTTTCTCGCATAAATATCACGATAAAATAAAATTTTAAGAATATCCCTGAGTAACTAAATTAGTTTATTAGATTTTATTTAATAAGTTTGTTTCTAGCATTTTTTCCTGACGGGTAACGATGTTTTTATGTTTCTGGAACTAGAAACGAATATTTTAGTTTTCTCGCATAAATATCACGATAAAATTTAATTTTAAAAATATCCCTGAGTAACTAAATTAGTTTATTAGATTTTATTGAATAAGTTTGTTTCTAGCATTTTTTCCTGACGAGTTACGATGTTTTTATTTGTCTGTAGATAGAAACGAATATTTTAGTTTTCTCGCATAAATATCACGATAAAATTTAATTTTAAGAATATCCCTGAGTAACTTAATTTGTTTATTAGATTTTATTGAATAAGTTTGTTTCTAGCATTTTTTCCTGACGGGTAACGATGTTTTTATGTTTCTGGAACTAGAAACGAATATTTTAGTTTTCTCGCATAAATATCACGATAAAATTTAATTTTAAAAATATCCCTGAGTAACTAAATTAGTTTATTAGATTTTATTGAATAAGTTTGTTTCTAGCATTTTTTCCTGACGAGTTACGATGTTTTTATTTGTCTGTAGATAGAAACGAATATTTTAGTTTTCTCGCATAAATATCACGATAAAATTTAATTTTAAGAATATCCCTGAGTAACTTAATTTGTTTATTAGATTTTATTGAATAAGTTTGTTTCTAGCATTTTTTCCTGACGGGTAACGATGTTTTTATGTTTCTGGAACTAGAAACGAATATTTTAGTTTTCTCGCATAAATATCACGATAAAATTAAATTTTAAGAATATCCCTGAGTAACTTTGCTTGTTTATTAGATTTTTTTAATAAGTTTGATTCTAGAATTTTTTCCTGAGGAGTAACGATGTTTTTATTTGTCTGGAGCTAGAAACGAATATTTTAGTTTTCTCGCATAAATATCACGATAAAATTTAATTTTAAAAATATCCCTGAGTAACTAAATTTGTTTATTAGATTTTAATTAATAAATTTGTTTCTAGCATTTTTTCCTGACGAGTAACGATGTTTTTTGTTTCTGGAACTAGAAATGAATATTTTAGTTTTCTCGCATAAATATTACGATAAAATTAAATTTTAAGAATATCCCTGAATAACTAAATTAGTTTATTAGATTTTATATAATAAGTTTGTTTCTAGCATTTTTTCCTGACGAGTTACGATGTTTTTATTTGTCTGTAGATAGAAACGAATATTTTAGTTTTCTCGCATAAATATCACGATAAAATTTAATTTTAAGAATATCCCTGAGTAACTAAATTTGTTTATTAGATTTTATTTAATAAGTTTGTTTCTAGCATTTTTTCCTGACGAGTAACGATGGTTTTATGTTTCTGGAACTAGAAACGAATATTTTAGTTTTCTCGCATAAATATCACGATAAAATTTAATTTTAATAATATCCCTGAGTAACTTAATTTGATTATTAGATTTTATTGAATAAGTTTGTTTCTAGCATTTTTTCCTGACGAGTAACGATGTTTTTATGTTTCTGGAACTAGAAACGAATATTTTAGTTTTCTCGCATAAATATCACGATAAAATTAAATTTTAAGAATATCCCTGAGTAACTTTGCTTGTTTATTAGATTTTTTTAATAAGTTTGATTCTAGAATTTTTTCCTGAGGAGTAACGATGTTTTTATTTGTCTGGAGCTAGAAACGAATATTTTAGTTTTCTCGCATAAATATCACGATCAAATTTAATTTTAAAAATATCCCTGAGTAACTAAATTTGTTTATTAGATTTTAATTAATAAATTTGTTTCTAGCATTTTTTCCTGACGAGTAACGATGTTTTTTGTTTCTGGAACTAGAAATGAATATTTTAGTTTTCTCGCATAAATATTACGATAAAATTAAATTTTAAGAATATCCCTGAATAACTAAATTAGTTTATTAGATTTTATTTAATAAGTTTGTTTCTAGCATTTTTTCCTGACGAGTAACGATGTTTTTATGTTTCTGGAACTAGAAACGAATATTTTAGTTTTCTCGCATAAATATCACGATAAAATTTAATTTTAAAAATATCCCTGAGTAACTAAATTAGTTTATTAGATTTTATTGAAAAAGTTTGTTTCTAGCATTTTTTCCTGACGAGTTACGATGTTTTTATTTGTCTGTAGATAGAAACGAATATTTTAGTTTTCTCGCATAAATATCACGATAAAATTAAATTTTAAGAATATCCCTGAGTAACTAAATTAGTTTATTAGATTTTATTTAATAAGTTTGTTTCTAGCATTTTTTCCTGACGGGTAACGATGTTTTTATGTTTCTGGAACTAGAAACGAATATTTTAGTTTTCTCGCATAAATATCACGATAAAATTTAATTTTAAAAATATCCCTGAGTAACTAAATTAGTTTATTAGATTTTATTGAATAAGTTTGTTTCTAGCATTTTTTCCTGACGAGTTACGATGTTTTTATTTGTCTGTAGATAGAAACGAATATTTTAGTTTTCTCGCATAAATATCACGATAAAATTTAATTTTAAGAATATCCCTGAGTAACTAAATTAGTTTATTAGATTTTATTTAATAAGTTTGTTTCTAGCATTTTTTCCTGACGAGTAACGATGTTTTTATGTTTCTGGAACTAGAAACGAATATTTTAGTTTTCTCGCATAAATATCACGATAAAATTTAATTTTAAGAATATCCCTGAGTAACTTAATTTGATTATTAGATTTTACTGAATAAGTTTGTTTCTAGCATTTTTTCCTGACGAGTAATGATGTTTTTATGTTTCTGGAACTAGAAACGAATATTTTAGTTTTCTCGCATAAATAACACGATAAAATTAAATTTTAAGAATATCCCTGAGTAACTTTGCTTGTTTATTAGATTTTTTTAATAAGTTTGATTCTAGAATTTTTTCCTGAGGAGTAACGATGTTTTTATTTGTCTGGAGCTAGAAACGAATATTTTAGTTTTCTCGCATAAATATCACGATAAAATTAAATTGTAAGAATACCCCTGAGTAACTTAATTTGTTTATTATATTTCATTTAATAAGTTTGATTCTAGCATTTTTTCCTGTCGAGTTACGATGTTTTTATTTGTCTGGAGATAGAAACGAATATTTTAGTTTTCTCGCATATATATCACGATAAAATTTAATTTTTAGAATATCCCTGAGTAACTAATTTGTTTATTATATTTCATTTAATAAGTTTGAATCTAGCTTTTTTTCCTGTCGAGTTACGATGTTCTAAATTGTCTGGAGCTAGAAACGAATATTTTAGTTTTCTCGCATAAATATCACGATAAAATTCAATTGTAAGAATATCCCTGAGTAACATAATTTGTTTATTATATTTCATTTAATAAGTTTGATTCTAGCAATTTTTCCTGACGAGTTACGATGTTTTTATTTGTCTGTAGATAGAAACGAATATTTTAGTTTTCTCGCATAAATATCACGATAAAATTAAATTTTAAAAATATCCCTAAGTAACTTAATTTGTTTATTATATTTCATTTAATAAGTTTGATTCTAGCATTTTTTCCTGACGAGTTACGATGTTTTTATTTGTCTGGAGATAGAAACGAATATTTTAGTTTTCTGGCATAAATATCACGATAAAATTAAATTTTAAGAATATCCCGGAGTAACTAAATTTGTTTATTAGATTTTATTGAATAAATTTGATTCTAGCTTTTTTTCCTGTCGAGGTACGATGTTTTAAATTGTCTGGAGATAGAAACGAATATTTTAGTTTTCTCGCATAAATATCACGATAAAATTAAATTTTAAGAATATCCCTGAGTAACTAAATTTGTTTATTAGATTTTATTGAATAAGTTTGTTTCTAGCATTTTTTCCTGACGAGTACCGATGTTTTTTGTTTCTGGAACTAGAAACGAATATTTTCGTTTTCTCGCATAAATATCACGATAAAATTAAATTTTAAGAATATCCCTGAGTAACTAAATCAGTTTATTAGATTTTATTTAATAAGTTTGTTTCTAGCATTTTTTCCTGACGAGTAACGATGTTTTTATGTTTCTGGAACTAGAAACGAATATTTTAGTTTTCTCGCATAAATATCACGATAAAATTTAATTTTAAGAATAGCCCTGAGTAACTTAATTTGTTTATTATATTTCATTTAATAAGTTTGATTCTAGCATTTTTTCCTGTCGAGTAAAGATGTTTTATGTTTCTGGAACTAGAAACGAATATTTTAGTTTTCTCGCATAAATATCACGATAAAATTAAATTTCAAGAATATTCCTGAGTAACTTAATTTGTTTATTATATTTCATTTAATAAGTTTGATTCTAGCATTTTTTCCTGACGAGTTACGATGTTTTTATGTTTCTGGAACTAGAAACGAATATTTTAGTTTTCTCGCATAAATATCACGATAAAATTTAATTTTAAGAATATCCCTGAGTAACTTAATTTGTTTATTATATTTCATTTAATAAGTTTGAATCTAGCATTTTTACCTGTCGAGTTACGATGTTTTAAATTGTCTGGAGCTAGAAACGAATATTTTAGTTTTCTCGCATAAATATCACGATAAAATTCAATTGTAAGAATATCAATGAGTAACATAATTTGTTTATTATATTTCATTTAATAAGTTTGATTCTAGCATTTTTTCCTGACGAGTTACGATGTTTTTATTTGTCTGTAGATAGAAACGAATATTTTAGTTTTCTCGCATAAATATCACGATAAAATTAAATTTTAAGAATATCCCTAAGTAACTAAATTTGTTTATTAGATTTTATTTAATAAGTTTGTTTCTAGCATTTTTTCCTGACGAGTAACGATGTTTTTATGTTTCTGGAACTAGAAACGAATATTTTAGTTTTCTCGCATAAATAATATCACGATAAAATTAAATTTTAAGAATATCCCTGAGTAACTTAATTTGTTTATTATATTTCATTTAATAAGTTTGATTCTAGCATTTTTTCCTGACGAGTAACGATGTTTTTATGTTTCTGGAACTAGAAACGAATATTTTAGTTTTCTCGCATAAATATCACGATAAAATTAAATTGTAAGATAAACCCTGAGTAACTTAATTTGTTTATTATATTTCATTTAATAAGTTTGATTCTAGCATTTTTTTCTGTCGAGTTACGATGTTTTTATGTTTCTGGAACTAGAAACGAATATTTTAGTTTTCTCGCATAAATATCACGATAAAATTAAATTTTAAGAATATCCCTGAGTAATTAAATTTGTTTATTAGATTTTATTTAATAAATTTGTTTCTAGCATTTTTTCCTGACGAGTAACGATGTTTTTATGTTTCTGGAACTAGAAACGAATATTTTAGTTTTCTCGCATAAATATCACGATAAAATTAAATTTTAAGAATATCCCTGAGTAACTAAATTAGTTTATTAGATTTTATTTAATAAGTGTGTTTCTAGCATTTTTTCCTGACGAGTAACGATGTTTTTATGTTTCTGGAACTAGAAATGAATATTTTAGTTTTCTCGCATAAATATCACGATAAAATTAAATTTTAAGAATATCCCTGAGTAACTAAATTAGTTTATTAGATTTTATTTAATAAGTTTGTTTCTAGCATTTTTTCCTGACGAGTAACGATGTTTTTATGTTTCTGGAACTAGAAACGAATATTTTAGTTTTCTCGCATAAATATCACGATAAAATTAAATTGTAAGATAAACCCTGAGTAACTTAATTTGTTTATTATATTTCATTTAATAAGTTTGATTCTAGCATTTTTTCCTGTCGAGTTACGATGTTTTTATGTTTCTGGAACTAGAAACGAATATTTTAGTTTTCTCGCATAAATATCACGATAAAATTAAATTTTAAGAATATCCCTGAGTAACTTAATTTGTTTATTATATTTCATTTAATAAGTTTGATTCTAGCATTTTTTCCTGTCGAGTTACGATGTTTTAAATTGTCTGGAGCTAGAAACGAATATTTTAGTTTTCTTGCATAAATATCACGATAAAATTAAATTGTAAGAATATCCCTGAGTAACTTAATTTGTTTATTATATTTCATTTAATAAGTTTGATTCTAGCATTTTTTCCTGACGAGTTACGATGTTTTTATTTGTCTGGAGATAGAAACGAATATTTTAGTTTTCTCGCATAAATATCACGATAAAATTAAATTTTAAGAATATCCCTGAGTAACTAAATTTGTTTATTAGATTTTATTGAATAAGTTTGTTTCTAGCATTTTTTCCTGACGAGTAACGATGTTTTTATGTTTCTGGAACTAGAAACGAATATTTTAGTTTTCTCGCATAAATAATATCACGATAAAATTAAATTTTAAGAATAACCCTGAGTAACTTAATTTGTTTATTATATTTCATTTAATAAGTTTGATTCTAGCATTTTTTCCTGTCGAGTTACGATGTTTTAAATTGTCTGGAGCTAGAAACGAATATTTTAGTTTTCTTGCATAAATATCACGATAAAATTAAATTGTAAGAATATCCCTGAGTAACATAATTTGTTTATTATATTTCATTTAATAAGTTTGATTCTAGCATTTTTTCCTGACGAGTTACGATGTTTTTATTTGTCTGGAGATAGAAACGAATATTTTAGTTTTCTCGCATAAATATCACGATAAAATTAAATTTTAAGAATATCCCTGAGTAACTAAATTTGTTTATTAGATTTTATTTAATAAATTTGTTTCTAGCATTTTATCCTGTCGGGTAACGATGTTTTTATTTTTCTGGAACTAGAAACGAATATTTTAGTTTTCTCGCATAAATATCACGATAAAATTTAATTTTAAGAATATCCCTGAGTAACTAAATTTGTTTATTAGATTTTATTTAATAAATTTGTTTCTAGCATTTTTTCCTGACGAGTAACGATGTTTTTATGTTTCTGGAACTAGAAACGAATATTTTAGTTTTCTCGCATAAATATCACGATAAAATTTAATTTTAAGAATATCCCTGAGTAACTTAATTTGTTTATTATATTTCATTTAATAAGTTTGAATCTAGCATTTTTACCTGTCGAGTTACGATGTTTTAAATTGTCTGGAGCTAGAAACGAATATTTTAGTTTTCTCGCATAAATATCACGATAAAATTCAATTGTAAGAATATCAATGAGTAACATAATTTGTTTATTATATTTCATTTAATAAGTTTGATTCTAGCATTTTTTCCTGACGAGTTACGATGTTTTTATTTTTCTGTAGATAGAAACGAATATTTTAGTTTTCTCGCATAAATATCACGATAAAATTAAATTTTAAAAATATCCCTGAGTAACTTAATTTGTTTATTATATTTCATTTAATAACTTTGATTCTAGCATTTTTTCCTGACGAGTTACGATGTTTTTATTTGTCTGGAGATAGAAACGAATATTTTAGTTTTCTGGCATAAATATCACGATAAAATTAAATTTTAAGAATATCCCGGAGTAACTAAATTTGTTTATTAGATTTTATTGAATAAATTTGATTCTAGCATTTTTTCCTGTCGAGTTACGATGTTTTAAATTGTCTGGAGATAGAAACGAATATTTTAGTTTTCTCGCATAAATATCACGATAAAATTAAATTGTAAGAATATCCCTGAGTAACTTAATTTGTTTATTATATTTCATTTAATAAGTTTGATTCTAGCATTTTTTCCTGACGAGTTACGATGTTTTTATTTGTCTGTAGATAGAAACGAATATTTTAGTTTTCTCGCATAAATATCACGATAAAATTAAATTTTAAAAATATCCCTAAGTAACTTAATTTGTTTATTATATTTCATTTAATAAGTTTGATTCTAGCATTTTTTCCTGACGAGTTACGATGTTTTTATTTGTCTGGAGATAGAAACGAATATTTTAGTTTTCTGGCATAAATATCACGATAAAATTAAATTTTAAGAATATCCCGGAGTAACTAAATTTGTTTATTAGATTTTATTGAATAAATTTGATTCTAGCTTTTTTTCCTGTCGAGTTACGATGTTTTAAATTGTCTGGAGATAGAAACGAATATTTTAGTTTTCTCGCATAAATATCACGATAAAATTAAATTTTAAGAATATCCCTGAGTAACTAAATTTGTTTATTAGATTTTATTGAATAAGTTTGTTTCTAGCATTTTGTCCTGACGAGTAACGATGTTTTTTGTTTCTGGAACTAGAAACGAATATTTTTGTTTTCTCGCATAAATATCACGATAAAATTAAATTTTAAGAATATCCCTGAGTAACATAATTTGTTTATTATATTTCATTTAATAAGTTTGATTCTAGCATTTTTTCCTGACGAGTTACGATGTTTTTATTTGTCTGGAGATAGAAAAGAATATTTTAGTTTTCTCGCATAAATATCACGATAAAATTAAATTTTAAGAATATCCCTGAGTAACTAAATTTGTTTATTAGATTTTATTTAATAAATTTATTTCTAGCATTTTATCCTGTCGAGTAACGATGTTTTTATTTTTCTGGAACTAGAAACGAATATTTTAGTTTTCTCGCATAAATATCACGATAAAATTTAATTTTAAGAATATCCCTGAGTAATTAAATTTGTTTATTAGATTTTATTTAATAAATTTGTTTCTAGCATTTTTTCCTGACGAGTAACGATGTTTTTATGTTTCTGGAACTAGAAACGAATATTTTAGTTTTCTCGCATAAATATCACGATAAAATTAAATTTTAAGAATATCCCTGAGTAACTAAATTAGTTTATTAGATTTTATTTAATAAGTGTGTTTCTAGCATTTTTTCCTGACGAGTAACGATGTTTTTATGTTTCTGGAACTAGAAATGAATATTTTAGTTTTCTCGCATAAATATCACGATAAAATTAAATTTTAAGAATATCCCTGAGTAACTAAATTAGTTTATTAGATTTTATTTAATAAGTTTGTTTCTACCATTTTTTCCTGACGAGTAACGATGTTTTTATGTTTCTGGAACTAGAAACGAATATTTTAGTTTTCTCGCATAAATATCACGATAAAATTAAATTGTAAGATAAACCCTGAGTAACTTAATTTGTTTATTATATTTCATTTAATAAGTTTGATTCTAGCATTTTTTCCTGTCGAGTTACGATGTTTTTATGTTTCTGGAACTAGAAACGAATATTTTAGTTTTCTCGCATAAATATCACGATAAAATTAAATTTTAAGAATATCCCTGAGTAACTTAATTTGTTTATTATATTTCATTTAATAAGTTTGATTCTAGCATTTTTTCCTGTCGAGTTACGATGTTTTAAATTGTCTGGAGCTAGAAACGAATATTTTAGTTTTCTTGCATAAATATCACGATAAAATTAAATTGTAAGAATATCCCTGAGTAACATAATTTGTTTATTATATTTCATTTAATAAGTTTGATTCTAGCATTTTTTCCTTACGAGTTACGATGTTTTTATTTGTCTGGAGATAGAAACGAATATTTTAGTTTTCTCGCATAAATATCACTATAAAATTAAATTTTAAGAATATCCCTGAGTAACTTAATTTGTTTATTAGATTTTATTGAATAAGTTTGTTTCTAGCATTTTTTCCTGACGAGTAACGATGTTTTTATTTTTCTGGAACTAGAAACGAATATTTTAGTTTTCTCGCATAAATATCACGATAAAATTAAATTTTAAGAATATCCCTGAGTAACTAAATTTGTTTATTAGATTTTATTTAATAAATTTGTTTCTAGCATTTTTCCTGACGAGTAACGATGTTTTTATGTTTCTGGAACTAGAAACGAATATTTTAGTTTTGTCGCATAAATATCACGATAAAATTAAATTTTAAGAATATCCCGGAGTAACTAAATTTGTTTATTAGATTTTATTGAATAAATTTGATTCTAGCATTTTTTCCTGTCGAGTTACGATGTTTTAAATTGTCTGGAGATAGAAACGAATATTTTAGTTTTCTCGCATAAATAACACGATAAAATTAAATTTTAAAAATATCCCTGAGTAACTTAATTTGTTTATTATATTTCATTTAATAAGTTTGTTTCTAGCATTTTTTCCTGACGAGTAACGATATTTTTATGTTTCTGGAACTAGAAACTAATATTTTAGTTTTCTCGCATAAATATCACGATAAAATTAAATTTTATGAATATCCCTGAGTAACTTAATTTGTTTATTAGATTTTATTTAATAAATTTGTTTCTAGCATTTTTTCCTGACGAGTAACGATGCTTTTATGTTTCTGGAACTAGAAACGAATATTTTAGTTTTCTCGCATAAATATCACGATAAAATTAAATTTTAAGAATATCCCTGAGTAACTTAATTTGTTTATTATATTTCATTTAATAAGTTTGATTCTAGCATTCTTTCCTGTCGAGTTACGATGTTTTAAATTGTCTGGAGCTAGAAACGAATATTTTAGTTTTCTCGCATAAATATCACGATAAAATTAAATTTTAAGAATATCCCTGAGTAACTAAATTTGTTTATTAGATTTTATTTAATAAATTTGTTTCTAGCATTTTTTCCTGACGAGTAACGATATTTTTATGTTTCTGGAACTAGAAACAAATATTTTAGTTTTCTCGCATAAATATCACGATAAAATTAAATTTTAAGAATATCCCTGAGTAACTTAATTTGTTTATTAGATTTTATTGAATAAGTTTGTTTCTAGCATTTTTTCCTGACGAGTAACGATGTTTTTATTTTTCTGGAACTAGAAACGAATATTTTAGTTTTCTCGCATAAATATCACGATAAACTTAAATTTTAAGAATATCCCTGAGTAACTAAATTTGTTTATTAGATTTTATTTAATAAATTTGTTTCTAGCATTTTTCCTGACGAGTAACGATGTTTTTATGTTTCTGGAACTAGAAACGAGTATTTTAGTTTTCGCGCATAAATATCACGATAAAATTAAATTTTAAGAATATCCCGGAGTAACTAAATTTGTTTATTAGATTTTATTGAATAAATTTGATTCTAGCATTTTTTCCTGTCGAGTTACGATGTTTTAAATTGTCTGGAGATAGAAACGAATATTTTAGTTTTCTCGCATAAATATCACGATAAAATTAAATTTTAAGAATATCCCTGAGTAACTTAATTTGTTTATTATATTTCATTTAATAAGTTTGATTCTAGCATTTTTTCCTGTCGAGTTACGATGTTTTAAATTGTCTGGAAACGAATATTTTAGTTTTCTCGCATAAATATCACGATAAAATTAAATTGTAAGACTATCCCTGAGTAACTAAATTTGTTTATTATATTTCATTTAATAAGTTTGATTCTAGCATTTTGTCCTGACGAGTTACGATGTTTTTATTTGTCTGGAGATAGAAACGAATATTTTAGTTTTCTCGCATAAATATCACGATAAAATTAAATTTTAAGAATATCCCTGAGTAACTAAATTTGTTTATTAGATTTTATATAATAAGTTTGTTTCTAGCATTTTTTCCTGACGAGTAACGATGTTTTTATGTTTCTGGAACTAGAAACGAATATTTTAGTTTTCTCGCATAAATATCACGATAAAATTAAATTTTAAGAATATCCCTGAGTAACTTAATTTGTTTATTATATTTCATTTAATAAGTTTGATTCTAGCATTCTGTCCTGTCGAGTTACGATGTTTTAAATTGTCTGGAGCTAGAAACGAATATTTTAGTTTTCTCGCATAAATATCACGATAAAATTAAATTTTAAGAATATCCCTGAGTAACTAAATTAGTTTATTAGATTTTATTTAATAAGTTTGTTTCTAGCATCTTTTCCTGACGAGTAACGATGTTTTTATGTTTCTGGAACTAGAAACGAATATTTTAGTTTTCTCGCATAAATATCACGATAAAATTAAATTTTAAGAATATCCCTGAGTAACTTAATTTCTTTATTATATTTCATTTAATAAGTTTGAATCTAGCATTTTTTCCTGTCGAGTTACGATGTTTTAAATTGTCTGGAGCTAGAAACGAATATTTTAGTTTTCTCGCATAAATATCACGATAAAATTAAATTGTAAGAATATCCCTGAGTAACATGATTTGTTTATTATATTTCATTTAATAAGTTTGATTCTAGCATTTTTTCCTGACGAGTTACGATGTTTTTATTTGTCTGTAGATAGAAACGAATATTTTAGTTTTCTCGCTTAAATATCACGATAAAATTAAATTTTAAGAATATCCCTGAGTAACTTAATTTGTTTATTATATTTCATTTAATAAGTTTGATTCTAGCATTTTTTCCTGACGAGTTACGATGTTTTTATTTGTCTGGAGATAGAAACGAATATTTTAGTTTTCTCGCATAAATATCACGATAAAATTAAATTTTAAGAATATCCCTGAGTAACTAAATTTTGTTATTAGATTTTATTTAATAAGTTTCATACTAGCATTTTTTCCTGAGCAGTTACGATTTTTTTGTTTGTCTGGAACTAGAAACGAATATTTTAGTTTTCTCGCATAAATATCACGATAAAATTAAATTTTAAGAATATCCCTGAGTAACTTTGCTTGTTTATTAGATTTTATTAATAAGTTTGATTCTAGAATTTTTTCCTGAGGAGTAACGATGTTTTTATTTGTCTGGAGCTAGAAACGAATATTTTAGTTTTCTCGCATAAATATCACGATAAAATTAAATTGTAAGACTATCCCTGAGTAACTAAATTTGTTTATTATATTTCATTTAATAAGTTTGATTCTAGCATTTTGTCCTGACGAGTTACGATGTTTTTATTTGTCTGGAGATAGAAACGAATATTTTAGTTTTCTCGCATAAATATCACGATAAAATTAAATTTTAAGAATATCCCTGAGTAACTTAATTTGTTTATTATATTTCATTTAATAAGTTTGATTCTAGCATTCTGTCCTGTCGAGTTACGATGTTTTAAATTGTCTGGAGCTAGAAACGAATATTTTAGTTTTCTCGCATAAATATCACGATAAAATTAAATTTTAAGAATATCCCTGAGTAACTTAATTTGTTTATTATATTTCATTTAATAAGTTTGATTCTAGCATTTTTTCCTGTCGAGTTACGATGTTTTTATTTGTCTGGAGATAGAAACGAATATTTTAGTTTTCTCGCATAAATATCACGATAAAATTAAATTTTAAGAATATCCCTGTGTAACTAAATTTGTTTATTAGATTTTATTTAATAAATTTGTTTCTAGCATTTTTTGCTGACGAGTAACGATGTTTTCATGTTTCTGGAACTAGAAACGAATATTTTAGTTTTCGCGCATAAATATCACGATCAAATTAAATTTTAAGAATATCCCTGAGTAACTAAATTAGTTTATTAGATTCTATTTAATAAGTTTGTTTCTAGCATTTTTTCCTGACGAGTAACGATGTTTTTATTTTTCTGGAACTAGAAACGAATATTTTAGTTTTCTCGCATAAATATCACGATAAAATTTAATTTTAAGAATATCCCTGAGTAACTAATTTGTTTATTATATTTCATTTAATAAGTTTGAATCTAGCATTTTTTCCTGTCGAGTTACGATGTTCTAAATTGTCTGGAGCTAGTAACGAATATTTTAGTTTTCTCGCATAAATATCACGATAAAATTCAATTGTAAAAATATCCCTGAGTAACATAATTTGTTTATTATATTTCATTTAATAAGTTTGATTCTAGCATTTTTTCCTGTCGAGTTACGATGTTTTAAATTGTCTGGAGCTAGAAACGAATATTTTAGTTTTCTTGCATAAATATCACGATAAAATTAAATTGTAAGAATATCCCTGAGTAACATAATTTGTTTATTATATTTCATTTAATAAGTTTGATTCTAGCATTTTTTCCTGACGAGTTACGATGTTTTTATTTGTCTGGAGATAGAAACGAATATTTTAGTTTTCTCGCATAAATATCACTATAAAATTAAATTTTAAGAATATCCCTGAGTAACTTAATTTGTTTATTAGATTTTATTGAATAAGTTTGTTTCTAGCATTTTTTCCTGACGAGTAACGATGTTTTTATTTTTCTGGAACTAGAAACGAATATTTTAGTTTTCTCGCATAAATATCACGATAAAATTAAATTTTAAGATTATCCCTGAGTAACTAAATTTGTTTATTAGATTTTATTTAATAAATTTGTTTCTAGCATTTTTCCTGACGAGTAACGATGTTTTTATGTTTCTGGAACTAGAAACGAATATTTTAGTTTTCTCGCATAAATATCACGATAAAATTAAATTTTAAGAATATCCCGGAGTAACTAAATTTGTTTATTAGATTTTATTGAATAAATTTGATTCTAGCATTTTTTCCTGTCGAGTTACGATGTTTTAAATTGTCTGGAGATAGAAACGAATATTTTAGTTTTCTCGCATAAATAACACGATAAAATTAAATTTTAAAAATATCCCTGAGTAACTTAATTTGTTTATTATATTTCATTTAATAAGTTTGTTTCTAGCATTTTTTCCTGACGAGTAACGATATTTTTATGTTTCTGGAACTAGAAACTAATATTTTAGTTTTCTCGCATAAATATCACGATAAAATTAAATTTTATGAATATCCCTGAGTAACTTAATTTGTTTATTAGATTTTATTTAATAAATTTGTTTCTAGCATTTTTTCCTGACGAGTAACGATGCTTTTATGTTTCTGGAACTAGAAACGAATATTTTAGTTTTCTCGCATAAATATCACGATAAAATTAAATTTTAAGAATATCCCTGAGTAACTTAATTTGTTTATTATATTTCATTTAATAAGTTTGATTCTAGCATTCTTTCCTGTCGAGTTACGATGTTTTAAATTGTCTGGAGCTAGAAACGAATATTTTAGTTTTCTCGCATAAATATCACGATAAAATTAAATTTTAAGAATATCCCTGAGTAACTAAATTTGTTTATTAGATTTTATTTAATAAATTTGTTTCTAGCATTTTTTCCTGACGAGTAACGATATTTTTATGTTTCTGGAACTAGAAACAAATATTTTAGTTTTCTCGCATAAATATCACGATAAACTTAAATTTTAAGAATATCCCTGAGTAACTAAATTTGTTTATTAGATTTTATTTAATAAATTTGTTTCTAGCATTTTTCCTGACGAGTAACGATGTTTTTATGTTTCTGGAACTAGAAACGAATAATTTAGTTTTCGCGCATAAATATCACGATAAAATTAAATTTTAAGAATATCCCGGAGTAACTAAATTTGTTTATTAGATTTTATTGAATAAATTTGATTCTAGCATTTTTTCCTGTCGAGTTACGATGTTTTAAATTGTCTGGAGATAGAAACGAATATTTTAGTTTTCTCGCATAAATATCACGATAAAATTAAATTTTAAGAATATCCCTGAGTAACTTAATTTGTTTATTATATTTCATTTAATAAGTTTGATTCTAGCATTTTTTCCTGTCGAGTTACGATGTTTTAAATTGTCTGGAAACGAATATTTTAGTTTTCTCGCATAAATATCACGATAAAATTAAATTGTAAGACTATCCCTGAGTAACTAAATTTGTTTATTATATTTCATTTAATAAGTTTGATTCTAGCATTTTGTCCTGACGAGTTACGATGTTTTTATTTGTCTGGAGATAGAAACGAATATTTTAGTTTTCTCGCATAAATATCACGATAAAATTAAATTTTAAGAATATCCCTGAGTAACTTAATTTGTTTATTATATTTCATTTAATAAGTTTGATTCTAGCATTCTGTCCTGTCGAGTTACGATGTTTTAAATTGTCTGGAGCTAGAAACGAATATTTTAGTTTTCTCGCATAAATATCACGATAAAATTAAATTTTAAGAATATCCCTGAGTAACTAAATTAGTTTATTAGATTTTATTTAATAAGTTTGTTTCTAGCATCTTTTCCTGACGAGTAACGATGTTTTTATGTTTCTGGAACTAGAAACGAATATTTTAGTTTTCTCGCATAAATATCACGATAAAATTAAATTTTAAGAATATCCCTGAGTAACTTAATTTCTTTATTATATTTCATTTAATAAGTTTGAATCTAGCATTTTTTCCTGTCGAGTTACGATGTTTTAAATTGTCTGGAGCTAGAAACGAATATTTTAGTTTTCTCGCATAAATATCACGATAAAATTAAATTGTAAGAATATCCCTGAGTAACATGATTTGTTTATTATATTTCATTTAATAAGTTTGATTCTAGCATTTTTTCCTGACGAGTTACGATGTTTTTATTTGTCTGTAGATAGAAACGAATATTTTAGTTTTCTCGCATAAATATCACGATAAAATTAAATTTTAAGAATATCCCTGAGTAACTTAATTTGTTTATTATATTTCATTTAATAAGTTTGATTCTAGCATTTTTTCCTGACGAGTTACGATGTTTTTATTTGTCTGGAGATAGAAACGAATATTTTAGTTTTCTCGCATAAATATCACGATAAAATTAAATTTTAAGAATATCCCTGAGTAACTAAATTTTGTTATTAGATTTTATTTAATAAGTTTCATACTAGCATTTTTTCCTGAGCAGTTACGATTTTTTTGTTTGTCTGGAACTAGAAACGAATATTTTAGTTTTCTCGCATAAATATCACGATAAAATTAAATTTTAAGAATATCCCTGAGTAACTTTGCTTGTTTATTAGATTTTATTAATAAGTTTGATTCTAGAATTTTTTCCTGAGGAGTAACGATGTTTTTATTTGTCTGGAGCTAGAAACGAATATTTTAGTTTTCTCGCATAAATATCACGATAAAATTAAATTGTAAGAATATCCCTGAGTAACATGATTTGTTTATTATATTTCATTTAATAAGTTTGATTCTAGCATTTTTTCCTGACGAGTTACGATGTTTTTATTTGTCTGTAGATAGAAACGAATATTTTAGTTTTCTCGCATAAATATCACGATAAAATTAAATTTTAAGAATATCCCTGAGTAACTTAATTTGTTTATTATATTTCATTTAATAAGTTTGATTCTAGCATTTTTTCCTGTCGAGTTACGATGTTTTTATTTGTCTGGAGATAGAAACGAATATTTTAGTTTTCTCGCATAAATATCACGATAAAATTAAATTTTAAGAATATCCCTGTGTAACTAAATTTGTTTATTAGATTTTATTTAATAAATTTGTTTCTAGCATTTTTTGCTGACGAGTAACGATGTTTTCATGTTTCTGGAACTAGAAACGAATATTTTAGTTTTCGCGCATAAATATCACGATCAAATTAAATTTTAAGAATATCCCTGAGTAACTAAATTAGTTTATTAGATTCTATTTAATAAGTTTGTTTCTAGCATTTTTTCCTGACGAGTAACGATGTTTTTATTTTTCTGGAACTAGAAACGAATATTTTAGTTTTCTCGCATAAATATCACGATAAAATTTAATTTTAAGAATATCCCTGAGTAACTAATTTGTTTATTATATTTCATTTAATAAGTTTGAATCTAGCATTTTTTCCTGTCGAGTTACGATGTTCTAAATTGTCTGGAGCTAGTAACGAATATTTTAGTTTTCTCGCATAAATATCACGATAAAATTCAATTGTAAAAATATCCCTGAGTAACATAATTTGTTTATTATATTTCATTTAATAAGTTTGATTCTAGCATTTTTTCCTGACGAGTTACGATGTTTTTATTTGTCTGTAGATAGAAACGAATATTTTAGTTTTCTCGCATAAATATCACGATAAAATTAAATTTTAAAAATATCCCTAAGTAACTTAATTTGTTTATTATATTTCATTTAATAAGTTTGTTTCTGGCATTTTTTCCTGACGAGTAACGATGTTTTTATGTTTCTGGAACTAGAAACGAATATTTTAGTTTTCTCGCATAAATATCACAATAAAATTAAATTTTAAGAATATCCCTGAGTAACTAAATTTGTTTATTAGATTTTAATTAATAAATTTGTTTCTAGCATTTTTTCCTGACGAGTAACGATGTTTTTTGTTTCTGGAACTAGAAACGAATATTTTAGTTTTCTCGCATAAATATCACGATAAAATTAAATTTTAAGAATATCCCTGAGTAACTAAATTAGTTTATTAGATTTTATTTAATAAGTTTGTTTCTAGCATTTTTTCCTGACGAGTAACGATGTTTTTATGTTTCTGGAACTAGAAACGAATATTTTAGTTTTCTCGCATAAATATCACGATAAAATTTAATTTTAAAAATATCCCTGAGTACCTAAATTAGTTTATTAGATTTTATTGAAAAAGTTTGTTTCTAGCATTTTTTCCTGACGAGTTACGATGTTTTTATTTGTCTGTAGATAGAAACGAATATTTTAGTTTTCTCGCATAAATATCACGATAAAATTAAATTTTAAGAATATCCCTGAGTAACTAAATTAGTTTATTAGATTTTATTTAATAAGTTTGTTTCTAGCATTTTTTCCTGACGGGTAACGATGTTTTTATGTTTCTGGAACTAGAAACGAATATTTTAGTTTTCTCGCATAAATATCACGATAAAATTTAATTTTAAAAATATCCCTGAGTAACTAAATTAGTTTATTAGATTTTATTGAATAAGTTTGTTTCTAGCATTTTTTCCTGACGAGTTACGATGTTTTTATTTGTCTGTAGATAGAAACGAATATTTTAGTTTTCTCGCATAAATATCACGATAAAATTTAATTTTAAGAATATCCCTGAGTAACTAAATTAGTTTATTAGATTTTATTTAATATGTTTGTTTCTAGCATTTTTTCCTGACGAGTAACGATGTTTTTATGTTTCTGGAACTAGAAACGAATATTTTAGTTTTCTCGCATAAATATCACGATAAAATTTAATTTTAAGAATATCCCTGAGTAACTTAATTTGTTTATTAGATTTTATTGAATAAGTTTGTTTCTAGCATTTTTTCCTGACGGGTAACGATGTTTTTATGTTTCTGGAACTAGAAACGAATATTTTAGTTTTCTCGCATAAATATCACGATAAAATTTAATTTTAAAAATATCCCTGAGTAACTAAATTAGTTTATTAGATTTTATTGAATAAGTTTGTTTCTAGCATTTTTTCCTGACGAGTTACGATGTTTTTATTTGTCTGTAGATAGAAACGAATATTTTAGTTTTCTCGCATAAATATCACGATAAAATTTAATTTTAAGAATATCCCTGAGTAACTAAATTAGTTTATTAGATTTTATTTAATAAGTTTGTTTCTAGCATTTTTTCCTGACGAGTAACGATGTTTTTATGTTTCTGGAACTAGAAACGAATATTTTAGTTTTCTCGCATGAATATCACGATAAAATTTAATTTTAAGAATATCCCTGAGTAACTTAATTTGATTATTAGATTTTATTGAATAAGTTTGTTTCTAGCATTTTTTCCTGACGAGTAACGATGTTTTTATGTTTCTGGAACTAGAAACGAATATTTTAGTTTTCTCGCATAAATATCACGATAAAATTAAATTCTAAGAATATCCCTGAGTAACTTTGCTTGTTTACTAGATTTTTTTAATAAGTTTGATTCTAGAATTTTTTCCTGAGGAGTAACGATGTTTTTATTTGTCTGGAGCTAGAAACGAATATTTTAGTTTTCTCGCATAAATATCACGATAAAATTAAATTTTAAAAATATCCCTAAGTAACTTAATTTGTTTATTATATTTCATTTAATAAGTTTGTTTCTAGCATTTTTTCCTGACGAGTAACGATGTTTTTATGTTTCTGGAACTAGAAACGAATATTTTAGTTTTCTCGCATAAATATCACAATAAAATTAAATTTTAAGAATATCCCTGAGTAACTAAATTTGTTTATTAGATTTTAATTAATAAATTTGTTTCTAGCATTTTTTCCTGACGAGTAACGATGTTTTTTGTTTCTGGAACTAGAAACGAATATTTTAGTTTTCTCGCATAAATATCACGATAAAATTAAATTTTAAGAATATCCCTGAGTAACTAAATTAGTTTATTAGATTTTATTTAATAAGTTTGTTTCTAGCATTTTTTCCTGACGAGTAACGATGTTTTTATGTTTCTGGAACTAGAAACGAATATTTTAGTTTTCTCGCATAAATATCACGATAAAATTTAATTTTAAAAATATCCCTGAGTAACTAAATTAGTTTATTAGATTTTATTGAAAAAGTTTGTTTCTAGCATTTTTTCCTGACGAGTTACGATGTTTTTATTTGTCTGTAGATAGAAACGAATATTTTAGTTTTCTCGCATAAATATCACGATAAAATAAAATTTTAAGAATATCCCTGAGTAACTAAATTAGTTTATTAGATTTTATTTAATAAGTTTGTTTCTAGCATTTTTTCCTGACGGGTAACGATGTTTTTATGTTTCTGGAACTAGAAACGAATATTTTAGTTTTCTCGCATAAATATCACGATAAAATTTAATTTTAAAAATATCCCTGAGTAACTAAATTAGTTTATTAGATTTTATTGAATAAGTTTGTTTCTAGCATTTTTTCCTGACGAGTTACGATGTTTTTATTTGTCTGTAGATAGAAACGAATATTTTAGTTTTCTCGCATAAATATCACGATAAAATTTAATTTTAAGAATATCCCTGAGTAACTAAATTAGTTTATTAGATTTTATTTAATAAGTTTGTTTCTAGCATTTTTTCCTGACGAGTAACGATGTTTTTATGTTTCTGGAACTAGAAACGAATATTTTAGTTTTCTCGCATAAATATCACGATAAAATTTAATTTTAAGAATATCCCTGAGTAACTTAATTTGTTTATTAGATTTTATTGAATAAGTTTGTTTCTAGCATTTTTTCCTGACGGGTAACGATGTTTTTATGTTTCTGGAACTAGAAACGAATATTTTAGTTTTCTCGCATAAATATCACGATAAAATTTAATTTTAAAAATATCCCTGAGTAACTAAATTTGTTTATTAGATTTTATTGAATAAGTTTGTTTCTAGCATTTTTTCCTGACGAGTTACGATGTTTTTATTTGTCTGTAGATAGAAACGAATATTTTAGTTTTCTCGCATAAATATCACGATAAAATTTAATTTTATGAATATCCCTGAGTAACTAAATTAGTTTATTAGATTTTATTTAATAAGTTTGTTTCTAGCATTTTTTCCTGACGAGTAACGATGGTTTTATGTTTCTGGAACTAGAAACGAATATTTTAGTTTTCTCGCATAAATATCACGATAAAATTTAATTTTAATAATATCCCTGAGTAACTTAATTTGATTATTAGATTTTATTGAATAAGTTTGTTTCTAGCATTTTTTCCTGACGAGTAACGATGTTTTTATGTTTCTGGAACTAGAAACGAATATTTTAGTTTTCTCGCATAAATATCACGATAAAATTAAATTTTAAGAATATCCCTGAGTAACTTTGCTTGTTTATTAGATTTTTTTAATAAGTTTGATTCTAGAATTTTTTCCTGAGGAGTAACGATGTTTTTATTTGTCTGGAGCTAGAAACGAATATTTTAGTTTTCTCGCATAAATATCACGATAAAATTTAATTTTAAAAATATCCCTGAGTAACTAAATTTGTTTATTAGATTTTAATTAATAAATTTGTTTCTAGCATTTTTTCCTGACGAGTAACGATGTTTTTTGTTTCTGGAACTAGAAATGAATATTTTAGTTTTCTCGCATAAATATTACGATAAAATTAAATTTTAAGAATATCCCTGAATAACTAAATTAGTTTATTAGATTTTATATAATAAGTTTGTTTCTAGCATTTTTTCCTGACGAGTTACGATGTTTTTATTTGTCTGTAGATAGAAACGAATATTTTAGTTTTCTCGCATAAATATCACGATAAAATTTAATTTTAAGAATATCCCTGAGTAACTAAATTAGTTTATTAGATTTTATTTAATAAGTTTGTTTCTAGCATTTTTTCCTGACGAGTAACGATGGTTTTATGTTTCTGGAACTAGAAACGAATATTTTAGTTTTCTCGCATAAATATCACGATAAAATTTAATTTTAATAATATCCCTGAGTAACTTAATTTGATTATTAGATTTTATTGAATAAGTTTGTTTCTAGCATTTTTTCCTGACGAGTAACGATGTTTTTATGTTTCTGGAACTAGAAACGAATATTTTAGTTTTCTCGCATAAATATCACGATAAAATTAAATTTTAAGAATATCCCTGAGTAACTTTGCTTGTTTATTAGATTTTTTTAATAAGTTTGAATCTAGAATTTTTTCCTGAGGAGTAACGATGTTTTTATTTGTCTGGAGCTAGAAACGAATATTTTAGTTTTCTCGCATAAATATCACGATAAAATTTAATTTTAAAAATATCCCTGAGTAACTAAATTTGTTTATTAGATTTTAATTAATAAATTTGTTTCTAGCATTTTTTCCTGACGAGTAACGATGTTTTTTGTTTCTGGAACTAGAAATGAATATTTTAGTTTTCTCGCATAAATATTACGATAAAATTAAATTTTAAGAATATCCCTGAATAACTAAATTAGTTTATTAGATTTTATTTAATAAGTTTGTTTCTAGCATTTTTTCCTGACGAGTAACGATGTTTTTATGTTTCTGGAACTAGAAACGAATATTTTAGTTTTCTCGCATAAATATCACGATAAAATTTAATTTTAAAAATATCCCTGAGTAACTAAATTAGTTTATTAGATTTTATTGAAAAAGTTTGTTTCTAGCATTTTTTCCTGACGAGTTACGATGTTTTTATTTGTCTGTAGATAGAAACGAATATTTTAGTTTTCTCGCATAAATATCACGATAAAATTAAATTTTAAGAATATCCCTGAGTAACTAAATTAGTTTATTAGATTTTATTTCATAAGTTTGTTTCTAGCATTTTTTCCTGACGGGTAACGATGTTGTTATGTTTCTGGAACTAGAAACGAATATTTTAGTTTTCTCGCATAAATATCACGATAAAATTTAATTTTAAAAATATCCCTGAGTAACTAAATTAGTTTATTAGATTTTATTGAATAAGTTTGTTTCTAGCATTTTTTCCTGACGAGTTACGATGTTTTTATTTGTCTGTAGATAGAAACGAATATTTTAGTTTTCTCGCATAAATATCACGATAAAATTTAATTTTAAGAATATCCCTGAGTAACTAAATTAGTTTATTAGATTTTATTTAATAAGTTTGTTTCTAGCATTTTTTCCTGACGAGTAACGATGTTTTTATGTTTCTGGAACTAGAAACGAATATTTTAGTTTTCTCGCATAAATATCACGATAAAATTTAATTTTAAGAATATCCCTGAGTAACTTAATTTGTTTATTAGATTTTATTGAATAAGTTTGTTTCTAGCATTTTTTCCTGACGGGTAACGATGTTTTTATGTTTCTGGAACTAGAAACGAATATTTTAGTTTTCTCGCATAAATATCACGATAAAATTTAATTTTAAAAATATCCCTGAGTAACTAAATTAGTTTATTAGATTTTATTGAATAAGTTTGTTTCTAGCATTTTTTCCTGACGAGTTACGATGTTTTTATTTGTCTGTAGATAGAAACGAATATTTTAGTTTTCTCGCATAAATATCACGATAAAATTTAATTTTAAGAATATCCCTGAGTAACTAAATTAGTTTATTAGATTTTATTTAATAAGTTTGTTTCTAGCATTTTTTCCTGACGAGTAACGATGGTTTTATGTTTCTGGAACTAGAAACGAATATTTTAGTTTTCTCGCATAAATATCACGATAAAATTTAATTTTAATAATATCCCTGAGTAACTTAATTTGATTATTAGATTTTATTGAATAAGTTTGTTTCTAGCATTTTTTCCTGACGAGTAACGATGTTTTTATGTTTCTGGAACTAGAAACGAATATTTTAGTTTTCTCGCATAAATATCACGATAAAATTAAATTTTAAGAATATCCCTGAGTAACTTTGCTTGTTTATTAGATTTTTTTAATAAGTTTGATTCTAGAATTTTTTCCTGAGGAGTAACGATGTTTTTATTTGTCTGGAGCTAGAAACGAATATTTTAGTTTTCTCGCATAAATATCACGATAAAATTTAATTTTAAGAATATCCCTGAGTAACTAAATTTGTTTATTAGATTTTATTTAATAAATTTGTTTCTAGCATTTTTTCCTGACGAGTAACGATGTTTTTTGTTTCTGGAACTAGAAATGAATATTTTAGTTTTCTCGCATAAATATTACGATAAAATTAAATTTTAAGAATATCCCTGAATAACTAAATTAGTTTATTAGATTTTATATAATAAGTTTGTTTCTAGCATTTTTTCCTGACGAGTTACGATGTTTTTATTTGTCTGTAGATAGAAACGAATATTTTAGTTTTCTCGCATAAATATCACGATAAAATTTAATTTTAAGAATATCCCTGAGTAACTAAATTAGTTTATTAGATTTTATTTAATAAGTTTGTTTCTAGCATTTTTTCCTGACGAGTGTAACGATGGTTTTATGTTTCTGGAACTAGAAACGAATATTTTAGTTTTCTCGCATAAATATCACGATAAAATTTAATTTTAATAATATCCCTGAGTAACTTAATTTGATTATTAGATTTTATTGAATAAGTTTGTTTCTAGCATTTTTTCCTGACGAGTAACGATGTTTTTATGTTTCTGGAACTAGAAACGAATATTTTAGTTTTCTCGCATAAATATCACGATAAAATTAAATTTTAAGAATATCCCTGAGTAACTTTGCTTGTTTATTAGATTTTTTTAATAAGTTTGATTCTAGAATTTTTTCCTGAGGAGTAACGATGTTTTTATTTGTCTGGAGCTAGAAACGAATATTTTAGTTTTCTCGCATAAATATCACGATAAAATTTAATTTTAAGAATATCCCTGAGTAACTAAATTTGTTTATTAGATTTTATTTAATAAATTTGTTTCTAGCATTTTTTCCTGACGAGTAACGATGTTTTTTGTTTCTGGAACTAGAAATGAATATTTTAGTTTTCTCGCATAAATATTACGATAAAATTAAATTTTAAGAATATCCCTGAATAACTAAATTAGTTTATTAGATTTTATTTAATAAGTTTGTTTCTAGCATTTTTTCCTGACGAGTAACGATGTTTTTATGTTTCTGGAACTAGAAACGAATATTTTAGTTTTCTCGCATAAATATCACGATAAAATTTAATTTTAAAAATATCCCTGAGTAACTAAATTTGTTTATTAGATTTTAATTAATAAATTTGTTTCTAGCATTTTTTCCTGACGAGTAACGATGTTTTTTGTTTCTGGAACTAGAAATGAATATTTTAGTTTTCTCGCATAAATATTACGATAAAATTAAATTTTAAGAATATCCCTGAATAACTAAATTAGTTTATTAGATTTTATATAATAAGTTTGTTTCTAGCATTTTTTCCTGACGAGTTACGATGTTTTTATTTGTCTGTAGATAGAAACGAATATTTTAGTTTTCTCGCATAAATATCACGATAAAATTTAATTTTAAGAATATCCCTGAGTAACTAAATTAGTTTATTAGATTTTATTTAATAAGTTTGTTTCTAGCATTTTTTCCTGACGAGTGTAACGATGGTTTTATGTTTCTGGAACTAGAAACGAATATTTTAGTTTTCTCGCATAAATATCACGATAAAATTTAATTTTAATAATATCCCTGAGTAACTTAATTTGATTATTAGATTTTATTGAATAAGTTTGTTTCTAGCATTTTTTCCTGACGAGTAACGATGTTTTTATGTTTCTGGAACTAGAAACGAATATTTTAGTTTTCTCGCATAAATATCACGATAAAATTAAATTTTAAGAATATCCCTGAGTAACTTTACTTGTTTATTAGATTTTTTAAATAAGTTTGATTCTAGAATTTTTTCCTGAGGAGTAACGATGTTTTTATTTGTCTGGAGCTAGAAACGAATATTTTAGTTTTCTCGCATAAATATCACGATAAAATTTAATTTTAAAAATATCCCTGAGTAACTAAATTTGTTTATTAGATTTTAATTAATAAATTTGTTTCTAGCATTTTTTCCTGACGAGTAACGATGTTTTTTGTTTCTGGAACTAGAAATGAATATTTTAGTTTTCTCGCATAAATATTACGATAAAATTAAATTTTAAGAATATCCCTGAATAACTAAATTAGTTTATTAGATTTTATTTAATAAGTTTGTTTCTAGCATTTTTTCCTGACGAGTAACGATGTTTTTATGTTTCTGGAACTAGAAACGAATATTTTAGTTTTCTCGCATAAATATCACGATAAAATTTAATTTTAAAAATATCCCTGAGTAACTAAATTAGTTTATTAGATTTTATTGAAAAAGTTTGTTTCTAGCATTTTTTCCTGACGAGTTACGATGTTTTTATTTGTCTGTAGATAGAAACGAATATTTTAGTTTTCTCGCATAAATATCACGATAAAATTAAATTTTAAGAATATCCCTGAGTAACTAAATTAGTTTATTAGATTTTATTTCATAAGTTTGTTTCTAGCATTTTTTCCTGACGGGTAACGATGTTGTTATGTTTCTGGAACTAGAAACGAATATTTTAGTTTTCTCGCATAAATATCACGATAAAATTTAATTTTAAAAATATCCCTGAGTAACTAAATTAGTTTATTAGATTTTATTGAATAAGTTTGTTTCTAGCATTTTTTCCTGACGAGTTACGATGTTTTTATTTGTCTGTAGATAGAAACGAATATTTTAGTTTTCTCGCATAAATATCACGATAAAATTTAATTTTAAGAATATCCCTGAGTAACTAAATTAGTTTATTAGATTTTATTTAATAAGTTTGTTTCTAGCATTTTTTCCTGACGAGTAACGATGTTTTTATGTTTCTGGAACTAGAAACGAATATTTTAGTTTTCTCGCATAAATATCACGATAAAATTTAATTTTAAGAATATCCCTGAGTAACTTAATTTGTTTATTAGATTTTATTGAATAAGTTTGTTTCTAGCATTTTTTCCTGACGGGTAACGATGTTTTTATGTTTCTGGAACTAGAAACGAATATTTTAGTTTTCTCGCATAAATATCACGATAAAATTTAATTTTAAAAATATCCCTGAGTAACTAAATTAGTTTATTAGATTTTATTGAATAAGTTTGTTTCTAGCATTTTTTCCTGACGAGTTACGATGTTTTTATTTGTCTGTAGATAGAAACGAATATTTTAGTTTTCTCGCATAAATATCACGATAAAATTTAATTTTAAGAATATCCCTGAGTAACTAAATTAGTTTATTAGATTTTATTTAATAAGTTTGTTTCTAGCATTTTTTCCTGACGAGTAACGATGGTTTTATGTTTCTGGAACTAGAAACGAATATTTTAGTTTTCTCGCATAAATATCACGATAAAATTTAATTTTAATAATATCCCTGAGTAACTTAATTTGTTTATTAGATTTTATTGAATAAGTTTGTTTCTAGCATTTTTTCCTGACGAGTAACGATGTTTTTATGTTTCTGGAACTAGAAACGAATATTTTAGTTTTCTCGCATAAATATCACGATAAAATTAAATTTTAAGAATATCCCTGAGTAACTTTGCTTGTTTATTAGATTTTTTTAATAAGTTTGATTCTAGAATTTTTTCCTGAGGAGTAACGATGTTTTTATTTGTCTGGAGCTAGAAACGAATATTTTAGTTTTCTCGCATAAATATCACGATAAAATTTAATTTTAAAAATATCCCTGAGTAACTAAATTTGTTTATTAGATTTTAATTAATAAATTTGTTTCTAGCATTTTTTCCTGACGAGTAACGATGTTTTTTGTTTCTGGAACTAGAAATGAATATTTTAGTTTTCTCGCATAAATATTACGATAAAATTAAATTTTAAGAATATCCCTGAATAACTAAATTAGTTTATTAGATTTTATATAATAAGTTTGTTTCTAGCATTTTTTCCTGACGAGTTACGATGTTTTTATTTGTCTGTAGATAGAAACGAATATTTTAGTTTTCTCGCATAAATATCACGATAAAATTTAATTTTAAGAATATCCCTGAGTAACTAAATTAGTTTATTAGATTTTATTTAATAAGTTTGTTTCTAGCATTTTTTCCTGACGAGTGTAACGATGGTTTTATGTTTCTGGAACTAGAAACGAATATTTTAGTTTTCTCGCATAAATATCACGATAAAATTTAATTTTAATAATATCCCTGAGTAACTTAATTTGATTATTAGATTTTATTGAATAAGTTTGTTTCTAGCATTTTTTCCTGACGAGTAACGATGTTTTTATGTTTCTGGAACTAGAAACGAATATTTTAGTTTTCTCGCATAAATATCACGATAAAATTAAATTTTAAGAATATCCCTGAGTAACTTTGCTTGTTTATTAGATTTTTTTAATAAGTTTGATTCTAGAATTTTTTCCTGAGGAGTAACGATGTTTTTATTTGTCTGGAGCTAGAAACGAATATTTTAGTTTTCTCGCATAAATATCACGATAAAATTTAATTTTAAAAATATCCCTGAGTAACTAAATTTGTTTATTAGATTTTAATTAATAAATTTGTTTCTAGCATTTTTTCCTGACGAGTTACGATGTTTTTTGTTTCTGGAACTAGAAATGAATATTTTAGTTTTCTCGCATAAATATTACGATAAAATTAAATTTTAAGAATATCCCTGAATAACTAAATTAGTTTATTAGATTTTATTTAATAAGTTTGTTTCTAGCATTTTTTCCTGACGAGTAACGATGTTTTTATGTTTCTGGAACTAGAAACGAATATTTTAGTTTTCTCGCATAAATATCACGATAAAATTTAATTTTAAAAATATCCCTGAGTAACTAAATTAGTTTATTAGATTTTATTGAAAAAGTTTGTTTCTAGCATTTTTTCCTGACGAGTTACGATGTTTTTATTTGTCTGTAGATAGAAACGAATATTTTAGTTTTCTCGCATAAATATCACGATAAAATTAAATTTTAAGAATATCCCAGAGTAACTAAATTAGTTTATTAGATTTTATTTAATAAGTTTGTTTCTAGCATTTTTTCCTGACGGGTAACGATGTTTTTATGTTTCTGGAACTAGAAACGAATATTTTAGTTTTCTCGCATAAATATCACGATAAAATTTAATTTTAAAAATATCCCTGAGTAACTAAATTAGTTTATTAGATTTTATTGAATAAGTTTGTTTCTAGCATTTTTTCCTGACGAGTTACGATGTTTTTATTTGTCTGTAGATAGAAACGAATATTTTAGTTTTCTCGCATAAATATCACGATAAAATTTAATTTTAAGAATATCCCTGAGTAACTAAATTAGTTTATTAGATTTTATTTAATAAGTTTGTTTCTAGCATTTTTTCCTGACGAGTAACGATGTTTTTATGTTTCTGGAACTAGAAACGAATATTTTAGTTTTCTCGCATAAATATCACGATAAAATTTAATTTTAAGAATATCCCTGAGTAACTTAATTTGATTATTAGATTTTACTGAATAAGTTTGTTTCTAGCATTTTTTCCTGACGAGTAATGATGTTTTTATGTTTCTGGAACTAGAAACGAATATTTTAGTTTTCTCGCATAAATATCACGATAAAATTAAATTTTAAGAATATCCCTGAGTAACTTTGCTTGTTTATTAGATTTTTTTAATAAGTTTGATTCTAGAATTTTTTCCTGAGGAGTAACGATGTTTTTATTTGTCTGGAGCTAGAAACGAATATTTTAGTTTTCTCGCATAAATATCACGATAAAATTAAATTGTAAGAATACTCCTGAGTAACTTAATTTGTTTATTATATTTCATTTAATAAGTTTGATTCTAGCATTTTTTCCTGTCGAGTTACGATGTTTTTATTTGTCTGGAGATAGAAACGAATATTTTAGTTTTCTCGCATATATATCACGATAAAATTTAATTTTAAGAATATCCCTGAGTAACTAATTTGTTTATTATATTTCATTTAATAAGTTTGAATCTAGCTTTTTTTCCTGTCGAGTTACGATGTTCTAAATTGTCTGGAGCTAGAAACGAATATTTTAGTTTTCTCGCATAAATATCACGATAAAATTCAATTGTAAGAATATCCCTGAGTAACATAATTTGTTTATTATATTTCATTTAATAAGTTTGATTCTAGCAATTTTTCCTGACGAGTTACGATGTTTTTATTTGTCTGTAGATAGAAACGAATATTTTAGTTTTCTCGCATAAATATCACGATAAAATTAAATTTTAAAAATATCCCTAAGTAACTTAATTTGTTTATTATATTTCATTTAATAAGTTTGATTCTAGCATTTTTTCCTGACGAGTTACGATGTTTTTATTTGTCTGGAGATAGAAACGAATATTTTAGTTTTCTGGCATAAATATCACGATAAAATTAAATTTTAAGAATATCCCGGAGTAACTAAATTTGTTTATTAGATTTTATTGAATAAATTTGATTCTAGCTTTTTTTCCTGTCGAGGTACGATGTTTTAAATTGTCTGGAGATAGAAACGAATATTTTAGCTTTCTCGCATAAATATCACGATAAAATTAAATTTTAAGAATATCCCTGAGTAACTAAATTTGTTTATTAGATTTTATTGAATAAGTTTGTTTCTAGCATTTTTCCTGACGAGTACCGATGTTTTTTGTTTCTGGAACTAGAAACGAATATTTTCGTTTTCTCGCATAAATATCACGATAAAATTAAATTTTAAGAATATCCCTGAGTAACTAAATCAGTTTATTAGATTTTATTTAATAAGTTTGTTTCTAGCATTTTTTCCTGACGAGTAACGATGTTTTTATGTTTCTGGAACTAGAAACGAATATTTTAGTTTTCTCGCATAAATATCACGATAAAATTTAATTTTAAGAATATCCCTGAGTAACTTAATTTGTTTATTATATTTCATTTAATAAGTTTGATTCTAGCATTTTTTCCTGACGAGTTACGATGTTTTTATGTTTCTGGAACTAGAAACGAATATTTTAGTTTTCTCGCATAAATATCACGATAAAATTAAATTTTAAGAATATCCCTAAGTAACTAAATTTGTTTATTAGATTTTATTTAATAAGTTTGTTTCTAGCATTTTTTCCTGACGAGTAACGATGTTTTTATGTTTCTGGAACTAGAAACGAATATTTTAGTTTTCTCGCATAAATATCACGATAAAATTAAATTGTAAGATAAACCCTGAGTAACTTAATTTGTTTATTATATTTCATTTAATAAGTTTGATTCTAGCATTTTTTTCTGTCGAGTTACGATGTTTTTATGTTTCTGGAACTAGAAACGAATATTTTAGTTTTCTCGCATAAATATCACGATAAAATTAAATTTTAAGAATATCCCTGAGTAATTAAATTTGTTTATTAGATTTTATTTAATAAATTTGTTTCTAGCATTTTTTCCTGACGAGTAACGATGTTTTTATGTTTCTGGAACTAGAAACGAATATTTTAGTTTTCTCGCATAAATAATATCACGATAAAATTAAATTTTAAGAATATCCCTGAGTAACTTAATTTGTTTATTATATTTCATTTAATAAGTTTGATTCTAGCATTTTTTCCTGACGAGTAACGATGTTTTTATGTTTCTGGAACTAGAAACGAATATTTTAGTTTTCTCGCATAAATATCACGATAAAATTAAATTGTAAGATAAACCCTGAGTAACTTAATTTGTTTATTATATTTCATTTAATAAGTTTGATTCTAGCATTTTTTTCTGTCGAGTTACGATGTTTTTATGTTTCTGGAACTAGAAACGAATATTTTAGTTTTCTCGCATAAATATCACGATAAAATTAAATTTTAAGAATATCCCTGAGTAATTAAATTTGTTTATTAGATTTTATTTAATAAATTTGTTTCTAGCATTTTTTCCTGACGAGTAACGATGTTTTTATGTTTCTGGAACTAGAAACGAATATTTTAGTTTTCTCGCATAAATATCACGATAAAATTAAATTTTAAGAATATCCCTGAGTAACTAAATTAGTTTATTAGATTTTATTTAATAAGTGTGTTTCTAGCATTTTTTCCTGACGAGTAACGATGTTTTTATGTTTCTGGAACTAGAAACGAATATTTTAGTTTTCTCGCATAAATATCACGATAAAATTAAATTGTAAGATAAACCCTGAGTAACTTAATTTGTTTATTATATTTCATTTAATAAGTTTGATTCTAGCATTTTTTCCTGTCGAGTTACGATGTTTTTATGTTTCTGGAACTAGAAACGAATATTTTAGTTTTCTCGCATAAATATCACGATAAAATTAAATTTTAAGAATATCCCTGAGTAACTTAATTTGTTTATTATATTTCAATTAATAAGTTTGATTCTAGCATTTTTTCCTGTCGAGTTACGATGTTTTAAATTGTCTGGAGCTAGAAACGAATATTTTAGTTTTCTTGCATAAATATCACGATAAAATTAAATTGTAAGAATATCCCTGAGTAACTTAATTTGTTTATTATATTTCATTTAATAAGTTTGATTCTAGCATTTTTTCCTGACGAGTTACGATGTTTTTATTTGTCTGGAGATAGAAACGAATATTTTAGTTTTCTCGCATAAATATCACGATAAAATTAAATTTTAAGAATATCCCTGAGTAACTAAATTTGTTTATTAGATTTTATTGAATAAGTTTGTTTCTAGCATTTTTTCCTGACGAGTAACGATGTTTTTATGTTTCTGGAACTAGAAACGAATATTTTAGTTTTCTCGCATAAATATCACGATAAAATTTAATTTTAAGAATATCCCTGAGTAACTAAATTTGTTTATTAGATTTTATTTAATAAATTTGTTTCTAGCATTTTTTCCTGACGAGTAACGATGTTTTTATGTTTCTGGAACTAGAAACGAATATTTTAGTTTTCTCGCATAAATATCACGATAAAATTAAATTTTAAGAATATCCCTGAGTAACTTAATTTGTTTATTATATTTCATTTAATAAGTTTGATTCTAGCATTTTTTCCTGACGAGTTACGATGTTTTTATTTGTCTGGAGATAGAAATGAATATTTTAGTTTTCTCGCATAAATATCACGATAAAATTAAATTTTAAGAATATCCCTGAGTAACTAAATTTGTTTATTAGATTTTATTTAATAAATTTGTTTCTAGCATTTTAGCCTGTCGGGTAACGATGTTTTTATTTTTCTGGAACTAGAAACGAATATTTTAGTTTTCTCGCATAAATATCACGATAAAATTTAATTTTAAGAATATCCCTGAGTAACTAAATTTGTTTATTAGATTTTATTTAATAAATTTGTTTCTAGCATTTTTTCCTGACGAGTAACGATGTTTTTATGTTTCTGGAACTAGAAACGAATATTTTAGTTTTCTCGCATAAATATCACGATAAAATTAAATTTTAAGAATATCCCTGAGTAACTAAATTAGTTTATTAGATTTTATTTAATAAGTTTGTTTCTAGCATTTTTTCCTGACGAGTAACGATGTTTTTATGTTTCTGGAACTAGAAACGAATATTTTAGTTTTCTCGCATAAATATCACGATAAAATTTAATTTTAAGAATATCCCTGAGTAACTTAATTTGTTTATTATATTTCATTTAATAAGTTTGAATCTAGCATTTTTACCTGTCGAGTTACGATGTTTTAAATTGTCTGGAGCTAGAAACGAATATTTTAGTTTTCTCGCATAAATATCACGATAAAATTAAATTTTAAGAATATCCCTGAGTAACTAAATTTGTTTATTAGATTTTATTTAATAAATTTGTTTCTAGCATTTTATCCTGTCGGGTAACGATGTTTTTATTTTTCTGGAACTAGAAACGAATATTTTAGTTTTCTCGCATAAATATCACGATAAAATTAAATTTTAAAAATATCCCTGAGTAACTTAATTTGTTTATTATATTTCATTTAATAACTTTGATTCTAGCATTTTTTCCTGACGAGTTACGATGTTTTTATTTGTCTGGAGATAGAAACGAATATTTTAGTTTTCTGGCATAAATATCACGATAAAATTAAATTTTAAGAATATCCCGGAGTAACTAAATTTGTTTATTAGATTTTATTGAATAAATTTGATTCTAGCATTTTTTCCTGTCGAGTTACGATGTTTTAAATTGTCTGGAGATAGAAACGAATATTTTAGTTTTCTCGCATAAATATCACGATAAAATTAAATTGTAAGAATATCCCTGAGTAACTTAATTTGTTTATTATATTTCATTTAATAAGTTTGATTCTAGCATTTTTTCCTGACGAGTTACGATGTTTTTATTTGTCTGTAGATAGAAACGAATATTTTAGTTTTCTCGCATAAATATCACGATAAAATTAAATTTTAAAAATATCCCTAAGTAACTTAATTTGTTTATTATATTTCATTTAATAAGTTTGATTCTAGCATTTTTTCCTGACGAGTTACGATGTTTTTATTTGTCTGGAGATAGAAACGAATATTTTAGTTTTCTGGCATAAATATCACGATAAAATTAAATTTTAAGAATATCCCGGAGTAACTAAATTTGTTTATTAGATTTTATTGAATAAATTTGATTCTAGCTTTTTTTCCTGTCGAGTTACGATGTTTTAAATTGTCTGGAGATAGAAACGAATATTTTAGTTTTCTCGCATAAATATCACGATAAAATTAAATTTTAAGAATATCCCTGAGTAACTAAATTTGTTTATTAGATTTTATTGAATAAGTTTGTTTCTAGCATTTTTTCCTGACGAGTAACGATGTTTTTTGTTTCTGGAACTAGAAACGAATATTTTTGTTTTCTCGCATAAATATCACGATAAAATTAAATTTTAAGAATATCCCTGAGTAACATAATTTGTTTATTATATTTCATTTAATAAGTTTGATTCTAGCATTTTTTCCTGACGAGTTACGATGTTTTTATTTGTCTGGAGATAGAAAAGAATATTTTAGTTTTCTCGCATAAATATCACGATAAAATTAAATTTTAAGAATATCCCTGAGTAACTAAATTTGTTTATTAGATTTTATTTAATAAATTTATTTCTAGCATTTTATCCTGTCGAGTAACGATGTTTTTATTTTTCTGGAACTAGAAACGAATATTTTAGTTTTCTCGCATAAATATCACGATAAAATTTAATTTTAAGAATATCCCTGAGTAATTAAATTTGTTTATTAGATTTTATTTAATAAATTTGTTTCTAGCATTTTTTCCTGACGAGTAACGATGTTTTTATGTTTCTGGAACTAGAAACGAATATTTTAGTTTTCTCGCATAAATATCACGATAAAATTAAATTTTAAGAATATCCCTGAGTAACTAAATTAGTTTATTAGATTTTATTTAATAAGTGTGTTTCTAGCATTTTTTCCTGACGAGTAACGATGTTTTTATGTTTCTGGAACTAGAAATGAATATTTTAGTTTTCTCGCATAAATATCACGATAAAATTAAATTTTAAGAATATCCCTGAGTAACTAAATTAGTTTATTAGATTTTATTTAATAAGTTTGTTTCTAGCATTTTTTCCTGACGAGTAACGATGTTTTTATGTTTCTGGAACTAGAAACGAATATTTTAGTTTTCTCGCATAAATATCACGATAAAATTAAATTGTAAGATAAACCCTGAGTAACTTAATTTGTTTATTATATTTCATTTAATAAGTTTGATTCTAGCATTTTTTCCTGTCGAGTTACGATGTTTTTATGTTTCTGGAACTAGAAACGAATATTTTAGTTTTCTCGCATAAATATCACGATAAAATTAAATTTTAAGAATATCCCTGAGTAACTTAATTTGTTTATTATATTTCATTTAATAAGTTTGATTCTAGCATTTTTTCCTGTCGAGTTACGATGTTTTAAATTGTCTGGAGCTAGAAACGAATATTTTAGTTTTCTTGCATAAATATCACGATAAAATTAAATTGTAAGAATATCCCTGAGTAACATAATTTGTTTATTATATTTCATTTAATAAGTTTGATTCTAGCATTTTTTCCTGACGAGTTACGATGTTTTTATTTGTCTGGAGATAGAAACGAATATTTTAGTTTTCTCGCATAAATATCACGATAAAATTAAATTTTAAGAATATCCCTGAGTAACTAAATTTGTTTATTAGATTTTATTTAATAAATTTGTTTCTAGCATTTTAGCCTGTCGGGTAACGATGTTTTTATTTTTCTGGAACTAGAAACGAATATTTTAGTTTTCTCGCATAAATATCACGATAAAATTTAATTTTAAGAATATCCCTGAGTAACTAAATTAGTTTATTAGATTTTATTTAATAAGTGTGTTTCTAGCATTTTTTCCTGACGAGTAACGATGTTTTTATGTTTCTGGAACTAGAAATGAATATTTTAGTTTTCTCGCATAAATATCACGATAAAATTAAATTTTAAGAATATCCCTGAGTAACTAAATTAGTTTATTAGATTTTATTTAATAAGTTTGTTTCTAGCATTTTTTCCTGACGAGTAACGATGTTTTTATGTTTCTGGAACTAGAAACGAATATTTTAGTTTTCTCGCATAAATATCACGATAAAATTAAATTGTAAGATAAACCCTGAGTAACTTAATTTGTTTATTATATTTCATTTAATAAGTTTGATTCTAGCATTTTTTCCTGACGAGTTACGATGTTTTTATTTGTCTGGAGATAGAAACGAATATTTTAGTTTTCTGGCATAAATATCACGATAAAATTAAATTTTAAGAATATCCCGGAGTAACTAAATTTGTTTATTAGATTTTATTGAATAAATTTGATTCTAGCTTTTTTTCCTGTCGAGTTACGATGTTTTAAATTGTCTGGATATAGAAACGAATATTTTAGTTTTCTCGCATAAATATCACGATAAAATTAAATTTTAAGAATATCCCTGAGTAACTAAATTTGTTTATTAGATTTTATTGAATAAGTTTGTTTCTAGCATTTTTTCCTGACGAGTAACGATGTTTTTTGTTTCTGGAACTAGAAACGAATATTTTTGTTTTCTCGCATAAATATCACGATAAAATTAAATTTTAAGAATATCCCTGAGTAACTAAATTAGTTTATTAGATTTTATTTAATAAGTTTGTTTCTAGCATTTTTTCCTGACGAGTAACGATGTTTTTATGTTTCTGGAACTAGAAACGAATATTTTAGTTTTCTCGCATAAATATCACGATAAAATTTAATTTTAAGAATAGCCCTGAGTAACTTAATTTGTTTATTATATTTCATTTAATAAGTTTGATTCTAGCATTTTTTCCTGTCGAGTAAAGATGTTTTATGTTTCTGGAACTAGAAACGAATATTTTAGTTTTCTCGCATAAATATCACGATAAAATTAAATTTCAAGAATATTCCTGAGTAACTTAATTTGTTTATTATATTTCATTTAATAAGTTTGATTCTAGCATTTTTTCCTGACGAGTTACGATGTTTTTATGTTTCTGGAACTAGAAACGAATATTTTAGTTTTCTCGCATAAATATCACGATAAAATTTAATTTTAAGAATATCCCTGAGTAACTTAATTTGTTTATTATATATCATTTAATAAGTTTGAATCTAGCATTTTTACCTGTCGAGTTACGATGTTTTAAATTGTCTGGAGCTAGAAACGAATATTTTAGTTTTCTCGCATAAATATCACGATAAAATTCAATTGTAAGAATATCAATGAGTAACATAATTTGTTTATTATATTTCATTTAATAAGTTTGATTCTAGCATTTTTTCCTGACGAGTTACGATGTTTTTATTTGTCTGTAGATAGAAACGAATATTTTAGTTTTCTCGCATAAATATCACGATAAAATTAAATTTTAAGAATATCCCTAAGTAACTAAATTTGTTTATTAGATTTTATTTAATAAGTTTGTTTCTAGCATTTTTTCCTGACGAGTAACGATGTTTTTATGTTTCTGGAACTAGAAACGAATATTTTAGTTTTCTCGCATAAATAATATCACGATAAAATTAAATTTTAAGAATATCCCTGAGTAACTTAATTTGTTTATTTTATTTCATTTAATAAGTTTGATTCTAGCATTTTTTCCTGTCGAGTTACGATGTTTTAAATTGTCTGGAGCTAGAAACGAATATTTTAGTTTTCTTGCATAAATATCATGATAAAATTAAATTGTAAGAATATCCCTGAGTAACATAATTTGTTTATTATATTTCATTTAATAAGTTTGATTCTAGCATTTTTTCCTGACGAGTTACGATGTTTTTATTTGTCTGGAGATAGAAAAGAATATTTTAGTTTTCTCGCATAAATATCACGATAAAATTAAATTTTAAGAATATCCCTAAGTAACTAAATTAGTTTATTAGATTTTATTTAATAAGTTTGTTTCTAGCATTTTTTCCTGACGAGTAACGATGTTTTTATGTTTCTGGAACTAGAAACGAATATTTTAGTTTTCTCGCATAAATATCACGATAAAATTAAATTGTAAGATAAACCCTGAGTAACTTAATTTGTTTATTATATTTCATTTAATAAGTTTGATTCTAGCATTTTTTCCTGTCGAGTTACGATGTTTTTATGTTTCTGGAACTAGAAACGAATATTTTAGTTTTCTCGCATAAATATCACGATAAAATTAAATTTTAAGAATATCCCTGAGTAACTTAATTTGTTTATTATATTTCATTTAATAAGTTTGATTCTAGCATTTTTTCCTGTCGAGTTACGATGTTTTAAATTGTCTGGAGCTAGAAACGAATATTTTAGTTTTCTTGCATAAATATCACGATAAAATTAAATTGTAAGAATATCCCTGAGTAACATAATTTGTTTATTATATTTCATTTAATAAGTTTGATTCTAGCATTTTTTCCTGACGAGTTACGATGTTTTTATTTGTCTGGAGATAGAAACGAATATTTTAGTTTTCTCGCATAAATATCACGATAAAATTAAATTTTAAGAATATCCCTGAGTAACTAAATTTGTTTATTAGATTTTATTTAATAAATTTGTTTCTAGCATTTTAGCCTGTCGGGTAACGATGTTTTTATTTTTCTGGAACTAGAAACGAATATTTTAGTTTTCTCGCATAAATATCACGATAAAATTTAATTTTAAGAATATCCCTGAGTAACTAAATTAGTTTATTAGATTTTATTTAATAAGTGTGTTTCTAGCATTTTTTCCTGACGAGTAACGATGTTTTTATGTTTCTGGAACTAGAAATGAATATTTTAGTTTTCTCGCATAAATATCACGATAAAATTAAATTTTAAGAATATCCCTGAGTAACTAAATTAGTTTATTAGATTTTATTTAATAAGTTTGTTTCTAGCATTTTTTCCTGACGAGTAACGATGTTTTTATGTTTCTGGAACTAGAAACGAATATTTTAGTTTTCTCGCATAAATATCACGATAAAATTAAATTGTAAGATAAACCCTGAGTAACTTAATTTGTTTATTATATTTCATTTAATAAGTTTGATTCTAGCATTTTTTCCTGACGAGTTACGATGTTTTTATTTGTCTGGAGATAGAAACGAATATTTTAGTTTTCTGGCATAAATATCACGATAAAATTAAATTTTAAGAATATCCCGGAGTAACTAAATTTGTTTATTAGATTTTATTGAATAAATTTGATTCTAGCTTTTTTTCCTGTCGAGTTACGATGTTTTAAATTGTCTGGATATAGAAACGAATATTTTAGTTTTCTCGCATAAATATCACGATAAAATTAAATTTTAAGAATATCCCTGAGTAACTAAATTTGTTTATTAGATTTTATTGAATAAGTTTGTTTCTAGCATTTTTTCCTGACGAGTAACGATGTTTTTTGTTTCTGGAACTAGAAACGAATATTTTTGTTTTCTCGCATAAATATCACGATAAAATTAAATTTTAAGAATATCCCTGAGTAACTAAATTAGTTTATTAGATTTTATTTAATAAGTTTGTTTCTAGCATTTTTTCCTGACGAGTAACGATGTTTTTATGTTTCTGGAACTAGAAACGAATATTTTAGTTTTCTCGCATAAATATCACGATAAAATTTAATTTTAAGAATAGCCCTGAGTAACTTAATTTGTTTATTATATTTCATTTAATAAGTTTGATTCTAGCATTTTTTCCTGTCGAGTAAAGATGTTTTATGTTTCTGGAACTAGAAACGAATATTTTAGTTTTCTCGCATAAATATCACGATAAAATTAAATTTCAAGAATATTCCTGAGTAACTTAATTTGTTTATTATATTTCATTTAATAAGTTTGAGTCTAGCATTTTTTCCTGGCGAGTTACGATGTTTTTATGTTTCTGGAACTAGAAACGAATATTTTAGTTTTCTCGCATAAATATCACGATAAAATTTAATTTTAAGAATATCCCTGAGTAACTTAATTTGTTTATTATATATCATTTAATAAGTTTGAATCTAGCATTTTTACCTGTCGAGTTACGATGTTTTAAATTGTCTGGAGCTAGAAACGAATATTTTAGTTTTCTCGCATAAATATCACGATAAAA